>PVJX010000108.1:76091-310037 GCA_004027295.1 Dolichotis patagonum
AAAAAAAAAAAAAAAAAAAAAAAAAAAAAAAAAAAAAAAAAAAAAAAAAAAAAAAAAAAAAAAAAAAAAAAAAAAAAAAAAAAAAAAAAAAAAAAAAAAAAAAAAAAAAAAAAAAAAAAAAAAAAAAAAAAAAAAAAAAAAAGAAAAGAAAAGAAAAGAAAAGGGAAGGAAAAAGAAAAGAAGAGATAAAAAGTTCCACACAAAGTCTATACAAATAAAATATTTGTTAGTAGCCTGACCCTTCTGAGGCTCAAAGCCAGGAAAGTATTAATTGCAGTTAACACTACAAATAAGTGGAAATAAGAGGTTTTAGAGGGAAGAAATATAATGTATCAAGATACATTTACTTTCTTTAAAAAAAGCAAAGAACATATTTAGTGCAATTAGTTGGCATCCCTACAGTTTTAACACAGTGAAGAAAAAAATTAGCTTTTTGACCAAAGCAAGTTTTTTCATATGTGGAAACTGGATATTAAAATACGTGTCTTACAAACTTGTTGAGTAAGGAAAAATTATACATGCAAAGCAGAGTAGGTATTTAGTAAGTAGCAATGATGATGATGATGATGATGATGATGATGACAATGATGTTTTGGCAAAGAAGGAGACACGCTGGAAGTTCACTCCTAGCCACTTGTGTGGTCAGAATAGTATCCATAAAAAGAAACATAAATTTTGCATAGTCATAAATTTGATTTTAGTGGTAACATGAATCAGTACAGTTGACTTTCCATATCGATGGGTTTAATCAACCATTTATATTGCACTAGGTATTATAAGTAATCTAGAAACGATACGAAGTATACAGGAGCATGTGCACGCAAATGCCATGCCATGAGTGGCCTTGAACTTTGGTATCCACGGCAAGCCCTGAGCCAATCCTTCCTAATACAAGGAACAAAATGTCAGAACAACTGTCCTTCTAGAACGGAAATTTTACAGAATTTAAATTTTCACTAGATGGCAGATATACATGAAACAAGCACCATACAAAGTCTAAGTTAAAATATATATATTTTTTTCTTTTTCCTCCTTCTATGCCCCAGATGTCTTCTTTGCCTGTCATTTTTCTTCTTTCTTTATAAACAAGTAGTTCTGTTTTTAACCACAGAACTCTCAAAACCAAAACAGAAATGATTTCCACTCTGTCACCTTTGATCTGTAAGGAGGGCGTGGGGGAAAGGAGAGCTTGGGCAGGAAACAAACCACTTCACCCAACTGTGCTGGCTCCCTAAGTAACACACCTGCTCAGGAGCCAGCATCACACCTCCCTGCTAGTAAACAGGCACTCTGAATATGCTAGCTGGTGACATTCAGAGACACTAATCATCCAGCATCAGCGGCAGGTGCTACCCATGGACTCCGCCAGCTCTACCCAGTAGGTTCTCCTGTGCCCTACAGCCAGCTGAGGAAATTGGCTGCTACCAACTTCAAGGTTGTTTATGGGCAGTCACTTGCCCAGAGCTCTGTTACACTCAGAACTCTCACTAAGGCCAAGAAGAATTCTAAGTGCAAAGCAAGAAATAATATAGCACCCCACCACACAAAAATAAAGAGAGAGGGGAGCCCAAAGGAAAAAAGGAGAAGGAGAATTAAAAAGCCCTGGATTACAGGTATCGTGGCGCATGCCTGTAATCGCAGCACTTGTGAGGCTGAAGCAAGAGGACTGTACGTAGCAAGTTCAAGGCCAGCCTGGACTACACAGCGAAACCCAGTGGAAAAAGAAAAAAAAAAGGAAGAAGTAAGAACCCCGGATTTCTTGTACTGACACCTTTATAAAGCACAATTTACCCAAGTGGGAAGACCTAGGGGTTGCTGTAAAAGACTTGTGCATGGTAACAGCTTAAGAGTATCAGTGGACAGCAGCCTTCAGCAAATGGGGACAGAAGAGGTGCCAGGGGTACACTTCGATGCCTATGGTTATTCACAAACATTCAGTAAGTACCTCCTAGGTGCGAGGTTCTGAGCAGGGTTTCTAAGATCCCACTGCAAATTACCCATACCTTACAGCTTAATGGGCAAATCAAGAAAATAAACAGATAATGTACCCTAAAGGTAAAAACTGTTCTGTTAAAAAAAAAAATTATTAAGCCATTCCTCCAGCTTCCTCACACTGGGAGCAGAAACCACCACCCCACCCTACCCCACCCTACCCCACCCAGTGCCAAGGAGGCTTCAACATTTCAACATTTCCTGGGGCCCTGGGTGGGCCAAAGCCAGGCCAAATCTACATATGCGAATTTCCTGGCTTTTGTTTTACCCAGTCAAGAAACTGGAGTACTTCTGTGTTCTCCAGTTGCTATCTCGATTTGGTCAAAACTGTGAATAAACTCACTTTTCCACTTCTGTGGCACAGCCTGGCAAATATACCCAACAAGGGGCCTGAGAGGGATTAACTACTCTCCTATTCTTACAGAGAAGAGTGAATGAGTCCAGAGAGTCAGGGCCCTGATTTAGACCTCTGACAGAGCCCCTGGCAGTATTCCAGTATTGAGAATGGAATGGGGTCTCAGAATTCAAGCAGGGGCACCCAGACCAGCCTGGGATTCTGAAGGTGATACCCCTGGGAATCTCAAAGAATGAGTAGACATCAGTGAGGCAAAGGAAGGGAGGCAGCAAAAAGCAAAAAGCAAAAAGTCCCTTACAGGCAAAGGGGACAGTCTGAACAAAGTGGGTGGGGTGGGCAGCCAGGTGCTTGGGGATGGAGAGGACACGCTCCCGAAGCACAAAAACCAAGGCAGGGAGACGTGGTCCTGGAGAGGCAGATTAAACAGTAATGCATACTAGGGCAAAAATGAGGTTTGTTTTATAGGAGTTTTGTCATGAACAAGTTAAAGAACTTTTAGTTGGGGAAGTGACACCATTAGATTTATATTTAGAGAAACTGCAACGGATATGAGGAAGCTAGATGGGGAAGGGGTGGAAAACTTGAAGGAAGAGTAGAAAAACCAGTCTGCATGAGACAGCAGGCGAGCTCTTGAATGAGGGCAGTGCTGGCAGGGTTGAAGACGGCCAAACCACCCTAAGGCAAGCCCTGTGCTCCCACAGTGGACTACCACTCAGCAATGAAAAAGCAGTACACTGACACATGCTACACATGAAGAAACTACGCATGCTAACTGAAAAAAGCCAAATACGAAAGACTACACAATACTTGATTCTTTTCAGAGGAAATGTCCAGAAAAGACAAACCTACAGACACAAAGTAGATTACCAGTTACCTGGGTCTGGAGTAGAAATAGGGATTAACTACTTACATGCAGAAGAGATCTTCCCAGAGTGTTACAAACTTCTCAAACTGAATTAAAAATGATGATAGTTGCAACCACGCATGGTAACACACACTGGTAATTCTAACCCTCTGGGAGGCTGAGGCAGGAGGATTATAAGTATCCATCCAGTTTAGACAATTTAGTGACTTAGCAGGATCCTGTCTCAAAAAGAGCTGGGGATTCAGCTCAGTGTGAAGGCCCTGGGTTCAATCCCATGTTACAAAAATAAAATGGTGATGACTGCACACTAAAAATAGTAACGAGAATGAGACGGAAGAGCAAGCTAAGGATGTGTTCCTGCGGTGGGTAGCTGGATTGAATGCTCAGTAGCTAGGGCAAAGCCTCAGTTAGAAAGCATAAGAACCCTAACCCCACAATTCAAATGCATAGATTCTATCCATCTCCTGTGCAACAGGGGGCGCTGCTCAGCTTTTTAATCCCAGAGAGCATTTGCCACAAAAAAGTTTGCAACACAGCTGTACCTGGTGTTTATAAGCTAACCAATAACCACAAGCGCTCTGACACACCGAGCTTCTGTTCTCTCTTCCCAGCGTGGTGCCTGAGAAATGAAGGCGTGAGTTCTGTGCTCCTGGGATCATCTACTCCTGAGCAACTCATTGAAAACCTCGGTGCCATTCAGGCAAGTACTAGAGCCCTTTCCTGCAAACTCCTGGCAATGCCATGGTGCCTTTCCATATGTCTCCACCTGTCTGGGAGTGGGGGAACAAAGGCGTAAGCAGCCACAGAAAGCTTCTGGTTTACAAATCCAGGGTTGTCCCCCGAACAACCAACAGGCAGTGTTTCCAAAGCTAATTTCTCAGGATGGTTGTCTCTGTACAACAGTGCATTCCAGTATTACTCCCGGCAACTAGTTTCCTAGGCCTGGCCATAAAAACCTTACTTGCCTACTTGAAATCTAATAGAAATAGGATGAAATATACACGTCGTTTATTCCCTCCAAGAATATTGCCAAGCTCTTCTGTGCCAAGCCCATCCTCATTTCTCATCTCCTAGCCTCTTGTTATTTTCCCCTTCCCATCACAACAATGAATGTGTAACTGCCTGTCTCCTCTGGTAGACTGTACACCTTCAGAGGCCACAGACCTGTCCTTGATTCTCCACTGATTTTCTAATTCCTAGCATATTATATGGCCCTTAGTTATCACTCAAGAAATAACTGTTACACAACCATCTGCCATGCTTTAAGACAAAATGGGTTCAAAAACTCTACTTGGGCTCCCATGACCCTGTCTCCCTAGAAGCAAAAGCAGAAGGCCCATCCCACTGGCCCACCCTGCTCCCAGGGATGGCTTGTGGTCCTGGCTTTAGATGGAACCAGCAGCAGTACTGTGGACAGGCAGAAGGAGGGAGGGGCAGACTGTGGCACAGGGTGTTCCTGGGTGTTCCAGCTAAGCAGAGTGGCGGAGGTTAGTAGGTGTGACCACACCTCAGACCTGAGCCTGCCCAACTGAAGGCCCTAGGAATAGCCAGTCACTACTTGCTGCCACAGGCGAGAATGAGTAATCTGTTTCTTTCTTACCCACAGAGGAACAGAACTGTCTCACAGATTCTCCCCCATCCACCTGTTCCTAAAACAAGCAGAGTTGTTAGCTCTCCCAAAAGGAAAAAGATTAAACAGAGGTAGAGACAAACTTCAGAGTGTAAAGAGCCCTTTTAAATAACAACCCAGAATAGACAGGGGGCTAAATGGTACAGACTGGCTTCCCACCAACCACTCTTAGGAATACAGAGCAGGGTAAATCACTCCCACCTCTCTTCTTCCAAGAACTCTGTCCAGTCCCAAAATCCTTCCTAGACTCTGTGGGGCCTGCTTCTTCACGGAGAAGGCTCCCTCCGAGGAGCTGCCCTACACAATGAGAACAGGAGAGAGGGAAAGTTTACACACAGAAGAACTAAAATTCAATGTAATGATTTTTATTCCACTAATATTTTTGGAGCACTCATTCTGTCTGGCACCAAGAGTAGGGAATGGGAGTATTGCAATGAGTAAGAACAAGATCCTGCTCTCAAATTGCTCACAGGCTGGCTGAGAAACTCAATTAAGAAATTTATCCCTTAATTCATTCAACAGGTCTTTAAGAGCCTACTCTATTAGCCGCTGGTGATACCCAAGGACAAAAGAACAACACTGTCCAATCTCTAAGGAGCTTATATTCCATGAGACAGATAAAAACAAACAAAATTATTTCATGTTGTGAAAAGAGCTCCTCAGTAAATAAACAGGCTGTTACAATGGGAAAGTGGGGGGCCTACATTAATGTCTCTGCAAAAGGTCCCTCTGTGATGTTTATTTCAAGGCCTTCCCATTTATTCACATCCTTCTCAGCATTTGAAAAGCTCAGGCGTTTATTCCAGGCACAGGGAGAACAGTACAAAGGCCTTGAGTCAGGAGGGAACTTGGCTTTTCCCAGACATTGTCGGCTCCAGCCAGCGTGGTCACTGTGCCGCAAGCAAAGAAAAAAGGAACGGGATGCACTGATGTGCAGAGCAGGCACCCTATCTCCCAGGACACCGTGGACAGCAGTTTATCCTTCATGTATTAAATTCCTTGGAAGGTTTTAAGAGATGGGACATGCTTCCATTGCATAAAGATAGCTCTACCCACCATGTGGAAAGCAAAAATGAAAGGCAAGGGAAGCCGTCTAGGACATGGAGGTGGAAGAGAGTAAATCAATCTCACAGGTTTGGAAAAGACAAACATGGGTTGGCAGAAAGAGAGAAGAATGCAGCGTTCCTATTATGCTAACTCTGGGTGATCATGCCATCTCAGGGGAGGTCATGCAGCCAGGGAAGGCATACAGAGGTAACTTTTCTTCCCAAACCATTACCTCCCCAGCAAAGCTCTGGCTGGTAAAGGATGGATGAGGCATCCATGCTCACAGGAAAGGAGAAAAGCGATGTTGCCCAAGCAGCAAGACTATCACCATGGGGCAGCCCTTTCCCTTTCTGCTCCACCTCCACACACCCAGCACTGGTAGGATTGGCTACAGAACAATGCAAAGTGTGGAGTACCCACCCTTATAAGGAATTTCTGGCAGGCTGGGAAGGCAGCTGCTCCAAAGGACAGAATGTGCTTAAGGCATACAAAACCTGGAGGGGAGGATACAAATCAGATGTTCCACTGGTGGGAGAGACAGGACAGAAACCACAGCTGCAGGCAGCCCAGCTCTACAGGTCTTCATCTTGCCTACTTCTACCTAAATTAGAGAACAGAACTGCCTCCGCATAACCACCTCCGGTGCTTCCCTGGGTCTCCGAGGTTCCCCATCACCTACCCAGAAAAATCTAGGCTCCTGAGCAGCCGGGCCCTTTGTATCAAAGCCTATTGTGCCTAGTGCTCCATTTTACACACACACACACACACACACACACACACACACACCCTCCCTCCCTCCCTAGAACCTTAATCCCCAGCCACCAGCAGACAGACCCTTAAATCCCTGGATGTAAAGAGTGGTCCATCCTCTGCCTCCCAGGTGGCCAACCCTGCCTAGCGAAAAATCCTACACCATCCCCACAGCGCATATCAACAGTGAGTGATTCAGGGAGGCCTTCCTGATGCCCCACCAGCCCAGGGACCATTAGCCACACCTCCTCTCACTCCATCAATTCTTCCAGCCAGGTTGCAAAACTGACGGTGGAGGTGGGGAAGAGACATGGACCTGTTAAGTAGCTTAAAATGTAAAATTGTAGCCAACATTTTAAAAACCTGGATGATTTCAGATAAAGTTCTGAAAGTATGGCTCCTCTTCATTTTGTTCCTATTATATAGTTTCCATATTTTACTCAAGTACTTTTATGGATTTTTAGAAATCTCTATCTTAAATGTATCTTGATATAATGAATTTTTCCTTTGACATAGCTATACCTTTTTAGACACAAAACTTCCACCAAATCCAGATTCCAAATTTTAGTCTGATCTTTACAATCTCACTTTTAAATAACGCATTGCCTGTTTAGACCATGAAATTCACAGCTAGTAGGAAATCAAACTCCTCCTTTAGCCTCAGATGGCAAGACTTTCACCAGAACCAAAAGCTGCCCAGGCTAAGTAGCTCCGCGGTTCTGCCAAATCCTAAACCTTCTGAGAACAGCACTTGAGTGGAGGCAAGGTCACCTTGGCCAGAAGTATTGCAGCAAAGGAAGGGTGAGGCCAAAACCTCAGAATTGGTCATCATAATTGCATTTCACCACAGTCGCCACATAGGGTCAGATTTTTCCAGCAAGAAAGTCAGTCAGCCTTTGTGCCTTCTTAAGAGTATAATGTGTCCTCGGCCCACTTCCTACAACCCCCAATGCAGACCCTAGATGAGGCTTATCCTCCCCAGGGCTCCAGTGTGAACATCCATCCAAGTGGCTCACAAGGCCCCAACTCCAGTCCTCCTGCAGCTACTAAGCTCCAAAGCTGCACTTCTAGCTGGCTACAAGTTAATTCTACCTCGACCAACATATACTACTAAAAACTTATCCCCAGATGGCTGCTCCTTTGGTTTCCAATCTCAACAAACTGTATCTGTATCTAGTCAGTCTCAAACCCATACCATTCTCCACATCTTTCAGACCCTCTTCTCTGCCACCCCACTACCCTTGTGGCCCTGTCTCCAGCTAGAATTACAATGCTTCAAATACATGTGCCCTCCTCACCTCTAACTCACCCTTCAAACTACCTCCAGGTTGAAGGACTCACTTCTGATTCAAATTCCTGAGGTTCCCCACTGCCTAATGTTTCAGCTCCATAAAATGACACTCAAAAAGCTTGCCACTCTACCTCAGTTTCTCTTTCCTCCACTTCTACTTCCACACCTCCACCACTCAGTATATCCTTGTTAGCACTTCTTATCTGTGAGGCCAGTTAACCCTGGTCAGCCTTTACGAGGGTTCCAAACACCAGTCAGGAGTCTTTCCTCAGTCTCTAGACCAGTACTGTCTATGATCACACATAGCCACATAGCCACATAGCCATGGAGGTCATGAATGGTAAATGGTCCAAATGCAGATATGCTGTAAGTTTAAAATGTTCACAGAAATAGGCAGAGCTTAGTAACAAAAAATAGAATTTTAATTTTCCATATTGATTTCACATTTGAAATGATTCTTTTGCTATAATGAAATAAAAATGCATTAATCTTACCTTTTGCTTTTTTAAAGCAGCCACTAGAAATTTTTAAATTACATGCAGTTTACATTATGTCTACAGGATACAGTTGTTCTGTATTTCTATAAGCTTTCTCTCATGATTTGATTTATTCAGTCAACAAATAAGATCCTTGACCTCAAGAAGCTTACAGTCTAATGGGGAGTTTATAATTCAGCTTTGGTTTATGAATAGATGCCTTTAATACTGAGCACAAGAAAACAGGCTAATCACATTCATCTTCTCCTGTTCTCAGGTTCTCCCAAAGATGACGTCACATGTGGTAAATGAAATTGATAACATTTTACGCAACAAGCCCTACAGCAAAAAGGACTACAGATCCTAAGGCAATGCATGAGCCACAGAAGCTGCATGGGTAAAATAGCAGTTTGTACTCAGTACAGACTGGTGTTATTAGCCACCCTTTTCAATCACTTAGCAGCCTGCTGCTCAGCCTCTAGTGTCCCTGGATTCTCTGCTGTCTGCTGTTGCTATCACTGTGCACCTGAATTCTAAGCACATCTGAAAACTCATAACCAAGAAATCCCTTCTATTTTCTTATCTTAGACTGGAGTCCCCTCTCCTTGCATTGCTCTGTACACCTCACACTTATGCAATGGGAAAGAAAAGTGGGGGAAAAGACATTTTCAGGTATTTGTTAAAGAAGGCTGTACAGATATATTTTTTCAAAAAGAACAAAATCCACAGATGTAACATAAATTGCTAAGAGACAGAGCAGGACATCCTCATTTAGAAGTCTTGCTTGGGAGAACAGAAGCAACTTTACATTTTAATTCATACTCATATTACCAAGTTTTATTTCATTTGTCATTCAACAAGTTTCTAAAACCATGCTTTCACTGCCTTTTAAGTACTTACTAATGCTTGGTCCTATACATTGTATTCAGAGTGTCTTTTAGGATTCTAACAATGTTATGTCCATTTACCCACATATAAAGATGACAAATGAGTACTCCATTCTTCAACTAGACCTTGTGGATAGTGTATGACAGAGGCGGTTATATTGACAAGGAAATTTAAGCTCTGAATAAACTGTATGTACAACTGAGTGTTCATTTTTTCCACATTTTACTAAAACCTGCTTTATACTTTTAATCGCTTGTAAACATAAATTCTGCAAGTTTAAATATTGAGCTTTAAAAACATATGCTCAGTTTTGTAAGTAAACCTGTAAAATACCCAGAAAGGCAAATGTTCACTACCACTGGGACTTTTAAATATAATGCTTGGTATATCTGAGGAGTTACTAACATGAAAATCACAGGCTTTGTGAAAGACATGTCACTACTCTGAATATGCTGAACGTATTAACTTTCCCAGTGAAAATCAAAATGTCCAAGAAGTTCCTGGTTTTAATATTATATATACCATACTATATGCATGAAAACTCTTTGCATGGATTAAACAGGCATAGTCTTGCTGCACTCAGAATCTGAGGTGTATCTAGCCTTTTCACTTTTGGCTACTTAATTTCACTAATATCCCGCTTGAGAAAAACTGAGAATATACTTTGTGTGGGTATTTGTTCAGGGAGGGGCTGGGGATATAGCTCAGCAGCACAGTGCCTGCCTGGCAAGCACAGGGTCCTGAGTTTGATTCCCTGTTTAAAAAACAAAAAAAAAAGCAAGCTAGCAAGCAAGCACGACTTACTTTTTTCAGGGTTAAGAGTGGTTCTTTAGCCGGGTGTGGTGGTACACACCTGTAACCCCAGCTCTCAGAAGGCTGAGACAAGAGGATCACTACAAGCTTCAGGCCAGCCTGAGCTAGCTACAAAGTGAGTTCAAGGCCAGCCTAAACTGCAAAGCAAATCCCTGTCTCAAAGACTCAAAGACAGACAGACAGACACACACACACACACCTACACAATGGTTTTTTTAATTCTATGTGTACATCTGAGGATGTGCAAAATTCTAATTTAATTACCTAGAAATCAGATAATTAGAGAAATCACTTTGAAATGTACAGAAGAAATTATATCTTAAAATGCTAGTTTGTCATCATTTCCAAATAATTACTTCATGGTTAAGTTCTAAATCTTAAAATGTTAGAAACCAATAAATATTTCTTTTTGATCACTACTATTTGTAGTCTGTTAGGGAGTTTGGAATTTTGCCTGTGATTATCAGACTAATGATGGAAATGAATTCCTTTTTCCAGTTGTTCATTGTGTATTCAATCCAGTGAACTACTGTATGCATAAATGGCCTGAGGCACTATCTTAATGGGAAATGCAGTTTACCTTATTTGCTTAGAGTAATAAAAGCATTTTGTGCAATCTCACAATAGTTATCTACTCTTTTCATTATAAGGCATAAGCAATGTATACATTCTTACATACATACATACAAAATGTTACCATAAAATAAGCAATAATCAACTAAATACGTTGACAACTAAGTTGCTCTGAGTACTCAACAAAAAGCAGTGATCAAAGCTCAGATTTAAATTGCAATCTAAACATTTTTCTTTCTTACTAATAGTGAATAAGATTACCTACTTCTTTCTCTGGATTTAAGAACATTCTGCCCTAAGGTTAAGGTTTCTCAAGCACACTTAAAAAAAAAAAAAAAAAACCTGCAAACCAAAATCAAATACACATAGTTTTGGGACCAGCCAATTTTTAAAAATACAAATTACCTGCTAAGGTAAATAAGGCAAATACATTTCACAATTATGTCCTTAAGAAAAAACAATTCTACACACACTCATTTTCTTTTCCTCTTAAGAATTTCTTGGCAGAAAACATACTCCAAAGGGTAATCTGGGTGGCAGCCATCCCTATACTGACATTAGGCAGGAGAAATTCAAACCAGGAATCTGTGCCTGGTTTCCCACTTCAAGAACTGACACTTCACCTTTATAAATAAGTTCCAAAAGTCATAGGCAAATGGCAGTTTCGAGAAACCTTAGCCATCTGCGAAGCTATCTACCTCCTTTGATCAATGAGAAAAACAGAATGGATGAAAGAACATGCCGAAAATCACACTGCTTGCTGACAGCAGAACCAGGATTTGAATCTACACACTTTGTGTTCTAGACCAACGCTCCAGTTAAGAATTTTTTCTTTTTAGGCTTTAAAATTCTATGCATTTCTTTATATGTGTAAGAATTATTCAGTTTAAAAAGCATCCAAATTCAAATTCAGGAATCAGAAAAGAAGATGTAATGAAAACTGAAGGCAAACAGGAGTTAGTTTTTAACCATCTCCATGGAAAATCTAACCCTACCAGTCAAGAGCCTCCCCAGATGTCCTGTAATTATCCTGTTGGGGAGTCTGAGGCGGCAGCACATAACCACTAGTGTCCAATCATGACTCTGTAAACTGGTTTTCTCCACACACATACATTGTCATGTGACATACCTTCAGTGTCCCCCAGAAAGAGCCGTAACCAGCCAGCACCTTGGAAAGAAATAAGGTGAGCAGCACGGCACAACAGGCACACACTGGCGGTGGCCCGGCATCTGTTCTTCACTGTAACTGTAATATGCCAGCCAGCAGCTCACAAATATTTGATCAGTGACTACAAAAATGCAGTATGCATGTGTGGGGAATTAAAGTAACTCAATATGAAACAATGTAATAAAAATATGTCGTTCTTTACATGGCTCTTAGAGAAGTCTAGGAAAAAGAAAAATTTTAAAAAGCAAAGTTAGGGCTGGGGATTTAGCTCAGTGGCTCAAGTGCTTGCCTGGTAAGTGCCAGGTCATGAGTTTGATCCCCGGTACCAGGAAAAAAAAAAAAAAAAGCAAAGTTTAATCACATGTTTTAAGACTTTTCCTAAAAATTATGTGTATATTAAGGGCTGGGGATTTAGCTCAGTGGTATAAGCACCTGCCTGCTAACAACAAGGTTGTTGAGTTTGATCCCCAGTACAAAAAAAAAATTTTACTCATTTTAGGCTGGGGATCTAGCTCAGTGGCACAAGCCCGCCTGGCAAGCGCAAGGTCGTGAGTTTGATCCCCAGTAACCCCCCCAAAAAATGTGTACACAATCTCCATATTTCAGATAATACCTTGTTTCAAATTATTCTTTCTAAATAATAGTAATACACCAAATAGGACAACCTGCACATTTCAAAATTCAAGATTTTTATTGAACTGTAAATGAGGAAATCAAAATTTACAAATGAATATGTTTACCACTAAGTTTCTGTGCATTATAAGTGTGAAAATAGGAATTCCATCCCTTTAAATCCCAATTTCTACAGAATACCTTTTATTTTACTGGTCTGGGAATGGGTCTCTTTAAGATGCAAATTCCCCTGCAGGTTTTCACTATCAAAGTCTGATTCACCACATCATAACTCTATGTATCACATAGCTTTGTGTGATGATGAGAATACTGAGGAAAAATTTCTGAATTTCCACGAGTAAAGTACTGGGATAACCTGTTCAACTGAGTATACAATCACATACACAGAAATGTATAGAAAGTTAAAGAACAGTACCAGGATTTTTTTTCAAAGTGTCATAGGAAATATTTAGGACAGAAAACAAATTTTGCTTACTCACTTTCCCACAAATTTTATCAATGTTTTATACCAAGAATGGTGGCTATTTTTTTTCCCACCTACACAGGCACTGCCCTCTAGTGGCAAGTTTTCACTAATACTTTAAAATATATTTGGTCCAGTTCTGGTTACACTTTAAGATTTGTCAAAGAATCATTTCATCAAGTAAACAAATGTACTGGGGTACACGAATTCCATGTCACCAAACTACTGACTTTTTAATCACAAGTAAATAAAAATGAAAAATTTAACAAAAATGAATCTCTTTATGTGCTACCCAGCTGGTACGTTGTAGTCAACTCTTCCTTATTCACTACATTTTAGCCAATGATGCCACTCGGGTAATAATACAGCAGAGTAAAGAAAAGAACTGCCAACTTCTAGAAGGAATGATGAAAATTAAACCCAAATGCAGACACTGACAACTGGAGTCACTATGCAAATGTATTCCTGCCCCTGCCTTTAAAAGTTCTTGCAGGCAGCACACCAACATATCTAGTAGCACAGAAGTAAATGCTAAACTGACAAATACCTGTTTAAAAAGTTATAAATAAATATCATTTATAAAGTTCACCTGAAATTTTGAAGTGAAAACTAAAGATCAGCAATATGTTTCCCTTGAGGTACAACTTGTAGGAAATTAATGTATATTGCCAAAAGCTTACAGAATTATGAAACCAGTATCATTAATGATAAGTAAAAAAAAAAAAAACAGAGCTCAAAGTTTCTCAGTTCATGGTACAGGCGATAAATGATAGTATCTGTATATACACTGGTAAAAAATGCAAGACTGCTCTCAGCTGCACCCTCTAGGGCTGAAGAGATCAATATTTTGTTCACAACACACAGGAACTTGTAAACTAAAGAGTCAAACTTAAGAAAATTCTAGGGGAAAAACGCTGACAAGCACTTACACCACTGCAAGTTCCTTGATGAGTTCTTAGAATTCCAGAATTACATTCACAAAAATCACTTTGGTTTTTTACAAGTCAGTATCAGGAAAGCCGGTCTCTCTCTCTCAACATTCTTCCAGTGGTGTGAAACCATGGTCATGGAAAACAAAATGATTCCAATGACAACCTATGAAACCAACATGGCAGGGTCAAGTTGACCTCTGTGGGCACCCAGGGCCAAAGTCATACAGCTGAACAGTGTGTGCTTCAACTCCCCAGGCCAACTCTCATAGCCCTGCGCACTATTTTTAGGTTACTTCTACCTTGGCTGCCTTTCTTATTTAAAAAAAAACAAAGGGTGGGGGAGAGATGCTTAACTAACAAATTCAGAGCCTCGTAAACATGAGGCTTCTGTTCAATCCCCTGGGAAGAAGATTCATTCTGATATTTATGGTTCAAAAAAGTTGTAATATTGTGCTTGGAACACAGAGAACCAGTTATTAACTTCTTGCTACTATTATAAATAATAACAGCTCAGCCCACAGGTTACTGTGACCTCTGACAGATCAAGGAAACAAGTTATTTTCTCCACTTGTTATTACAGCACATTACAAGTCTTCTTGCCTTTTAATAAATGTTCTGGTACTCTGAGTTTCCCTTTCAATTCATTTAATTTCACCAATCTGTCAAAAAGAGCCAATAACAAATAATGAATTACATTCTGTTACATTCTTTTATCCCTCAAACTCCAGACACTATAAAAACCTCTTGTGTCTCTCACCCTGACCACCCTGCTCCTTTCCTTTTCCATACACCACAGGCCACACATAATACACAGCAGGGTGCTAAGCGCCATGGTCTACTTGGAGCCAGTTGACAGGAGGGCGATGAGTCCTGATGAAGCACTTATGGACAAAATGTAGTTCCTGTACGAATTTAATGTTAAGGAAGCAATAGTTTTTCAACCAAATAAAAAACAGCCCATCTCATTGGAATGTACTGTTTCCCGCCAATACTCAGTATAACCAAAATGAGGGGTAGCTCTCTATATACAGTTTATAAGAGTGAAAAATATTCACAGGAATGTGTTCGGATTTTAAAAACAAAACACAGCGAACCTAGATCTAGGACAGATGATTACTAAGAACACACCCAAATCCTGCTTAACCCCCAGAACAGTGGACTGAGGAACACATAAGGAAGACATACCTGCTGCTTTCCTCCCCTAACAGCAAGGGAAAGCCAGCCTCCTGTCAATCACTGTCTTGCTGCAGTGCTGCTGCTCATGAAAGTCTGCAACTATTCTCAGTCTCAGAACTTGGCCATTTGTGACAAACCACTGTAGGGGTATCTGATATTACATCACTCATAATCTCCAACTGCTAAGTCTGGACAACACCTTTAGTAGATAACCATTAGTAAGAGACAAATGATTCTCGGCCAACTCTCAATTTAAAAGTAGCCTGATACACTTTAAGAAATTATGAATTGTGCTTACTTAATTACACAGGCCATCCACCCAACCTCAAAGTCCCAAAATAACAGTAGATATATTTGGTTACGGCAGGAGCTATCAAAGAAGGCAAGTTTGCTTTGACTCCTTGGGACTTTTAGGTCACATAATCACATACACAGTACAAGACTATTTTGTAATATCTTTTTTTCATCATAAAGCCACAATTTACAAAATTAAAAAAAAATTTAAATCAAACTCAAAACTATTTTTTTAAGGGTCCAGAAACTTGCCTATAGTCGGTGCTATTTAATGGGCAAATTCCCAGAAGAGTTTTTCTCTCTTCTATAATACCAAGTTGTAATACCACTGTTCCAAGGCATCTGAAAAAGTTAATCAGCCTTCTAAAGGATACACTGTGGGATTGAAGTTCTTCAATATAAAAAAGGAAGCAACAATGACCAAGACCAGGAACAAAGTGTTGTTATAAAAGATGGAAAATGTTGTAGCTTCATAATCAGCAACTTCATTCTTCTTCCACAAGATTCTAAAGACATAGAAGCAAGTCAAAAGTTTATAAATATGGCTAAAAACTTTAAATACCACATTGCTCTCATTTGTTTTCAGTTTTTCCTTAAGTGCTCAAGGATGATAATCCATTTTCAATAAATTTAATAAGAACATCCCCCCTTTCTTTCACGAAAAAGGCAATTTTGCTCCTTTCACAGATGTTGAAACAGTTGATGGGACGTCACCATTCTTCCCAGGCAGCCTACAGCTGACAGCCATCTTTCTCCAGGTCCACACCTACCAAACACGCCTTGACAACACTTGGCTGATGGACACAGGCTTCAGTAGCCTCTGTGGCCAGTCCCCGGGCTGGAGGCTCTAGTACTGCGTATGGAGTTCGCACTCAAATTCAATCTGAAGAGAACAATCCTTACAACTAAAAACTGTCTGTGGTCTCACAGAAGTAGGCTATTGTTAGCTACCTTTACTTAATTCAAAGAAATCAGCTTTATCATAAAAGGACTTTTTTAAGCTTATAAAACCCCTTTACTTTTTATTGTTTTACTTGTTCTGATATTTCATCCTATTTTTTACTAGCATTTCATTGGTCTTTTGTTTTATCCCTCCACACAAGTGAGAAATTCCAGGGTACCTCTGAATGGCTGACTGTATTAGTCAATTAACTTTGTAAAGCAATTTTTAAAAGATTATAAACTATTAGTGGGATGTGAAATGCTCTGAGTGTATCAACTGCCCAGAGAAATTAACTGAATGGGTTGAGATCAACATTTAAAAAAAAAAGAAATAGGAAAGAATACAAAAATAGTAAAGACTATACCACACAGTAGGGTCATTATTAGTCTGTAAAACATTTGCATATATGAATGTACATATATGAGTAGATTTTACACAAAGGTAACATATATTGTTTTACTGTAGGTCCTCACTGAAAAGACTGAAGGGAATTGCTTTGGCTGAAAAAAATACCATTCTTCAGTGCCAAGCAAACACTTTCTTCTACCACCCTCATGTATCTTAAGGACAATGAACATAGCTAAAGAGTTTTTTTCCATTGAATGTCCTAATCCAAAGTCAACAAGTTTGGTTGTGAAGGGCCAAAGGGCCTTATCTTTATCATAAGAAATCCAGCCTTTTACATACATACTGTTTCCTTGATTTTATAGCTACTATGAAGCTAATAAATTTTCAGTGTACTCCAAGTCTGGGAGAAAAGGAGGATGTTACATTAAGTATAGCTATCAAATAAAAGACCCCTTCTGATTTAAAAGAAATTTAAATGTAAAATTTAAAATATATGTAACTTAAAACTGGCCAGGTATGGTGGCATGTGCCCATAATCTCAAAACTTGCAAGGGTAGGCAGGACCGATGCAAGTTTAAGGCCAGCCTGGAAAGCATGTTAAAACCCTGTCTCAACACACACACACGGAGAAAATGCATTTTACCATGCTTAGACTGATCAAGGAAAGCAAAGCATTTATTTTTCACACAAAACCCAGGCCCCTTAAGTAACCTACTGGCATGCCTTTACTGCTTAAATTACCAAATCTCCAATACATTTCTTCCTGGCTACCTCCCTTTCTAGCATGTTCTGAATTCCAATCATCTTCAAAACAGTTTTGATGAAAGAAGGCCCAATGTATTAGTTATCCCTGCTCCCAATTATTATCATGTATTCTTCAGTATACACAAGTCAAGACCTGTCTGACAGCCTTTGGAACTCTTTCTACCTATATACTCGTTACTTTGATAAAAATTTAAACCCTCTAAATGTCCGCTTTGCTTTGCTTCACTGATAGAAAAATCCAGCTTGGGGAGAATACCTCCCACAGAGTCACTCTTCTAGAAAGAGCTCCCTGCAGTAACAGAAAAGCTGAAACCAAACAGCAACTGTTATGACCAGAGGACAGATCACCACCAATAAATGAAAAATAAGTAACACTCATACCCTGGGGCAAACATGAATGAATCTTCAACTCTCTTCTGCTTATGAATGGGTATTTTAAAGCACTTTCCAACAAGCACAGAATACATACTCTAAAGACTGCAGATCAGCTTTGAGAGATACAGATCTAGGAAAAGACCTGATAAGTTTTCCCTTAGATCAAATCTCCTAGAAGCAGTATGTCTTCTGAGAGAAAAACTTAGCAAATCTTAAGAGAGTTTCAGCTCTTGGTTATTAGTCAGTCATCAATACAGGAATAACAGTACAAATTTCCACTAATAAGGATAAAAATTTTGTAATTTTTTCAGTCTGCATTTTATACATCCATGAATTATCTACCTTACCCATGAAACACCTAACCCATCATATGACAGAGGCTTCAAGCTCAAGTCCAACTCTGACCCATCAGAAATAACTACATAAACACCAGATTCCAACATGAAAAAACATGTCAGGTCAAATCAGGCAAGTCTGTGGTGGGCATTTGGCATCCCACATACAATCATCAACCAAAACTTTTAACAGCTGTAACAAGCATTTTGAAAGTTGAGTAGCTATGATATGCACCCCAGTTCAAGAAAAACTACTCTAATTCAACAAAAGAAATTTTTCTCGAAGTGTCCTAGCTTCTGCAACCTCTATTCCTACACAAAAAATATACAATCAGAATGCTCTGCAGCCAGACCTGAGGTCATTCAGGTGCTTCCTGCAAAAAAGGTCTTAAAATTGTCATGACTTCAATATTTTCCCTTCAGTTTTTTAAAGAACCTAAAGGAGACGATCACTTCATCAATGTTTTTGTGTCATTCCAAAACCACTGTAGAAGACACTGTTCATTAAGTTACTCAGTGTCCCTTATGTAAGATTTGTTTTCTTGATAACATCCTCCCAAGACTCAGTGCAGAAAAGTTTCTCTCCAGAAGGACTCGCATGCTGCGTATCTTCAGACCATGAAAGCTGTTATGACCGCAGATGCTTTCCTGGGCACTTGGGAGCTAGGTGCTACAGTTAGTGCTCAACTGCTGTAACTCCAGCATCCTCACCCACATACTTTTTAAAAAATGGTTTCTGATCTTAATAATTTACATGACTTTGTTTTAATATCGCCAAGTTCCCACAGGATCAAAATGTGGCAAAAAGTTTGTTCCACAAATCAAGCACCTTGCTGATAGTAAAACTTAAGATATATGAAAAACAAGCGAACTCATGACTCTACTAAATCATGTGACAACTCTATGCACAGTCTCAATCATTCAGGTACAGAGGAACTGACATAAAAAACTGAGAGGGAAACTAACACACATGGCATACAACCAGGCCACACAGAAGACAGCCCAGTTCTTTCCTTTCCCTAGTCAATTCGGTCAGTTTCCATCCAAGAACTGGGTATCCTCAGCCACTATGTACTAATCTACAAACCTGGGCAACTTACCCAAGCTTTCTGTGCCTTAGGGTCCCCAGGTGCAAAATGGAGCGAACAGTAGTATCTACCTCATTCCTTAGAACAAATTAACTGTGTTATATAGCTCTAAAGAAAAGATCTGGTGCTAATAAAACCTCAGAAAGTCAGCTATTACTATTTTCCATTGCTAATGCTACGAATTCAAAATTTACCTTCAATTCCAACAGCCACATTTGCTAAGCAAAACTCAAAAGTCTATTTTTCTCCAGTGTACCTCCTTTTCTGATTACTACTGACATTTTTAAATAAGAAGTCAAACCTTTCATCTTTTTCTTTCCGAGACATCCTTCTATTATCAGCTTCAGAAAGTTTTCGAGTCACTTCTTTAGAAACAGCATCCTCCCTCTTCTGTGCTACTCTGGAAGGAAGGAAAAGACAAAAAGGCAAGTTTCCACATGTCCCAGGGGTGAATAGCACACTCCAAATACACTGATTTTGTATTGGTGACTGAATGATACTGTACATTTCAAGAAAATAAACTGCATGGCTTATTACACTACTACCCAAAAGAGTTCATGAAACTTCAAAGAGGTGGTTCATTAGTTATTAAATTCTCAAGACATGGTTTGTTAGTTATGTGCTTTGATTTGTTTAAAAGAGACATTTTCCCAAAGTTTAGGTATTTAATATAGATATAAAAGTCAAATGCTATTAGCATAATTCCTAATCATTTTCTTTTTTTTCTTTTTTTTTTTGAGACAGGCTCTCACTGTGTAGTTCAGGCTGGCCTGGAGTTCACTATGTAGCCCAGGCTGGCCTTGAACTTGCAGTGATCCTCCTGCCTCAGTCTCTTGAGTGCTGGGATTACAAGAGTATGTTACCATGCTTGGCCCTGTAAGTATATTTCATTTTAACCTATAATTTATTCAGCAATGTTGATAATGTATTAGTAAATGATAAATGATTTCAATTCCAAGTAAATGACAGGAGAGAAAACGACTTAATAAACAATTAGAAATTAAAAACTGTAATTATCTTAAAAGTTATGCTTTTTAACCCCGAAGGACAATTTCATTTGAAAAAGCAATAGGACATGGACAGAGATGGACCACACCACTTCTAGTTCAATGAACCACTGGTGTGAAGGTTCCACCAAAAGTTAGTATGCAGTCAGCCAGAAAAGCCTAGAAATGTTAATCAAGAACTCAGAATCGTCAGTGCCAAGTTATATATAGAAAACATTAAATATATATTCATCAAAAAAATACATGAATTTTATCAGATGAGGCTGGTAGTGACATAATAAAATTTAAACTATGGTGAAATACAAAAAACCCACTAACCCACTCAAAATCACACTATTTAAATTCAACACAGTGTATTTTTCATAATCTAGTAACTAATTAGCCATAAATATAGAAAAAATAGTAACTGACCACAAGCAAAATTTAACAAATTACTACCAGTCCCACTACAAAAACAATCAGCCACGCATGGTGATACATGCCTGTAATCCTAGCACTCAGGAGGCTGAGGCAGGGAGGATCTCAGCTGAGTTTGAGGTCGGCCTGGGCTGTGTAGCGTGTTTAAGGATAGCCTGAACTACACTAGAAAACTCTATTCCAAAAGAAAAAGGAAAAATAAAAACACCCAAAACAATCAAGGTAATATTCCCATAAGATATGGAACACTGATGTAGAAACCGGGACACTCTGCATTCAAGAAATAAATCTCCCACTGCTGGTCAGGGTACTGAGGAAAACTGCAGGAATCAGAGTGGGTTCCAACAAAGAATACCCCAGACCACTCAAGGAAGTACATTTCAACCCTTAGTCAAACACAGTGCTTCTGCCATATACTGTAAGCACAAATTGTGACTGACTTTTACCTATGCCCCCATCTCTAGTTCTCTCACTCAAGAACTGAGTTGGAATTGACACCGTTCTAAAGAAAACTTGACAGTTTCAATGAATGCATTATCTAAAAAGATTCACAAAGTTACTTAGAAAAAAACTGCCTAACAAAAACAGCTGAAAGGAAGCAAGTTCTAAAAACCCAAAGGAAAATGCATCAAAGGGGACAGACAGCTGTCATTTTACACAGATACTTCAGGACCTTACTCCAAAGACTAATTTTTTTACATAAAAACTATCTTTTCAGACACCTCTTTCATTCCTGAAAAGCCAGACTCTAAAAGCAGAGATTTCTCTTTAGCAGACCGGGCACTGTGTTTCTTAAACATAGTACTGCTTTTTTTCTTCTATGAAAGACCTACTGAAAAGAGATGAGCAAGACTTTACAGTAAAATTCTCTTAGCTGAACATCAAAAATACACACAACCGTCAGGGTGCTAGGACACAACCTAGATGCAAGTTAGTTATCACTGAACATCATTAAAACAAATAATCAACTGTTCACATGACAAATCTTTCTAAAAGACCTAAAAACCAGGTAACTAAATACTTGCTCCTCTAAGTCTAGAATTCTATACTCATATATCAGACACAGGACAACCACTCTAGGTTTACTGTTACTCAAAAGTGTCTGCCCCTCTATCTTAAGCCAACCATTTTTCTTTCATTTTTTTATATCAGAAATTTTCAGGAATCCATAGCAATAATGTAATCATAAAAAATAAATAACTTTTCACATAGGCAAAATATATGCCCAATACCACACAGAAGTGGCACTGGACTCCAGGCTATGAAGCCATTGCCCTTCTACTATCATTTCCTACTAGTGCTCAGCATCTCATAGGGTCTTTTTGTTGTTGCTAGCTTTTTTTTGGATTTGAGACAGGGTCTCACCATGTAGTTTAGGCAGGTCTTGAACTCACTTTTTAGCCCAGGATGGCCTCAAACTCACAGTGATCCTCCTGCCTCAGCCTCCCAAGTATTGGGATTACAGGCATGTACCACTGCGCCAACTCTCACTGGGTCTTTGGGCCTTAACCATTTTGTAAATCTGTAGTTTTGCTGTCAAAATTAAGACTTTTAAAACTATGAATTTTTTTAAAAATTCACCCCAAGAGCCTACTAAGTTAAAAAGTCACTGAAATTTTACTGAACTAAATGTACCATTATCTGTTATAAGAGACACAAAGCAGCCAGGTATGGTGGTGCATGCCTGTACTCCCCGCACGGGAGGACTGCTACAAGGTCAATGCAGCCTTGGCTATATAGTGGGTTCAAGGCCAGCCTGAACTACATAGTGAGGCCCTGCCCCCCCCAAAAAAAACCAAAAACACAACAACAACAAAGAGACATAAAGCAAAAGATGTAACAGTTGCCCTAAAGAAATGTAAAGTAAGCCAGTGGTGACACACACCTCAGTGCTGTAATCCCAGCACTGAGAAAGAAGGATTGCATTGAGTTCAAGACCATCCTGGGCTACATAATAAATTCAAGGCCAGCCTTAACTATAAGGTGAGACCCTGTCTCAAAAAAGAAAAAAAGGAAAAAAAGAAAAATGTAAGTAGAAATGAGAAGGTAAAACACAGCTTTGATTTCAAAGAGGTAAATTTAAAACGGCATGCTGAACAAAATGCTAAACATCAAAGGGACCAAGCTGCAGGAGGACCATAATAAAGGAAAAGTCAGGCAGGCGGACACTTCTGAGGGTTTCCCTAGCCACAGATGGTAGTGCCTCACACAACACTGTCCAGATCAACAGAGGCGATGATGGGATGACTCCTAGAACGGCAGCAGCTGGCAAAGGACTGCCAAACAGAAAGATGACAAAGATGACCTGATTACTCTACTGGTCTATTAGAACTGCAACCATGAAACCGCAGCACCTATTTTTCCAGAATGACAGCAAGGAAGTTGCCGAGGTCACTTTCATCTGCTGAGGCCATTTATGGTCATTTCTTATAATAAATCCCTGTTAACTGACATCATCTCATCAAAGTACTATCCCCCATCACACAAAGAGACTAATTTGGCCTAACAAAGCAATGGAATGCTCAAACTCAGGAAACATTTCTCTAGAAAAGTTTCCTATGTCTTGAAATAACAGACATAAAAGAATAGAAAGGAAAGGAAAGGAGATAACCCTAAATGGCACAAGGCACATTTAAAGGATGACACAAAGGCTGAGTCAAAAGAACTAAGTCCCAACTCCGAAAGATGAGGTTACCCTCATAAGCAGGAAGCAGCTGCCCCACATTACAGGACTCTGGAAGCAGCTGGCCTCAATACTTTAAAAAAAAGAAGACTGTGATGAGTTAAGACAGCAATACGAGAAAGATGATGTCAAATTGGGAGTACATACACTACAGGCCATAAAACAAGGGCAACACCTGGATGGTGGAAACAATGCAAAGTACAGTGCTTTCTACAATGCACAGCAGGGAAGCCTGAGTGGAGCTCAACTTTCCTGAGATCAAATGGACAGTGCTACAGCAATCCAAGCAAGAAAAGCATTCAAATTACAGAGAATACTACAGAAATGAAAATATAAATTACATAACAAAGCATCCCAGCACTTAAAATCTCAGCAAAATTCCAAATGCCTTTAACAAAATTACTTCCAAAGAAATACAAAATCTACAGGGACTCACTGAAAGAACTGTCCTGCTAACCTTAAAGTATGCACAAAAATAACTTCAAAGGGCACCCTTACCAATTAAACATTAATTCACACCTGCTTCCCAGAGGACCACAGCACTCAAATATAATAAATTTTTATCTTTCCTCAACCTCCACTCCCCCTCTATTTTAACCTTTATGAAACAAGAGTATACATCTGTTTATAATTAAAGTATAAATCTACTGTTGTTACATTTGGGTTTTCTTCTCCAAAAGCTATTGTTAAACTAAGTCTATGTTTTTTATAATACATATCATCTTAAAATACAGAAAGATGGTAATCCTTTGCACCAAATTCACTTATAAAAATACAACCAGCATAGAAATGTCAGTTTAATTTAAAAAACTGGGCTGCACACATATAATCCCTGTAATCTGGAAGGCTGAGGCAGGAGGAACAAGTTTGACCCCAGAGCAGGGAATTTAGCATGACCCTGTCTCAAATGTCCTGGGCTCAATCGCTAATACTGACAAAAACAAACAAGTACCCCACACGTTTCTTTAACTTTACTAAGTGAACAGCACAAAATAATTTTCAATTAAGAACTCTACATTGGAAATGTTAACTTACTTGGCAGGATTTTTTTTTTTTCTGATAAATCACATGGTTAAGGCTTGTGCTTAATGTTCTCATTTCACCCTCAAAATCTACTTCCTATTTTTATCATATAACTCATTTTTACTGTATCAGATGGATCACTGCTTTGGTTAGCTAACAGTTCTTAGCACAAATATGCCTTCCTCCAATGTATATATGCATATATATTTCAAATTCATGCTTAGTGAATGAAACATACCTACAAAATGACCTTTAAGAAACCTACTATTAAAAAAAGTAATATGTCATACATGCTTTCACTGGAAAAAACATACTTACTTGTGCTTGAGAACGAATTTTACATTCTTGTATGCAAAGGCTACCAAGTAAGTGCTTACTAAGGTCATCACACTGTACAGAACAGCAGACTGAATAAGATCCATGTGCCATATTCGCCAATACAACCCTGAATTGAGATAAAAGGAACAAAACATTACTACCTTATTCCAAAGGCCTGCTAAATTAATTATGGATAGGCTTGGTGGTAAAACACAATTGGGGTTAGGAAATCCAATACAGCATCTGAGTCTCTTCGGAAGTGAGACATTCAGTAAAAACAGTGACAGTCACAGTTTAGAATTCTCCCAGTGCAGGAAAGTTTTAAAAACATAACCCTCCTATTCTTAGTCTACATAGATTTCTATTTCTAAAGTAACAAAGTAAGAACAAACTCTGGTTCTACATAATCACTAGACTTCAAATGCCAGTCATCGGGGTACTATTTGTTATACGAGATTCAAGCCACTCCAAAATGCCACGTGTAGCCCAAAACCATCAGCTTGCTAGCTGACGTGGCTGTTACCGGAAATCAAAGCAGTGCTTCACCCGGCCACTCAACTTTGGGGTCCCACAGCACATTAACTGCACGCAGGGTTTTACAAGGCCGAAAAGTAAAACATATCTGGATCTGACTGCCAAAGAGAAAAATATGAATGTATGAGAGCCCGAAGATTCAAATTTCTAAACCCTGAACTCAAAAAATGATCCTGGGTCTAGTCTCCAGCGTCCCATCCAAGTGAGAATTACAGCTGCTCTGGCAGGATTATTTAAGACTACACAAGGTAAACTGCTGATCCCTTGCATTCTCGTTTTGCAAATCGTGAAAACGACGCTAAGCAGTGTGTAGCGGTTCACCTAGGGACACACTCCTAATTCAGTATGAGGATGACGACGATGTGGCAGGATTCACTCCTAACCCATTAGTTTCTCCGAAGTAACTAACCCTGAAAAATGCAGGAACTCTATAAGCCAAGACAACTGCGTGAGAAAGGGCAGCAGATACGCTTGAGGACCAGCTCCACAAGTCTAACACAGACGCCGAGGCCTCCATTCCACACCTAGGGGAGCAGTGTCCCAAACGGGGATCTGGACCGCCTAAAGTACCTCGCGGTGGTGCCGCCCACCTCGTCCCAACCTGGAGGTCCGAGACGCGGAGACTGCGCGCCCGCCCCAGAGCGCAGCCCGCCGGGAAGCGCGTGGGCCTCACGGTCGGCGCGACCTGCCACGTCCGCCAGTCCACGGCCTCCCGGCCCGCCCCGCTCCCTGCACTCACAGATGGGGATGGCAGACACGATGAATGCGTTCCCAAAGAACAGCGCGGAGGACTTGGCCGAGAGGTTGCGGCTAAAATCCTGCAGGAGCAGGTCCTCCTCGGACTGCTGCTTGGAGCCGCCTTTGGGAGCCATGGCGGAGCAGAGGGCGGGAGCCGGGAAGAGCAGCAGGACGCGAAGTCCCGGGAGGCCGCTAGCCCCGCCCCCGCGGCCGCCGTGTCCGTTCGCGACCCGTCAGCGCTGCGTGCGGAGGCGGGACTTTACGCGCCAAGGTGCTGGTCTTCCCAGGATTGGTCAGTCTGCTGTGGCCCCACAGGCTTCACCGCGTGATTGGGCGAGCAAGCAAGACTTCCGTATTGCTGGCCTGCCACGTGACTCGTGTAGTCCGGAAAAATAAGTGATTTGTGCTTTTGGTGGGTACTTGTATTTTTAATTGTAAAGCTTCATTGACATTCCACTTCACAGCTCTTGATAGATTCGTGGTACCGAGTCTTTAGAATTCCAAAATAGACGTACCTTTTGACCTTTTTGTTAATACGTTCATTAATTTAGCAAGTATATGGTTAGTATCCTCAGTTCTCAGCGCTGGGGGCGATGGAGAACACAGAATAGTGTAGCTAACACGTGTAGAATCTCGCTTTATTACTTGCATTATTTTATTACATATCTTCAAGAATCCTAGGACAAGCATGTTATTGTCCCCACAGCAGATGAACTTGAGGGTGGCAGATTGGCAGTACTGCTCTTCAGGGTGTGAACTTTTCGTGGCAGTAACTGGCTACCTTTACACATAAAAGAAAATGAAAACTGCATTCTTGCTTGTAAACACCTCACATTGATCATGAGTCCTTCATGATGAAGAAATCATTCCGAAATGAAGGTAATACTTAACGTATGACTAATACATTCTGGGGGTATTCCTCTTGTATTACTTCCATTTCAACTGAACCTTTAGGGTGTCTTCCAAAACCATGCATTCTGAGGAAAGAGTACATTAGCTAGGCAAGACTCTGCAGTCTAAAATGGTTGAATTTGCCTTACACAAGTAATGTCTTTTTTTTTTTTTCTTTCTTTCTTTCTTTTTTTTACTTATTTTTGTGACAAGGTCTCACTAGTCCAGGCTGGCCTTAAACTCACGATGTAATTTAGGCTGGCCTCAAATCCACGGCCTCCTGCCTCAGCCTTCCAAGTGGTGCACCTACAGGTAGATGCCATTCTGAACTTATCAAATTATTACTTCTTCTTCAAAACAATACTCAACCACATGACTCTCAGCAAATACTTTTCTTTGCATTAGTGAGAGCACACCAACACATCAGGCAAGATTTCCTCAATCTCCAGTTTCCCCATAAACATTTGTAGATAGCTTTTCCCTCTGCTTATCCAAACTATTACCAACCTAAGTAGCCTCTGTCCTAATTGAGCTTTCTGTCTTCAGTCTCTGTAAATTGATTCTGTATCAAGGTACCAGAATGAGTTTTGTGAAACATAAATCCATTATCTACAAGTACTCCCAAATGCCAGAAATTTTCACCAATTCACCACAAAATTACAAAAAAAGGACCATCTAGTATATTTTTCATAAAACAATGTGTTCGTTTGAAAATATGTTTTATATCCTTTTCAATGTTAAAATGATTTCTTTGACACATGATAGTGATAGGAAAAGAAACTTATTTTCTCTTTCTACTTTATCCTCTCCCAGTTTTTCCTACCTTAGTAAATCACATCCTTTTTCATTCATATTTCCTCTATTTAAACATCCTAGATTTTGCCAGGCGTTGTTGGCTCATGCCTGTAATCCCAGAACTCAGGAGGCTGAAGTAGGAGAATTGTTGTGAGTTCGAGGCCAGTATGGGCTACAAAGTGAGCTCAAAATCAGCCTGAACTGCATAGTGAGACCCTGTCTCAAAAGGATCAAAAAAATAATAATTAATAAATAATCCTACCTGTCAAAACAAGTTCTTTTTTTCCTTCTCCATCTATAACCAACTTTATAAACAGAGACTTTTGGTTCTGCTTTTGCAACTAGGTTTCCTACTGGCTGTTTATAAACCAAGTATGTAAAAAGATAACCAAATATAACAATTAGAAAACTATATGATCCAAAAAGACTAAATCATAAGGATGTTTCTTGAAAAAGAAAATTAGAAACAATAACAATGAACTTTTTTTTTTTTTTTTGGTACCAGATTGAACTCGTGACCTTGCGCTTGCCAGGCAGGCACTTATGCTGCTGAGCTAAATCCCCAGCAACAATGAAGAGGAATTATGCCTGAGAAATATATTTTAACAATTAAAATAGGAAAGATAAAAATTTGAAATGGTAATTAGATAAAATGTTAAAACGCAAGTGATCAAAAAAAGCTGAGAAAAAATAACTGAACCTAAAGAGAGTACATATAAATAGCCAATAATCTAAAATGGTAGAAATTTTCATAGAGGCAAATTAAAGAAATATGTTAGGCAATGATGCTTATGACAGATGGTTTTGGTGACAGTAAAAATGAAGATCATGAAGTGAGCACACTTGAGGTACTGGAGCAATGTTTTCTGGTCCCAAAATTACCTAATTCATTTTGAAGAGCGGTAACATCTATGGAGCTGGGATTCGTACATAGGGCACAGTAGGCAAACAGGGTAAACTGTACTAGAGAACAAAGAGGAAGCCAGTGGATTCAACCTAAATATAATAAATTATGCCCATTTCAATATAACTCAACTATATGAAGGAATCACATGGGCTTAATTCTATATCAGACCAATTTTAATTTTTGAATTTCAGGTTTAAGATTCCTGCTATATCACTTTACACTCACCAAATTGAGAAAAAAAATTTTAAGCAATCATAATGGTTGCTATTAGGCATATACAGACAGCAGTTTTCTCTAATCCATTGCTGATAGCTTTGTGGAAGACAATCTGCCAAGTTCATAATTTATATACTTTCCATGGCAGACCCCGCAAATTGCCCACCCAGTAAAGAAAGGCACTGCTAACTTTTCACTGGGCCCTTATAAGAATAACAAATGTATCATCTAGGGAAGATGAAATAAACTACCCCTGTTTTAAAGCCCTTTGAAAATGCAAATTTTCAATGCAACTTTTGCATTTGAAAATGCAAAAGTTATGGAAATAACTTTTAGAGAAGAGATAGAAAACATGTTAGTTGCTAGGTTTGTTTGTTTGTTTGTTTTTCAGCTAGGATCTCACTATGTAATTCAGGCTAACTTTGAGCTCAAAGTGGAGCCTAGGCTGACCTCACACCTCCCAAGTGCTGGAATTCCAGGCAAGCACCACCATGCCCAGCTAGTCTGTGTCTAATGTTTCACTTCTCACCTGCAAGATGACTGACTCAGTCAAACTACATTCTTCAACCACATACTGACTCAACCAATAATTGAGAAGGTACTATATGAAAGATCCTATGCTAGACCTTGTAACAAAATAACAATCACCATTATGATTGTAATAACTGATGTTTTCTGAGTTGTCTTTACCAATGTTACTGACTCCTGCTCTGTGCTAGGTCTTTATGTATATGGTTTGATTTAATCCTTTACAACCTTATGAAGTATGTGTTATTATTATTATCCCTTATTTATCAGATGAATAAACTGTGACAGATGAGTAGAGTAACTGTCTTAAGATCCCAAGACTTGTAGATAAGGGGTGGAGTCACTTTACAAATCCAGGTAACATGATTCCAGGATATATGCTGTTAATCACAAATGAATTCCAGTCTCCTCTATGCTTGTGGAATCTCTGATTCCAAGGATCTGCTCCCAAAAGTCCAATTATGAACCAGCCACAGCTTCTTTCATTTCTTTTTTGAGATAGACTTTTACTTTGAAGTCCAGGCTTAGCCCAAATTCTCTGCCCCAGCTGGGGTGACAGGCAGATACCACCATACCCAGCCCAGGCAGTTTCTTGTGTAGCAGCTGCCAGGCGCGTCGCAGCTCTGGCCAGTGCACCCTCGGACACATAGGATCTTGTGCCCACCTCACAGGCAAACTGCAGTGAACAGGCCTGGACTTCCCATAGTGGATTCTCTACTCCAGGAATTTGACTATACAACCCCAGAAAGAAATAGTTAATACAGGCGTACGCAAACAGAAATGCAAACTGAGAAAAGCGAAAACCAAACTCTAGCAGGCATAAATTAGAATGGGAGAAATAAGAGAGATTCTCAAAAAACCTCAGGGCTTACTCATTTCTGTCTGTGTAAGTCTATAAAAGACCCCCATTTTCTGCAATAAAGCCAAATATCTCAAAACTTAAAACATATTTACAATACATTAAATACATAATATAAACAGGTTCTACATTAGAAATGAATGTATAGGTTAATAACTATATTCAGCATAATTTATGTTTTATATATTCCTTCCCTCCTAAAGCATTGAAGACAAAGTAAGAAAATCAGATGTCTAAATGTCAGACAATTAGAGAACTGTGCCACCTCCCAGCATTCAGAAGGCTGAGGCAGGAGGATCGATCACCAGGAGTTCGAGGCCAGTGTGGGCTATACAGGGAGTTCAAGGCCAGCCTAGACATAACAAGATCCTGTCTCAGAAATAAATAAATTACTTAATTGTATAAATATAAAAATGAAAAAATATAATGATAAAAGCCTTATCTCCCAGAGAAAAAAAAGCCTGCTTACTTTGGAAAGAAATGTTCACTTTTGCCCAGAATGCTGGGGAGTTGTAGGCCCCAGATATTCTCCAGTCATCCACTTACCCACTACCCTACAAGTCATTTCTTTTAAAGATAAGGTCTTGAGAATTCTAAATGTGTAATTCACTGAGGAATTGAATTTAAAATGAAGCATTAAAACATTTGGAGGGATAAATATTTGTCTTTGACCTCGAAGCTTGTACTTTCCAAGATAAATATTATTTTCCTTTTTAGGAAATATTGATGTGACCCAAGTAAACTGAGAACCGCTTTTGAAGCAGTCAGAAAAGCCTGTTTCCTTTGCACTTATTGATATTCATAAAGTCACTTACTTCTTTAAGAAAATAATATGTATCTGCAGAAAATATATTATCTTAATAACCACTGATAGGGCCCATAATACTTTAAATCTGAGAACTCCCCCTGGAATCTTCTAAATGTGAGACTTATCACACATGTATCATTCATACAGCACTTCAGGGCATAATAAAAATTAAGATTTACACTGGAAATCAATTTTCTTTTGTTACACATTTAACCCAGCACTATGGCAACAGAATATAACATAAAGTAGGTCATGCATTTCAACTGAAAGGGCTTCCGTGACACAAAAATGCCAGCTGTACATTTGTTGCTCATCTTTTAGGATTCTTTCCTTTAAAATTCTTTTTTCACATACCCTAGTCAATGTTACCTAACAACAATCTAGTAAAAACCATAAGACTAAATTTTTGAGTGAGATTTATTCAACCTTAGTAATTTTTCCACCTGGTTTAGTAATATTTGGTAGTATCTATCTCTATACTCAGAAAACAAGGAAGGGAATTCTGGGTAAAAGAAAGAGTATATACAGGTTCATGGTCATGAAAGGGCACCGTGTACTCTTTACAAATCATCCTAGGAAGCATTTGAGGAGTGATCAAAACCAGGCACCATAAGGAGATTTTTAAAAAAGAAGAGACTGTGTTTTTGTCACTATAGAGTTAATGGAATCATCAGTAGTCTCCTAGGAGCCTAAATGGACACCTACACCAGCTGCCTAGGCTATTTGTATCCAGGAAATAAAATGACATTGAATTATAATCCCCTGTACATTATTTTCTGATACCATTTTCCTTTGTCTCTTGGGAGGATATGCTCCTTTGTTTTATTAACCTGTATTTTGTATTCCATCTTAAAAAAATCCTCTAGGACCTTTCCATACCAAATATCCCTTCTTCTCTCCCTCTCTTCTCTATGTATAGCTTATAGGTCTTTAGAATCAGAAAGAGCTGCCTGTGTAATCTATCACAATAATAGCTGTGTGATCTTGGGAAAATTGTGTTACTTTCTCTGATGCATGAAGTTGCAAGAAGTATTAAAACAAATAATGTGAGAACCTAGTGCTGGGATGGGAACAGAGTAAGCTGTCCTCTCTCATCTCTTAATGTTCTGTTCACTACTCAGTTTATAGACTTACTCAGTTTTCTTGTTTCCTGCACCCATTTCCTATACACACACGCACACAAACACCAATCCTCAAACACATAAATGTGCAGGGCATGGTGGCAAACACCCGTAGCCCCAACACTTAGGAGACTGAGGCAGGGGGATCACTACAAGTCCAAGGCCAGCCTGGACTACATAGCAAGACTCTGTCTCAAAAAGAAGAAGAAGAAGAAGAAGAAGAAGAAGAAGAAGAAGAAGAAGAAGAAGAAGAAGAAGAAGAAGAAGAAGAAAGAAGGAAGAAGGAAGAAGGAAGAAGGAAGAAGGAAGAAGGAAGAAGGAAGAAGGAAGAAGGAAGAAGGAAGAAGGAAGAAGGAAGAAGGAAGAAGGAAGAAGGAAGAAGGAAGAAGGAAGAAGGAAGAAGGAAGAAGGAAGAAGGAAAGGAAGAAGGAAGAAGGAAGAAAAGAAAACCACACAAGTGAGTACATGTACTTTCCCTCAACTCTGTTACATACTTAACCTCTACCTGCCCTTTATTGCCAAAAATGTATTTCAACTCACAGCCCACTCATTTCTCAAAGTGCTACAACCTGAATTCCACACCTGTCTCTTTTCTGAATCTGCACCATACATAGGGCAGCAAAACTGCCTGGCCTGATGGTCTCCCTCAGCTTTTAACTACTGTACAATCCTCAGCAGTCAGCACTGCTGAACATCTTGTCCTCCTTGAGTTTTTCCTCTCCAGTGCAGCTGAAGGAGGCCTGTGTCTCCCACCACCCCGCCTCTCTGCCACTTCCCACTCTGGCTCCTAATCAGCTTCCCTGACCCTCTCTGCTTCTGGGGGTGAGTTTGCCACTTGGGCGGGTATGAAACAGTCAGGCTCTGGTGGCTCCAATTAGAGGCCTCAAACAGTAGTGCTAGCCTGGTACTAATTATGGCAAAATGCCAGTAACTGTTTCAGATAACTTAAACTTAATGTTGTCCCCTCTCCAACAAAATCTAAGGTGATTTTTAAACAACCAGCTCTCAACAAAGAACAAAGTGAGAGCTTTATAGTAAGCATGCTAGGAAACTTACTTCTTTCTTCTTTTGCTACATAAATACATGCTGCAGCAGATAAGGGTGGAAATATCTAAAACTATTTGCATAGCTGCTGAATACTTTTTTAAAGACCAAGTTCCAGTAGATGACAGAGAGCTGTTGAGCTGTTTCTACAATTGGTTTTAAAATTCTTGATTTAAAGAAATCTTATGCCAATTTTGAACTTCTGTTATGAACTTGACATGGATGAACATCAAGAAATGGTGCAGAATCAGGTAATGAACAAAGAAAAGAAGTCAAAACTTTTCTCTCAGCCACCCTTTGCAAGTACATCACTAATTCTTGACTAAGACTGCACAGTAGGACTGCAGGGAAGAGAACAAGAAGTCACCAAGAAGCAAACCCTCCCTGTGAATCACGGCCATACCCAGTCCACTGTGGGGAGAGCCAGATGTGAGCCCCTTCAGGCGTGTGGGCTGGGAAACAAGAGGAGCCAACCCTCCCCACCCCACCCCCATAAACAACTGGCTGATCCAGAGAAACACAGGCTGCAATGATAGCTAACGAGGTAAAATACAATTTAATGCTTGTAGTGTTTATTGTTTCACTGACTTTGCAGGTCTAAAGCCGGTGGCCTGATGGTCTATTCAAAGGGTAACAATACCTTCTGAAGGTAGCAGCCATTGTTAATTTCTTATTATTTTATTTTGAAGTCCTGTATCATTTTCATTGTTATATTGGGCTGGGTTTTATTCTGTTTGTTTTGTTTGATTTTATTATATCCGATGACATGGGCAGCTATTTCAAAGATAACAACATGTATTATGTCAGTCATTTTGGATTTACGAGGTCTTGTTTTGAAGTCCTTTATTGCATTCATTGATTTGTTTTTATTGGTTCTATTCTGTTCTGTTTTGTTTGATTTTTACTGTGTCTGAAGGTATCTGCAACTATTTTGAAGATAACAAGAGGCGTTATGGTAACCATTGTTGATTTCATATTGTTTTGAAGTCCTATGTCACTTACACTGGTTTGTTTTGATTGGCTTTATTCTGTTTTATTTTGTTTGGTTTTATTCTCTTTAAAATAAAGGTAAAATGTGACCAAAAAAAAGAATGCACAGTAGTTAATATAAAAATCACAGTGTATGATCAAAGCTTGTACATACATATTAGTAAACAGCATGGGCCCTGGAGTAAGACTACCTGAGTTCAAATTCCACTTAAATAACTTGTCAGTTGTATGAAATTGGGGGATTTATTTCAGCTGAACTCTATTTTGCAGCCTATATAAATCAGAGGAAATGACAATACTTTTGTGCAGGAATTTTGGAAAGATTAAAAGAAAATATTATGTAAAATATTTAGCAAAGTATAAGACATATGGCTTACATTTAAAATATATTGTATGAACTTTATTCTACATTTACAGCCTTAGTTTCTTCCTTTGTGAGAAATTATGCTTTATTTATAAAACAAGTGTGTGTGTGTGTATCTTTGTGTGTGTGTGTGTGTGTGTGTGTGTGTGTACACAGCTAAACTGAGAAATAAGGCAAGGTGGACTTGATTGCAGAAATATAGAAAATCAGGCATGTGGGCATGGTGGTGCATGCCTGTATCTCAGTACTCAAGAATTTGAGGTAAGAGGATCATAGAGAGTTCTAGCCCAGCCTGGACTACATAGCCAGACCCTGTCTCAAAAAAACCAAGAAGAAGAAGAAGAGGAAGAGGAAGAAGGAGAGGGGAAAAAAGAAAAAGAAAAACAGATAGAGTGGCCCCTGGTGAAAGTTTAAAAGGCCTCAATCTAGCCAGGCATGGTGATATAATCCAGCACTTAGGATGCTGAGATGGAGGGTCACAGCAAGTTCAAGGCCAGACTGGATTATATAGTGCGTTCTAGGCCAGCCTGAATTGCATGATGAGACCATCTCAAAAAATAAAGTAAAATAATACAAAATAAAATGCCTTGGTAGCTGCCTAGCATAGAAGATCTCCACCCAGTACTGTACTTCTTTTAGCAAAGAAATGGCATTTCATCTTCTGAACTGGAGGAAGCAGGAAAGGCACCCAACATCCTATATAAAAGAAGTGGGCAGAAGGAAGAGTTGCTGCCGACTCTTCATCACAGTAATATTTTATTATTTTATTGTTGTGATGATTAACTTTATATGTCAACGTGACTGGGCTAAGTGATGCTCAGATAACTGATAAAGCATTGTTTCTTGGCCTTTGTGGAAGAGATTAGTATCTGAATCATTAGAGTAAAGAACATCCCCCTTTATCAATGTAGGTGGGCATCGTTCAATTTTTTTTAAATCACCATTCAATTTTTGAGAGTCTTAATAAAAAAAGATAGAGAAAGAACAAATTTGTTTTCTTCTCAAACCAACATTCTTGGCCTTTAGGACTGGGACTTGCACCATTGACTCCCCTGGCTCCCAGGAGTCTGGGCTTGCACTGTAGCTACACCACCAGCTTTCCCAGACCTGACAGATAGCAGACTGCAGGACTTCTAAGCCTGCACAACCACATGAGGCAAGTCCTGCAATTAACTGATTAACTTAACAACTGAGGAACATAGGAGTCTCTTACTAGTTCTGTTTCTCTGGACAACCCTTACTTACACAATTATGATTATAAAAAATTCTGATTCTGAAAGTTGAAAAACATAGCCACATATAAAGAGGAAAATAATATTAATCATGCTCTCACCACTCAGAGAGAACTTTTATTACTATTTTGAGACAATTTTTGTTACTTTCATATGTCTCTGTGTGTCTATAATCAATGCTATATATATGGCTTTTGACTACTCTCCAATAATTCTACTGTGAGTATTTTTCAATGCCACTGAAAATGTCTCTAAAACATTCTTTCCAATGACTACAAAATTGTCTTCTAGATTAATGTCTTATAATTTATATATTTTAATAACTCACTATTTTCTAATTACAAAATAATTATATCCATTTATAAAATTAAAGACTATAGTACATAAATCACCTATAATCTTATCATTGAGATATAACCACCATGAATATTTTGATATATTTCCTTCTGGTATTTTTATATGATTAGCTATTACATACTTAAAATAATTAAGGTCATATATTACAAGTATTTTCCCATGTCATTTAAAGTACTTTCAAAATGTAGTTTTTAGTGCCTATAAAATATTAAATGATATATGTCTGGTCTCATTCCTTTACTGTAAGGAGAGAAATTTCCAGCCAATAAAGATTAAAACTGTTAAGATACAGAGAGAAAGAGCTAGTCAAAGACCACACCTGCCACATCAAGAGAGTCTGTAGAGACCAGACCTACCTGCCTTATACATGCTTTACAAAATCCTTCTAAAACCCAGGCTACAAATTCAAGGGAAGGAAACTGTTTGAGAAAGAACTCCTTCAGTTACAAGTGAGAGAACCCCTTCCCAAATAATGTATCTCAATGGTACAGTGCTTGCTTGTCATGTGTGAGGCCCTGGGTTCAATCCCTAACACTGCAAACAAAACAAAAAAATCAGAAAAAAATTCAAAGAAGGAACAGAGAAAGGAGAAGAAAAGGAGAAAGCAGAGAAGTGTAACAGCTGCAGTAAGTAAGAGAGTTGTGTCACTGCTGAATCCAGAGGCTAGAGCTCAATCTTTGGCTCTCTCTGTTTAAAGCATGTCTCGCTCTTACTCACCAGTGTTTTCATTCTTCTCTCTCACCGTGGACAATATGAATATTTTCCTGAAGAGAAACTGGTCCCGTGACTCCCTAGCTTATGTCACCTTTATAGCTATAATCCCAGGGAAGAAGATAATATCTTTCCTGGTAACTGTTGAAGAAAGGACTCTGAGGTCACCCAAGACTACCAAGCACTATGTTCAGAGGGACAGATAGTTTGATGGGCAAACTGGTGTCTGGGAGACCGTACCTAGCAGGCTGCAGGAGGATCAGCTCTATTGAATTGCACGGCAAGAGTGGGGTTCTTCAAAGAAGGAGGAAATGGCAGCAAAGTCACATCCAAACAGGTAAGAGGTCAATGGTTATGACAGGCAGTAGAATCCTGAGAAGGGAAAAGGGAACGGGCCACGAGTGACCCAGGTCAGAAGTGACCAGGTGCTTTCCCACAGGCTCAGAAGCCAGGAGCAGAGGGTGGGTCCCTCAGTGTGAACAGGCCCTGTGGACACACCTCAGTTTAATTAACCATTTTCCCACCATTATTCATCCAGGTTACTTCCAGTTTCCCTTTCGTCAGTTCCTCGGCTAAATATTACTTTTTTATGCATTTTGTGATAAACTCATTTATGGTTGTAAGATAAGCATTCATTCATGATCAAATGCAGAAAGATAAATAAAAAGCTATATTTCTACTATCTAGGAGTGACCAAATGTGTATATGCACATACTCATACATATCTATACAAACAGCGTTATACTTCAAAAAAATTTTCCATTGTAATTTTATCTAGAACTGAACCAAAAACATCGGATATCATTCATTAAAGTCTTTGCTATTCAAGTTCTAGCATATGTACATAAATGCCATTATGTAATTTTAATAAAAAATGTTTAGTTTTTTTTATTTGGAACCATTCACATAGTATCCATTTTTATTATTATAACAATACTTGTACATATATTTGTCTTTGCTTATTTCACTGGCATAGATTCTTGGGAGTAGAGATACTTGACCGAAGCATGTGAACTACCTTATGAGTATAACCATACAGGGACAACTATTAGAAGGATTCAGGAAAAGGGCAATGATTATATTCCATAAGACCTCAGACAATCAGAATGGGGATGATGGGAAACCAAGCAGAACTAACTCAAGAGGAAGGCTTTATATTACCAGCCTCATGGAAAAAATAAATAAGGATTTGTTTAGACTGTCATTCAGTAAGACTGAATCTTATTAATAGATGAATTTGAGAGTTTCCTGTTTTAATTTATACAGCTGTCCCTAACGGTTTAACCCATAGGAAAACAAGCCTCCTTGGCTCCTCACAATTGACTAAGCTGCCCCCAGAGGAATTTTCTCTGCCCAATGCAGGTAGACACAGTAAAGAATTTGATTCACCAGAAATATTCTGCAGTATTTTGCCTACAACAGTCAAAGGGAATGAGCACTTCCGGGAGCATTCTAACAGTGCCACTCTGTAGGAAGGAAGGCAGAGATGGCCTAATGGGTGAATGAAGAACCCTCCAGCATCCTGGGGCTGCTTGGTAGAACTGGCAGGTAAAGCCTGGAACTCTGAGCATCCACTGCAGTGGGAGGACCTTAGGAGTGCAGGAGGAGGAGGCCAACTGTGTTAACCAAAGGAAGGGGAGGGATGTTAAGGGTTGCCATGAATGAGGAGCATTGGAGAAAGGAACTCCAAGCCAATGAAGATTTCTGAAATGCTCCCTAACCATAAAGTGTTGGGTATATGGTCTGGTTCTTTAAGAACACGAAGAGCAAAGATTTATATTAATCTTCAGGCTTTCAGAGACAAATTCATGTTTCTTTTGAATGTGCCTGTGAGGGGTCAGCCCACATGAAACCTAAAATAAACTTAAAAGTAACCATGATGTGAACTTTCTACAGTCTGTTTGGAAAGAGAAACTTGCCCTGTTTTATACAGGATCTGTAGAGTTTATTCACTACACCTTTTTCTGTTGCGGTACACCCTCCAAATGCTGAATACCTTTTTCTTTCATGACTGGATTGATGTATCACGTGATTGTAGGAAAAGTATTTTGCAGTGAATTCTTTGGTTTTACCTTGGCTCTATACGTTTCTTTCCTCCTGTACCACATCTGTTCGTTGACTGTAATTCATTATGGCAAAGGCCTTGTTTCACTCATTTCTGTATGCTGTATGGCTTTGACCCAGGACTTCACACCTGGTGCAGCAATATATGTACTTACTAAGTTATAATGAAGGCAGAAAAATATAATATGACTGAAAGACATTTTTCGGTTATTGAATAAATTTGCTTTGTCTTCATTTATTCATTAAATCAGCAAACATGTGTTGAGGATTTAATGCAGATGAAATGCCTATTTCTTCAGTCTACAGCACAAACTTGGTTTGTATTCTCCCCCAAGAACATGACTTTTCATCTGCTGAGCATTTTAAGCTTGACTCTTAGCAATGCCCATCATGGAAGGAAGAGGGAAGTAGCATTCCTACCTGACAGAAGCCTGGCCCTGTTGTTAAAGAGCAGAACAGGTCTGGGGAGGTCTCTCTATGTCTGAAGAACAAAACACCCTTTTTGTAACAAGGTACTTAAGGTTTTTTAACCAAGAAGCACTTTGAGCTGACGTATAAGGTATGTATTGTACTTAAGAGGATGAAAGAAAACAGTGGAGGACAGGTAGCTTGGGAGGAGAAGAGGGCCTAGATTAACTAGATTTAGACAACCAGCCTCAAACTTCTCCACTCTCCTCCAAGAAAAAAAAGAGTCTCAAGCCAAGAGATGCCAAGCAGCCTCTTCAAAGGAATAGTAGCAGTGAGGAAAACTGGGCAGGGATTTTAAGACATCAGTGTGCATACGTGTTCTACTATAGTATATGAAAAGAGGAAAACCAGTAACGGGAAATAATAGAAAGGTGTTAAGCTATCTGAATAAGTCTTAGAGTCTCTTTACCTGTTGGTCCCCCCCGCCCCGCCTTGAGCCTGGCACATAGACCACACATGACTGTTTTGCTTCTAGTCACACAATCCACTTAAGAGCAATCACTTTGTCACTAATGAAGCAGTTAGGGATTATTGTGGGAGAGAGAATTGTAGTCCCAGTTTGCCTGGGACCCTCTAGATCACTGAAAGTTACCAATCTCTTGCAAAACTGGAGGGATCATCTCCCTTCTCACCACATGCGGTGGGCTGCAGAAAATTCAAGTATATGTGGATTCACTTACCTTTTTTTTTTTTTTTTACAGCTTCAAAATGATCATATTGTATCTACTCAAATGCCAGTTACTCAGGTATAAAACCAGAAAGGCAGTGAGTGTCAGACATGACCAAATGAGGGAAGTGTTTGGTATCAGTTTGTGAAATGACTGGTAAATGCCTAGTTGCAAACACAAGGAAGGGAGATCCTGTGATTTTTTTTTTGGAAGAAAATACAGTAGATTTCTTTTTACAACTGTTTACTTTTTCTTCATTTAAATATGTGGAATGCTACTCTCTTTATTAAGATTTAAGTTTTCACATCAATATATTTGTTTATTTACTGTGAATTACAGACTATAACCACTTACAAGGGATTTCATCGGTTAATTTGCAGTCATCCTATAACTACATGTATGTTTAAGTGTGTAAGATAGATGACTACATTACTGTTTTTGTTAGATTGTTGAGCAGAACTGTTAATAGTCTCACTGTTTGAATGTCTACTTTGTGTGCTTTAATTTTGTAACTTGAACAACTATTTCCAGTGATGACAGTATGTAACCTAGCAAGTGGAGATTTCTTAGTGCTTTTGTTTTTGTTTTGTTGTTGTTCTTGTGGTTCTTTTTATTTTTTGCCTTTGGAATTCTGTATTGTTGCTACCCTTTTTCTGTTTTGTTTGGTTGTTTTCTTTTTTGTTTTTTCTCTTTAAATAAAATTTAAAAAAAAAATTGCAGTCATCCTTGCCACCTATACAAGCCCAGTGCTTCCCAAGGTCTTAGATTTTTCAACTTTGAAAAAGTTCTCCTCCCAATACAACATGGAGAATGTAAACCTTGCGCTTGAAGAAGTACTGCTTTTTCTTAACATGCTGCTGAGAACCATCAGCTGCACATACTGCTAACACTACCCAATAAAGGTCTCTAACCGAAACCAGCCCCCAACCCTGTCCACTCCTCTCCACTCTTCCCAAATCTCCTTACCCTCCCTCTCTTTTCTCTTGCTTCATACTGCTGCTTACTTCCTCTGCCACAGTCTTCCCCACCCCCGCCTCCGCATGCTCCATGCTCCTCACTTCCAACCCAGGAGCCCTATCCCACGGATCACCAAGGCCTCTGTCTCCAATTGTCACAGGCTGTACTTACTATTCAGCACCGAATCATGCTCAACTCATTCCTACCTTTAAAAGAATTTTTTTCCCCATCCCAGTTTTTCTCAGCTCTGCCTGCTCATTAAGATCATCCAGGGAGAGTTTAAAAAATTTATAATCCCTACCCAGAGATGGTGATTCTTTCAAAGCTTTCAATGATAAGAAACAGCTGGCCGCAGCCTGCATGCCATAGCTTCACCACCACTGTACATCACAGCAATTAAGTCAGAATTGCCATGGGTGGAACCCAGGTATGAAAAAGTTTTAAAGCACCCTAGGTGATTCTAATGTGCAGTCAGGATTACGAAACACTGACCTAACCCTCCAACTATCCCTGTTTGTCTTCATTCACTATCAAACTTGACTTGTTACCTCCTTTTTCATGCTTGTACCACTGCAAGCTGGTTCCTGGGTTGTCCCCTCCCCAAACCCTGCCAATGCCTCAAGGTCACTGAATGTTTCACTGACATAAATCCCTCTTTGCCGTCATTACACAATTTGACTTGGCAGCACTGACCCTGTCCTTGAAGCACTGTCTTCCCTTGATGCCCCCTGCTGCTGCTCTCTCTTACCCTGGATCCCCCCTCCCTCCTGCTTGGGTCCCCTCATCTCAGGATCCGTCTTTGCCCTTCTTTCTTTGCACACTCTGGGCAATCTCTTCCACACTCTGGTTTTATTGCTGTCTAAATGCCAGTACTACCAAAGAGCCTACCAAGCTTTCTTGGGCACTCAGTCTTATGTCTAGCTGCTTCCTAAACAACTTCTTTGGGTATCTCAATGGCACACTCAAATTCAATGGCAAAACTGGAACGCGTCCTTCCTTCATTGTTTTCTACTGCAGTTTGTATTCATTTGTCCAAGCGGGCATTCTCCTTGACTAGTTGTTTGAAGCTCCCATCTAGTCAACCATATATTTTCACATAGAAAAGGTTGACTTTAAATCTGGAAGCCCTTAGACCTAAATACTGCCTGAAAAAAAAAAGCATTATAATTTCATAAATTAATATCAAATAAATAATCTTAAAAAGTCCTGGCATACAGTTGCAAAACCTTTGATGTATTTACGAATACTAAGGGCTTACTGAATGTTTGAGACTGTATTCTAAATTATTGACTAGTACTTACGCCCAAACTTTACTACTTTCTCGTCCTAAGAAGAATCACACAGTTTTTTTGTTAATTAATTTTTTGATTGTCTTGCACTACATGAGCTAGGGGAAATGAAATCTACACATAATGGGAGCTTTGATGAAAAAAATAACATTTTAGTGATAGCACTGCTGGTTGAAATTCTGTGAACTATGAGAGGTTTGTTTTCAAAAGAAATAAATATTTTTAAAAATAAAGTTCTGAAAGCTATGTTTCTTATGCTTCTACCAGTTTCTGAAGTCTGAAATAAGTTCCAGTTACTGGTTCTAAGAGAGGTTGTTTTCCTTAAGACCCTATGTGGCTTTTAGGAATATCCAGAATTAATAATTTGTCTTAGCATCAAACCCCTGGCTTCTTTTTCTTTTGGCCATCTGCACATTTTGCATGCTTAGGAGCTGTTGGCAGGCATATGTATCCAACTCTTTGCATATGGAATGAGTACGCTTTCAAAAGCTGGCCCATGAAAGTTCTAAAGGAAGCAGTGCGCACTTGGAGGGGGTCCAGCCTCCAGCTGCAGATGGTGCTGCTGTGGTGGGGAAAGGGAAGAGGTCTGTAGCTCTGAATCAGCTGGGTCTTTGCTCCACGGACCTCTTGCCCTGGGATGGGTGGCACCACCTCTGTGCATTTACTATTTATGAGGTCCTTTCACATACACTGAGTAGTAAATTCATGAAGGAACACAGAGCTATTTTGAATGAATGCAGAGTAATGCCTGCTCCTTTTTGTTTGCAACTTGAAAAATTAAATATAAAGGCTAAAACTCCAATGTCAGTGTTTAAGAATAATGAGGAATTACGAAACTGCAACTTGCTGTGAAAGAGGAAACAAATAACAATAGGGTAATTATGATCCTAGGATATCTCAGTCCTTTTTACTTCGCTCCATAGAAAGCCAATTGTCAAGCCAATTGTCAAGCCAATTGAAAGTGATGATTTGTGGTATAAGTGCCTGCCTTGCAAGCACGCAGTCGTGAGTTCGATCCCCAGTACCCCCCCCAAAAAAGTGATGATTTATGCGGATTTAAGTTCTGTGATTGCCTGAGGAGAAGGTAGATGGGAAGGGAGGGGAGTACAGTATTTGATCTATGCAAAACCATTTCCAACAGGATAGAATAAGCTGGGGAGCATTTGGAATGTTTAATTTCGAACTTAGGAGGAGGGCACTATAGATACCAAGAGAATTTCCAAAATGAGGAGTGGATTTTAATAAATTATAGCAATGAACTTTGTAGACTTACTCAATTATAGTAATTTTTGTCCATTTATTTCCTTAGGGCATTGGAGAATTCTGCATCCACATAGACATTTGTAGGTTTAGTGATCCAGGAATATATAAAACCAGACGCTTCATAAAGTCTATACATTTCAAATAAATCTACCAGGATGATTCTTCCTGAACCAAATAATAAGTCTCGTGGCTCATAATAGGCAAGGTATCCAACCTCAAGTGGTTCTGGAAAACTATGAGTTCAGACAACAAGCCTGTCCATCCTCCAGTATTTTCTCTCTCTCTCTCTCTCTCTCTCTCTCTCTCTCTCTCTCTCTCTCTCTCTCTCTCTCTCTCTCTCTCTCTCTCTCTCTCTCTCTCTGTGTGTTTTATACAGGGAATTGAACTCAGGGACTTCAAACTGAGCTATATATTCAGTCATTTTTTATTTTTTTATTCCACAAAAACATCTAGCTTGGTCACTAAGCTGCCCTGTGTAGCCTCAAACTTGAAATCCTCCTGCCTCGGCCTTCCAGAGTGATAGAATTATATGTAGAAGCCACTACATGCAGCAAGTAATTTTTATTAGCTAAATCAATATCTCTTCTGAGACCGTTATGTCTATTTTATCAATTACTTACAGAAATGATTTTATGTCCTTTTTTACTTGATGTTGAGCAATGTGTCCTACTTCGTTATGAAGTCTTGGTAAAGAGTGCTTTAATGATTGTATGATATGATTTAATTAACAGGATCCCAATAAACACTAACACTAATTTCTATTTTTATTGCTATAAAGAACTCTGCCATTAATACATTTATTCTTAAAGTCTTTATAATCTATATTATTTAATTTAATAAATTAAGAAATATGAATGTTTTTGAGGCTATTGATTTAATACATTAAATTGCTAAGTTAGTATACTAACCTTCCCATTGCTGGGACAAAACATCCAATACCCACAATATAAAGGAAATGTTTATTTTAGTTTTTGCTTTAAAATTTTTATTAGTACATGTTTGCAGTACACCATGACTATATCCATCATGGTGAACTGGTACACGTACATAGCACATCTTAGCTGTTTGCTTCCCCTTCCCTCCCCTCCCTGCTCCCTCCATCTCTTGACAGGTTTATCTTGGCTCATGGATTTTAGAGGCTGGAGTCCATGGTCGGTTGGTTTCAGGAGAAAGTGTGGTAGAAGGGAGCAGCAGAGGAAAAGTACTCCCCACTCAGTGCAGAGAGAAAGTAAAAGCCTGGAACAAGAATACTCCTTTACAGGTTGAGCCCCCAGTGACCCACCTCCAACCAGATCCCAGCCTCTAAGAGCACCTCAGCCGCTGACCTCATCAGCAGATGAACCACTGATGAGTATAACGTCCCCATGATCCAGTCACCTTCCAAACACGTGAGGCTGTGGGGGACACTGTAGCTGTAAACCATAATGGCTGGATCCATACAGTGTTACCAGCTGAATCCTGGATCTGTGGACTGGAAAGAGACCCGAGAGGTCTCAGCAATGGTAAGAGGGTGCCACCACCCTCTTGCAAGATACATACAACATGCAGGTGAAAATAAGTTATGAGAAGGCTAATATTATATATTTTCCCGTGATTATTAATGCTTTCATTTCTCGGATGTCAAATTTCAAATTCTAATAAAAAATTTTTGGAGGTACTTACTTCATCAATGCCTAAGACGCACATTCAGTTCACTTGTAAAGTGATGGGACCCCAGAGATCCACCCTTTGTCCTGTGAGATCTTTGCAGATTACAAAGTAGCTAAACTTATCTTTGAATTGAAAGTAATATGCTGGGTGTGGTGGCACACACTCATAATCCCAGCACTCGGGAGGCTGAAGCAGGAGGATTATCGTGAGTTTGAGGCCAGCCTGGACTACACAGCAAGACCCTACTCCCCCCCACAAAAAGAAGACAAGTTCAACCATTTCATTGAGCTAATAGCTCAATTAGCTGACTTACTTTATAGTGCTTGTTGTGTAACCTCTCTATAAATAATAAATAACTGCTGGTGTTAATTTACAGAACTATGACATTTACACTCTCAAATATCACCAAAGCATGACAGTGCTTCACGTTAAAAAAAAAAAAAATCTTTGCTTGTATAATAGGTTTTTTGTTTGTTGTCATGCTTTTGTTATTAATTTTGTCTTTGTTTATGTAGTAACTTTTTTTAAAAAGCAGGGTCTCAATCTTGTCTAATTCATGTTTCTTTGTTTCTTAATAAAAATGGATGTTTTTTCCATGTATTTACTAATAGTTATATTCCCATTTAGAATTATGTGTTCCATGGCTTTAAATCTCAGGTCTTCCACTCATTTGCTCTGTTCGGACTTTGTTAGCGTGCAGTGGGGCATCCGGTCTCCATAGGAGAGAGCAAAGTGTACTATTTCTCTAAATTGAGGCTCCATCAAGAACTGCTTGGGACAGAAGGTGTGATTAGGTTTTGGACATTTTTAATTGAGGTAGGTTGACTCTTCCCCCTCCCCCGTAGACGTGAGCTCTGTACAACATTTCCATGTATCACATCTCCATGCAATAGTGCCAGCACAAGAAAGGCATTATCTGTTTATAAAAGTGAGAAGATATTTCCCCAATGCCCCTTAGATGATTTCTCCCTCTCATTTTATTAGCCAGATTTGCTACTTGTTCATTTGCAAACCAAATCACTGAAACCACACTTCCAATTCCATACAAAGACCATTTCATACTGCGGTGATTTTGAACCCACCTGCTGCCTTCAGGAGCAGGCAGGGTCCCCTGAACATAGTAGGGGATAGCAGAGTGACTACTTGAAGGAAACCAGGGTTCAGTTCTGCAACTGACTAAGATAGGGCTGGGGGGAAAAACAATGCCTGATAAACAATGTCCCATTCGGTGAGTTAAGAGGCAGCACCTATACATCTCCGATCCTCACTTTCCTCCTGGGTCAACTGGAAATGACCAGCTTGTAGTATTTTTTGAACTGAATGTTTGTCGAGTATCCAATAGAAATCTGACCTGGAGTAGATGTGCAGAAATAGTAGTTGCATGCATATTTTTATATAATAACTTGTCGTGTTTAAATGTAAATTTTTTCAGAGTTTATTGAGAACTTATCATTAGGGGAATAAGATCCCTATATATTTTGTAATGTTTGTTGTGCAAATGCATTAATCTTTTCCTTTTTTTTTTTTTTTGGTACTGGGGATCAAACTCACGACCTTGTGCTTCCCAGGCAGGCGCTTAAGCCACTGAGCTAAATCCCCAGTCCTTTTTATAATTCCAATACTTTGACATTTACAAGGCACTCTCCACCGGTTTTTACTTCCTCTCATTGGTATCTAATTACAAAGTCACATTATGTTTTACCTAATCTTTTATGATGTGATCTGTTCCATTCAATGAATTCCATATCAGATTTGGTATGGCATTAGCTGAAATATGGATTTAACTTATTTCTTTCACAAATATGAAACCAATTGTTTTGATATCACTAACAAAGGAATGCTTTACCTCATTGGTCCTACTGCATCTTTACTTGAGGTTATACAGTATTCCTCTAAAATCTGGGACAAGAGACCAGGAAAATCTCCCCTCACAAACCAAAGGAGGAGGGAAGAAGCTCCCACATCCACCTACCCTAATTATACACACCGCATCCAAACCTCCAACTTGAGAATTAATAGTTGCATAAAACTCTGTGTCTCCACCTGATCAATTTCTCAAAATTTGCTTCAGCACATTCAGATGATTTTCTGTTGTTTCCTTCATATTGAGTTCTCACACTGTGGATTCAGAAGACTGTAAGTGTTATAATCCTTCTCAGTGCCTCTAATGTGTGGCTCTTAGAACAGAATATAGGAGTTTCTATGTAGCTGCTCTGTGATTTTGACTATGACAATTCCTTTTTTTTTTTTTTGCAATAAATCTAATACAAATCCGCATACCCATGCTCATTTCTAGGTACCCTACCATTAGCATACTATGAGACAACTTCTATTTTCGTTGTGATTTCTGTTCTATTTTTCAACCCCAGTCAAAATGGATTATTTGTTAATCCTTAAACACACTTTGTACTTTCTTGCCTCCATGACTTTTTTATACCATGCCCTGAATTTGGCATGTACTATGCCAAAACCTGCTTCCTCATTTCCTTCTAAGTCCTTGCTAACAGTGTTGGATGTATTGGAAATAACCTAATGATTAAAGACATTTAAATCCAATGGAGTATTACACAAATAATAAAAGTGAACAAAAGAAAAGGAAGTAGAAGAGGACAAACGCTGACTAAAAAGTATATAAATAAATTGCCTATGCAACTTGATTATAAATAAATGTCTTGATCAGGCTCTGATCAGCAGGACCCAAGGATTACGGGAGCCAGGGCAGCATGACCAGGCAGCCTAGATCCTGAGATCTGTCTTCAATAAAACTCTGTTTTGTTTTCTGTCTGTCTTTCCCTCCTTTCTCTCTTCTTCCATCTCACACTATTATTTTTTTCTATTTAATCCCTTTTTTGGACAGGCTCCCTTTGTGGGACAGCTGGGTGGGATGGAAAATGACTTCCAGATTCTACAGCTCTGTAAGCTAGTCCCCAGTTCTGTAAGTATCCAAAAAGGACTCCGAGAGATCTGAGTCCACTCCTGGGCCTACCTTAGCCCTTTCACCATGGCCATAGGAATGGTTACTGTGAGATGTCAAAACAAGAGCCTTTCCTATCCTCAGGGAAAAGGGATACTATAACTGGCAGCCTTGTCAAGTCATCTGATTAGATTAGGAAGTGGACTAAAAAGAAGAAAATGGATGATCAGTAAAAAAGCAGTCAAAGTGTTAAGCAGGCAAAAAATAAAAACAAACAAACAAAAAAACCAATCACTTCATTCTACAAATTGACATACTCAAGACCTGATATGCTGCAGTGTGGAGGACCACTTGGATGATTCTCCTTGAATAAAGAGCAATTATCTGCATTTTGGCTAACTCTGGTCCTGTGTCCATGTACTGATATACAGAGCTGGCTAAGCCATTTCTTTATCCTTTCAACTGGCTTTAAGCAAGATGAATAGGGCTAACTGAGGTGCTGATGAATAATATTTGAAGCTAGGCAATAGTCGCTTTTCCCCTGCCCCATGACTCCAAAGAAACATGGTTTAGCTGGACAGGATGAAGAGCCATCACTCCACACAGTCAGCTTGAGTCAAACCTTGAGATAAGAGGCTATGACTTCCCAGGGCAGACACTGGAAGTGAAGCAGACGCCCAAACATTAGCTACTACCTCAAACTGTGTTATGTGGATTACTCCATCTGCATATCCTTCTCTCTCTACATATTGCAGACATAATTTCAGCGCAGCTACCTAGCCCAGATCAGGTTCCTACCAGAGAGATTCCTACCATGCTCACAGTCACTCATTCCTGCCCCTCTCACAGTCACTAATCTCCTTGTAGAGAATTAATAAAACCCAGGCCGGGCCCTGGGTTGAGGCCTTAGTTCCCGTGAACCACCATCTTGGCTGACCTTTGGACCTCTTGGTTCCCCATAACTATAAATACGTCTTAGTGTCTTTATTCACACAAGGCGTTGCACTGGAAGTGGTAGATTGGAATAAACTTGTTGGTGTTCCAATGATTTTTCCATGGAATTACAAATGTAAACTTCTCAGATCAAGTTGTGGACTGGGAAGAGCTCTCTACACTTAGCCTTCTTGTTTGCCATTTCATACTTCAGGTCCTGTGTTAGGGACATTCTGAATTAATCAAATTCTACATCTGAATTAATCAAATTCTACATCTCTGAATTAATCAAATTTGTATGTGTTGTTCCTTTTTTCCCTAAAGCCCTCCTACTCCTGCCTCCATCTGGGTAAGTCCAATTCGTACTTCAGCCTATACTGCACATGTGCCTGGCATATGAAGCCTGCAAGGATTCCCTCGGTGGGAGTTAGAATTCCACCTATGCAGATGGTGCCTGAGGCTTCCCTCTAGCACAGCATATACCATAACATATGATGGGTGAGATACTCCAGCTAGGTTAAGCAAAAAGGTATTATCAGCGCCCAAGTGATTTCATGAATTTTTGGGAGACTAGGTAACCTGCTTAGATAATACTTACAGTATAGACAACATAAGAGGAACCTTCAAAATCCTACAGAAACCCCTGTGCCTGCCACTTAGCCCCTTCAATGCTGGAACCAGGATTCTACATCTTCCACAGACAAACCCCTCCACTGCCCTTCCTGCTGCTACAAGGATCTGTGTCTACCATCTCATGACATATGCTTTACTTTCCAAACCTGTGCTTGGCAGAAGCTCAGACACACAGAAAACATAGCTATAAAGGAAACTAGAAAGCATAACTTTCATCAATATAAAGAGTAAACCAATTTCCAGTATCTTTTTAGTGTCATCTACAAAAATTATTTTTAAGGACAAATTTATGGTTGTCATACTATCATGGTGAACAGTTTTCCTATCTGTATGAAACCTTTGCCTCCAGAAATACTTTTATGTTAGTATCCATTTTATCTGATACTAGTATTGCTAAACCAGATTTCCTTTACTTGCTAATTTCCTGCTTCTTTCCATCTCTTTATTGTAATCTGTCACTTTCTGTGAGGTTTCTGATTTATAAACAGTATGTGTAAATGGATTTTTAAAAAAGCCAACCTAAGAATCCTGTCTTTTAATGAGTTTAGATGTTGATTTTTCACAGTGATTAGGAAGGAATCTGATAACTTATTTCTGACATTTTATATTTGCTACATATGAAGCTTGCTCTTTTCTTTCTTTTCTCTCTTTTTTGGGCTGCCAAGTTTTTTGTTTTTTTTTTTCTAATTCCTTTTCATTTTATTCAACAAGTTTTGAAGTTGCACATGCATTTCTAATCATTTAGGTTTTTTATTTTGTTTGGGGTTTTTTGTTGTTTTGTTTTCTTCTGTTTTTTTAGACAGGCTCTCACTATGCAGTTCCGTTTGGCCTTGGACTCATTATGTAGCTCAGGCTGGCTTTGAACTCGCAATGATTCTCCTGCCTCGGCTGGGATGGCAGGTGTGCACAACCACGCGTGACTAAGGTTTGCATTTTCCTAACCAAGTCAATAGTTAATCCATGTCTCCTCCTCCTGGAGAAAACATTTAGAATAAAGTGACTTTCCTCCTGACTCACAACCTTCCCCAGAGGCCCGTGTCAGACTGTCTGAATTTTTGTCAGAATGTTTTTATCTGTGCGTAGAGTGAAGACAGACCCTCTGTGTGATAATCCTGCATCTTGAGCTGAATATTACTATAGTCTCTTCCTCTGTTGCTTTCTCAAACTTCTCTAAGCTCCTCAGCCTTTACCCCTGTTTCTGACTCCCCATTTTGATTATTATCTCATCCATATCCAATCGAACCCCAGCCCCTTGCCCCTTGTCCCTTGCCTGCCACCACATCACAAAGCAGCCTTCAGTTTGGGAGAGGCCAGCCAGGGCCCACAGCCAAGGAACACAGCCCTGGACATGGAGTAGGAAGAGCAGGAGCCCAGCAATTCGTCTCCAGCGCCTTAACTTACCCCTGCCCTTCTCCTTTTCAGCACATGACCCTGTCTCCTGCCTCAGAGGAAACAGAAGTTATCAACCAAGAACCTGCAAAATTTTCCACTTCCTCATGGATAAATTCAGCTCTATCCCCACCTACATTTCTCTCTCAGCCTCATGTTAAACTATGACCTTCCTTTGCTCCAGGCCGGCTTTACTACTCCAGTCTCCTTTATTTTTAATTCTCACTCATTGTATGCCCAGAAAATACTGGCTAAACTAATACTTTACTTATAGTGACTGTTTAATAAATATTATAGAGGAAATAAATGAAAACATTTACCAAGTAGGACATTGACCAACGTAGTTATATTTTCACCTGAAATACTATTAAGAATATCAAGATATTCCGAACACTCAGAAGTGCTACTTTCAATAAATATTTCAAGATAATATCAACATATGGAACAAATACTGAATTTACTGTTGGCCTGTGCTGGGTGCTGGGGACAGACTGGATAAAATAAACAAAATCTGCATTCTCACGCAGCGGACATGCAAGAGGGGAAAATCAGGAAACAAATAAGTAGTCAAATAATATAATTGCAATGGCAGTCGGGACAGTGAAGGAAACAAAATGGGGTAAAGGAGAAGGAGTGGCATGTGGAGCTAAAGCCTTTTATGTGGCAAGAACATAACAAGGAGGAACAGAGGGTGAGAGCCAGACCTGATCTGATGTGTGATGCGCAGATGTTAGTGTAAATCAGTTGTGATGCCAACAGATTTTTAACTAAAGACTACAGCTTGTAACGTGCACAAAAAATATACAACTTGGTCACACACACACACGCGCACACACACACGGGCACACACCCCTCATGAAACAACCAATTCAAGATACAGAATATTCCCAAAACTTGAATATTCACTCACATCGCTTCTCAATCTAACCACATTCATCCCGCTCCTTGGAAAAGATAAAGTCGAGTCACCACTGGCCAGCCTTCTGTTCCTATAGGTCAGTGTTGCTTGTTTTTGAACATTTTGTAGAGCCATACAACTACAAAATTTCTAACCTGTGAGAGTCACTCATATTGTTTCATGTGCCAGTAGTTCATTCCTTTTTATTGCTCACATTTTGTCATATGACTATTTATAGATAAACAGTGGGAGTAGCCTTTGTGTTGGGTGTGGCTGTGAGTGTGGGTGTGCGGATGGTGGTGGTGCTGGGGATTGAACCCAGGGCCTCACGCACCCTAAGCAAGTACTCTACCACTGAACTGCTCTTCTAGAACCCAGTGTTAATATCCTGGAACTTCTTTTGGTAGACATAATTACTCATTTACATTGTGTATATACCTGGGAATACAATTGCTAGGTCACAGACTAAGTGTATATTTAGCTTGATTAGATATTGTCAATTTTCCAGACCATTTCCCTTCTGCTAATAGTGTATGAAAGTTTCTAATTCCTCTGTATCCTCATCAACATTTAGTTTGCTGGTATTTAATTTTTTAAAATTTTAACCATTCTGTGGCTGTACACTAGTATCTCACTGTGGCTTTATTTTTTTTCCTCACTGATGAATGTTTAGGGTTTTTTTTTTTATACATGTATACATTCTACTTGTATATTTGGATTTTGTCCAAAGGAGATTGATCAGGCTTAGCTTTTACATAAAGATTCACTTGGCTGCTCTGTGGAGAACTGGCCATAGAGAGGCTTGGTAGGAGTGAGAGAACATTTAAAGTATTATCACAGGTGTCCCAGGCAGGAGGTATCAAAAGCTTGGATTAGGAGTGATAAATGAGTTAGAGAAAGAAGATAAAAGATATATTGGAGGGGTGGCTACCAGATATACCCTTTGACTGACTGTGGGAGAGAAGAGGAGGAATCAAAGGTAACTGGAACAACGGCTCAAGTGCATTTCCCACTGCAGAAATCCCAGAGCGGGTTGGAAAGTAATAGGCGATGAAAGAATAGACTGTATCAGACCATGGCAAACTGTGCTAACCTCAAAATAAAAAATAAAAAATAAAAGCCTTCTGGTCACAAACTGTGCTGAAAGAGACATTGTGGGCACTCAGAGAACCGCAGTGGACTTTGACTTGCTTCCCTTGCTTGCAAATGAGTTCTGTAGCACTGTGTGTGTTTGCCAGCGAGACTTATATGACTTCATTTATCACTGGTGTCGCTGGGTTTTTTTTTTTCCTTCCAAGAGTAAATATGTCTCTACACAATGAAATAAAAAAATCCAGAAACTTAAAATTAGATTACTTTGGAAATTACTGGCATTTTTCTTCATGTGTAAGGTCACTCTGCCCTTGCAGGCCAACCCTGGGGAAGTGACACATTTCTTTTTCCATCCCACACTTTGTTTATTCTCATATAATTAAAAGCAAATCTCCAACACTTCAAATGCTTGGTGTTATGCAGCAAATATTTATCTCCTCATTTAGAGTTTTAATTTCAAGTTATGTTACGTAAGCCTTAACATGCCAGCCCGACAGCTTACTAGGTCATTTCTTCATGGAAAAGAAAATTCTGCCCTTGCAGAAATAATAAGCACTCTTCAAGTTGCTGCTGCGGTGTTAGGCAGCCTGCTGCTTTGGTTTGTATAGCGCTTTTCAATTTGGAAACCAGGGATAATACGACATAAGAGAAGGACCTCATCATTAATAACGGCTTACTATAGATAGCCCCTGTGCTGAACACCAATTCTATGAGCTATGCACTATTATTATCTCCATTGAATATGAGAAAACGGAGTTTAGTAGCTCACCCAGGATCACTTAACTGGTAAGCAGCAGGGCTGAGATCAGAACCCAGATTTATCTGAATCTAAAATTGAAGCTTTTAATGGTTTCCAAGCTATGACAGTACAGGGTGGAAGTCAGGTGAGTATATACCCTGGTCACCTCCTCTGGGCTCACATCAAACCCCTACACTGACTGGCTGTGTTACCTCGGCAGTTTGCTCTGGGTGCTGATAGAGTGCGTCATCCGATCACGATGAAGGCTTTACTTCTCGCCATAGTTCTTATTTCACTGCGAATTAAACAAGTCAATACATATACAACAATCAGAGCTGCGCCTAGGTTCTGATATGACAGTGTTGTCTGTCACTTCTTTAGAAAGGTAATAGCTTTATTGAGGTACAATTCACATGCTGCATAATTCAAACATTTACTGAGTACTATTTAGCTGGTTTTCATATATTCAGGGAATTGTACAACCATTTTTCCCCTTCCCTGTTTTCAAGAGACTGGCACAGCCGACTTCCTCCCTCCCTCCTTCCTTCCTTCCCTGCCTCCCTTCCTCCTTTCCTTCCTTTTTCACGTGGTACCAGAGATGGAATCCAGGGCCTTGTGGATTCTAGGCAAGTACTCTGACACTCTAGCCTAATTTTGTCAACCCCAAAAGAAACCCACTCTTGTTCACATCACCTCCACCCTGGGCAACCAGTACTCTGCCTTACAGACTTTTAGACCTGTAAGAATCAATGGAACATGGGTTGCCTATTCTAGATGTTTCTTATAAATGGAATCATACAACATATGGCCTTTGGTTTCTGGCTTCTTACGCTCAGCATAACATTTCAAGTTCATTCATTTTGTGTCATGTACCTCTCTGCATTTCTTTTTATTGCTGAATAATATTGCATTGCACAGATACACCACATTTTACTTACCCATTCATCAGTTGATGGACATTTGGGTTGTTTCCATTTTTTTGTGGTTATTTCCACTATTTTATGAACAGTGATGCTATGAACATTTGTACACAAATTTTTCCATGGACATATGTTCTCATTTCTCTTAGGTATATAACCAGGAACGTTACTGCTTGTCACTGACTCTCACTTTGTGTGCATCTCTTTGTGTGCATATGTGTGTGTCAAATTTTCTTTTTAGTATTCTTTTTTTCTTGTTAGAATGTTTTCAATACAGAATAGTACAGTTGTTTAGGGGAACTGGTACACTCATGTAACACATCTTGATAGTTTTTAATTCCTTTACCCTCTTGCCCCTTCTTCCTCCCACAATCTCTTTCCCCATTTTCAAAAGACTGGCTTATAATTTCCTCTCACTTCTTACTTATTTATTTGTAATAAATTTTTCTCATATACAAGAAACCATATGATATTTAACTTTCTGTATGTGGCTTATTTGAAGCGTGTAGTCTCAAGTTCTATCAATTTTTCAGTAAATGACAAGATTTATTATTCTTCTTTATGGCTGAATAGTGTCACAGTGGGTTTATATACAACATTTTTTACTCACTCATCTGTTGATGGAAATCTAGGCAGTTCCAGAGTTTAGCTATTGTGAATTGTGTTGCTATAAATATGGTTATGCTTGTAACACTGTAGTGTACTGTCTTTAATTTTTTCAGGAATATACCCAGGAGAGGTATAGCTGAGTCTAACAGCATTTTATTTTTCGTGTTTTAAAACTCTCCATACTGCTTTCTATAGTGATTGTACTACTTTACACCCTCATCAACAATCTGCAAAAACCGCACTGCAGTCCCCTTCTACTCTCACCAACATTCGTTGTATTTTGTGACCTTGATGATAGCCACTCTGACTGGAGCAAAAGGGAACCTCAAAGTTTGGTTTACACTTCTCTAATGGCTAAAAATAATCAACACTTTTGTATGCATTTGTTGATTATTTATGCTTCTTTTGAGAAGTGTTTTTTTTTTAAGATCACTTGACAATTCTTTTTAATGAAAACATCATTTTTGGTGGGTTAATTTTTTGAGTTCTTTACATATTCTAGTTATTAGTCCTCTATCAAGACAGTAACTGGCAAAAATTTTGTTAATTCTTTAGATTGTCTTTTCACTCTGTTGATTGTTTCCTGTGCTTTTTAAAAAGCAGAAGCTTTTTAATTTGATGCAATCACATTTGTAGATTCTTGATTCGTACTACTGGAGTTCTATTCACAGCATCTTTGTCTATGCTTATGGCTTCACGTATTTCCTCTATGTTATCTTCCAGAGGTTTTGGTTTTTACATCTAAATCTTTGATTCATTTTTATTTGATTGTAGTACAGAGTGAGAGATAGGGATCTAGCTTCGGTCTTTTGAAAGTTAGTATCGTTTTCTCTTTATCATTTGCTGAATAGACCCTCATTTTCTCCAACATATGCTTTCTGGTCCCTTTGTCCAATATCAGATGTCTGGAGATGTCTGGAGTCATTTCTGTCTTCTGTTCTATTCCATTGGTCTACGTGCTTAGAGTATTTTTGCATACCATGTTGTTTTTGTTATTATAGATTTTGGTATAACTTGAAACTGTGATGTGTCCTGTTTTGCTCAGGATTGTTTTGCCTCTTCTGGGTCTTTAATGCCTCTACATAAATTTTAGGATTTTTTTGCCAGTTCTGTGAAGAATGTTATTGGTATTTCAATAAGGATTGCATTGAATCTATAGTTTCTAGTGATATGATCATTTTAATAATATTACTTCTACTCATCCCACCCCTCAAAAGGATATCACTCCATTTTCTAATGTCCATTTCAGTTTTTTTCTTTGGAGTTCTATGATTTTCATTATGAAGCTCTATCACACTGAACCTTACGGCACACACCTGTTATCCTAACATTTGGGAGGCTGAGACACGAGAATTACTGTAAATTTCAGGCTAGCCTGGGCTGCATAGTGAGTTGAAGACCAGCCTGAATTACAAAGCAAGATTCTGCCTCAAAAAAAAAAAAAAAATGGTAAAAGATCTTCCATCTCCTTGATTAGGTTGACCCTCAGGTATTTAATTTTTATGAAACTGTTGTGAATGGAATTGTTGTCCTGACTTCTTTCTCAGCAGGCTCATTACTGGTGTAGAGAAACATGATTCATTTTTGTGTGTTACTTTTGCATCCTGTGTATATATCTCTTAGCACGCAGGCACATGATTCTCACATATAAACACACACTTTATGTTTTGTTCTAAATGACCTAATAAGGAAAGCATCGTCCTGTTTTAACATCACAATGAAATGAGACTGAGAGATTTGCCTAATCCTTTCTTGGTCTGAAGCTTGGCACGTGCTCCACCCTCTGGGTTCTCATCCCCTTTTTAGCGTTCTCCCGCTCTTGCCCACACCAACCCTTTGGCTGAGCGAAGACTTTCTTTCCTGTCAGGAAGCTGTACTTGGATCCCATAAGTGGTTTGGGTGCCTTGCTCTATGCTTCGATGATGTCTTGAGTATTTCTCTGCCACCATTCTCATCACATTCTGCCACACTTATCATAACAAAGCTGGCCAAACAACCAGACCAAGACCTGGGGAAGTGCCATGCTTCCTCGATGCCATCTTTCATGCTAAGCACAGGCTTGGAATATAGTAGCTATCCACTGAACAGGGATGGAAGAGAGAAGGGAGGAAGAATTTGGTTCAGGTACTTGCTAAAAAGTAACATCCCTGGTCTATCAGACTGGTACAATCTTTGTTGTTAATTCAGACAACAATGCATAGAATTGACACGACAGAAAAAAAAACAGGTCGTGATTATTCAGCTTAGGAAAAGAGTCTTCACTTCTTAGAATTAATAGTACAAACTTCTTGTCATGAGTACTCTGGGAGACTGACCTTAGAGATGGTGTGTTACACAGTAATACTCAGAATGTTTTCAATGGTACACAAACTATATTTTTAACTTGTTTCCTATTTATTTCAAAGTAAGTTAGAAATGAATATAGCTAGGATGAAAAACCCACAGTATTGTTTTTAGGAGCAGGCTAAAGTCTTTTCTTTTTTTTAATTAAGACTGTTCAGCCAGGCACAGTGGTACACATTTGTAATCCTAGCACTTGGTAAGCTGAGGTAAGGGGATTGACATGAGTTCGAGGGCAGCCTGGGCTACATAGTGAGCTCAAAGCCAGCCTCAACTATACAGCAATACCCTATCTCAAAAACTTTTTAATTGATTGATCAATTAGTTAAAAATTAAAAATAAAGACTACTTAAAATAAATATACATGAAGTAAATAATGGTACAGATGGATCACAGATGTAGGAAATAATATAGAGATGGTGCAAAATAACTTAAATTTGGGAACACTCAGAACTTTTAAAATATGATTTGTGTGTGTGTATGTGTGCACACGTGCACGTGTGTGTGTGTGTGTGTGTGTGTGTGTCTATAGAACTGAGAATTGAACCCAGGGCCTTTGCACTGCCTACATCCCCAGATCCTTTAATTTTTATTTTGAGAAAAGGTTAAAATGCTACTTTATCCACCCCAGGCTCAAATTTGTGATCATCCTTCCTCAGCCTCTAGAGTGCTTGGATTACAAGCATGTGCCTAAACATGAAAAGTTTTAAGTACAAAGTACACTTTATAAACCAGTGCATCTCCTGGTTAACTAACACATAAGTCATCCACAATCTTTTTTTTTTGGTACCAGGTATCAAACTCATGACCTCATACTTGCCAGGCAGACGCTTAGGCCACTGAGCTAAATCCCCAGCCCCCATCCACAATCTTGCTAAAAAACAAATTTTGATGGTTCAGCACATCTGGAAAGGGGTCAAAGATCTAAGACGCTGTGTGTCTAAGACACTGTTAACCTCATTCTACATGTGGAGTATTAAGGTTATAAAACATAAATAAAAGTACATAGTCATAATGATAATACTATCTACTACGTTTTTCATTTTTCTACACACTGGATACTCTTCCATGTGTTTTATAGACATTAAACTCATCAGTTCCCACAAAAGTCCCACAAAATAGATAATAATAGTCTCTGCTTTATAAATGAAACTTTGAAATCAGAATTAGCTTGACTTTTAGTCACAACTTTTCCCCCAACAAGGTAAGACATGCAGGCAGAATGCAGATGATAATATACTTATCTTTATTTGTCATTTATAAAATAAATTAAGCCTGAAAGACTTAAGCCATTGCAGTAGTTTTGACCCACAGAAGTTCTCAGCATCATTCTAGTCCCATGTCCTGCCTGTGACCTCCCTGTGAAACAGAAAGTAATCTGGTCCAGGGATCAAAGCCTGAAAAGTTTTCTCATTTCCCCACATTCAAAACAAAACAGCTCTGGGCAAAGGGTGCATTTCCACTCCATGGTTGTGATGGAAAGAAAAAAAAAAAAGAAAGAAACTATTAAAGCAAATTAAAATAAAAGAGCATTTTAAAACATCAATTACTTGTGGTGAAAATACACACACATATATGCTCATGTGCACATACACCTACACGTATGTGTGTGATACTGTACACAACAGATTTAGCTGCCTGCAGGAAAGTTATACTGTGAATACACATTTTCACATGTGTACTTCATGAGTTAACTAGAGCTACATTTATGTGGTTCTTGTTTTTGTAGATTCTAGTGTGCCTAGTTAAGAATGAAGCCAAGAAAAAAAATAAAAATAAAACAAAGGTTTCGTTTCAGAGTTTCAGGGCCTTTTGTAGGGTAGGAGGTGGAGTGGGGAACCTTGTATTACTGGTCACAGAGCACTAAGGTGCTTTCACGCGGGGAATCTTGTTTCCTACCCACCTGAACAGATTTCAAAATCTTGAGGCTTGCGACTTTGATCTGCGTGTTCAGTTTGGCCTGTTTTGTTTACTTTGACTGAGAAATGTCCATAGAAATCTATGCATCTGGCTTCACCTGAACATTGAAAGACCTGGCAACATTGGGCCCAGTTTTGTGCATTAGCTTTGGTTCCTGGCAGTGGGGAGTAGCTGTCCTGGTGGTTTCCCAGCAGGCTTCACTCATGTCCTGCCTGGGCCTGGAGGCCACTGAATTTGGAATCCACAGTTCATCAGTAAGGTTATGAACAGCCAATATTTGCTCTCCTCATCATTATCCTGGAGAAGTAAATGTGTTCTAACACTGAAAACAGTTTCCTTTTATCAAAGTGAAAGCAGCTGGTTCACACAAGAATTATTCATTGAGTTTGTAGAAGCCGCGTGTGTCCCGATTTAAACACTTCATATTGCTCAGATATGCCAAGTGTTCTTCCCGGTTGAGCAGATTCTTGGCTCATTTCCTGTGAAGTTCATTTTACGTGCTGGAAGGGACTCCAGAAGTGGCCCAGTGATTTTCCTGTTGTCCAGTTTGCTGGTGATTGGAACTGAACTTCTCCAGAGCCAAAAGGGTCAATAGAAAGAATAAATGGAAAATTGAGTATAAAGCAGAAAAAGACGATATTCACAGAACAGAGTTACTCCCTTTGAAACAGTGAATACTATATCATGTTCAGTTGAGAGATGGGGAACATTCCAAGCATCTGGCCTTATATTCATTCAGTAAATATTTATTAAGCACCAATTTTGTGCCATGCGCTGTGAGAACTGGAGGCACAGTGATAAATGAGACTAGGCCTGCTGCCCTGGAGAAGATCAGGCTGGAGGTAGCTACCAAATATTTATACCCCGCAGACCGTGTGAGAAGTGACTGGTGCCATCCTAGAGGTGGGACAAAGACCTGTCCATTAGATCAGTCAAGAGATTCCACAATATTCCCATCTGCTTTGCTTCTTTGCCTTCAAACACACACAAAATACATTTTAACTTGAAAAAGTTATCTCTAGAGTCCTACTGTTCCCCATCCCAAGACACCATGATCTCCCTAAGCAAGCATGAACCCAGAATCCTCCAAGTATTTGTGGTAAGCAAACAGGGCAGACTCAGCCGAGCAGTGACTACCTGCAGAGCTGGCACCAGTACGCAGGCCCTGCCAACACATGGCAGGCAGAAACACCCACCCAGCGTTACCAGGTTGTCAGGGCTTGTGACGGGAGCCAGAAATTGAGATTTTAAATAAAATACAGAACATTATGTTTTGCAAGAATTAGAATTTAAAAACATTTTTAAACTCAAAGTAGATAATGAAAAGTGTGATTAGAGTCAGATTTTAGTTAGGATGTCCTGACACCATGATCTCCACGCCAGGCCACTCCAGGCTCAGTCCCCTCTTTGTGTTTAAAATTGCTTCTCAGCAGGAACAAGGAGCTTGGAATTTGCTTTTTCCAGGAAGTCCCATTGCGCCTCTCGTGTGTTTGAAAATCCAATATTGAAATATTCAGCTTCCTGTACGCCTCTTTCATCTCCCTCTCTATGTCTCTCCATCTAAAAATAATTCTTTAAAAAGAGTGGAATTTGAACACATTCATGGACACAAGTTATTTTTTAAAAAGAATCTCTGAAAGATACGAGTCATTAAGATAGTATTCAGTCCTTCTGACATTTACGCTTAACTTTTCATGTTCACATGACTCTGGTTTTGGAATCAAAATCCTTTCTGCACACTTGTGCTTTATTTCTGGATTGGTCTTGAGTGGCTTATTTTTCAAAGTCCACAAAGACTTCGTTTTCTCTTACTCGCAGGTGTTCTCTGCCCTGCCTGGATCGCATGAGCCAGTTACACGGAAGCTTCTGTTTGGATTTTTCCCTCTCCCTATTCTCAGAGCTGCTTCCTTTTCATCCAGCTGCAGACAAAGAAAAACATGAGTTGAGCCTCTAAGGGCTCCCTGTCTTTTGTTTTTAGTCAGAGAAAATATTTTCATTTTCTATTTGTTTTACTGCAGTGCCTTACCTCCTTAGGACCTAATTTATGCAAAATAAGTAGAATAAATCCTAATTAGTAGCCCTGGATTCCTAACTTCTCTTAGCAACATCCCAGAAGAGGCCTCAGCTCTAAAACTGCTTCTCGTTCCCTGTTTTCTACAATGAATTTTAAAAAGATAAACACAGCTAAACCAGCGTCTCTAAACACCAATATCTTTGTGTCTGGTGTCTGAGTCCTTAGCCATACCTGGTCCCTAGGGAATCTAAGTGGTGATTTCATCCTCGTCTCTTAAAGTCAAGGCCTTTGTAGTTAGTAATGCTTACTATGACCCAATTTTCTGAGAATGAGGAAAGTGACAATTTACAGAGCCAGAGACAATAATAGCAGTTAGCATTGCCTTATTGCTTCCTACTTGCCAGCACTGTTCAAGTCACTTGCTCATTTAACTACTATATTACTATTATCATCCCATTCTTAGATGGCTCAGTAGAGGCAGGAAAAGCATCACAATTTGTCAAAGTTCACAGAGGTAGTGGCAGACCACATATTTGAACCCAGGGCTAAGATCTGCAGCCTTAATTAGCGGGCTGCCCTACTTCCTGGACAGATACAAAGCAGGGACAGAAAAGCTGACGTTTTTGCCCTTACAAGTTTGCCTTGAGTACCATTAGTTCTTTCTTTTGGCACCAGTTTTTCATTTGTAAATTCCAACACTCTATTTTCCAGGGTGTTATGGAAACTCATTATTTAAATGTATTCGTAGTTCTGTGGAAGAAAGGCTCCATAAATATTACACAGCCATTTAAAAATATATGAAGTGTATTCACCTGAATGTGATGGTTTTATTTCTCACTATAAATAAATAAATAAATAAATGAGCGCTGATTTTTCTGAGTCCTGAAGATATAGAAGCTCCAAGTACCTTTTCTCCATCTTACAATCCAAGCCGCTGAGGTTTTGGGGCTGAATGTCAAACTCTGTACCAGGGGTGAGTCCCCTTAAAGGCCCACCAAGGAGGGTCCCAAGTTTTGATTTGACCCTTTACAGTGCTGTCACAAGAAACTTATGCAGAAGCAAAACAGTGAACATATGATGATACATTCACACAGTGGCATACTATTCAGCAAGAAAAACAATGAATTACCTATACACACGACCCGGATAAAACTCACAAACACTGATGTTGAAAAAAATAGATGCGAAATAATCTGTATTGTACTATTTTATTCATGTAAAGTATGCGAACAGACCAGTCCTGATGTGGTGGTGGACCGAACGTGTACAGAGCCAGGAGGCCACGCGGGAAGCTTGCGGAGTAAAGACAGTGTTTTAGGTATCAGGTTGGGTGTGTTAGCTACACACAAGAGTAAATACCATAAGGTTGGACACATATGATGAGCGCATTTCAGGCATATTATACTTCAATAAAAAATAAAAGAAGCAGCACATAGAAGACTGCTGAGCTCAAATCTGTGCCGTTGGCTTTGAGACCAGTGCTGAAGGTTGAAACCAGCTCACAACAGAGCTCACGTGTCAAGCTAAGAGCTTTGTGCTCAATTCCGTAAGCCCGGTGGCATAGTGAAGAAGTGACATGATCTGATTTGAGGCCTGAAAACTCAGTCAGCATCATGTTTCCAGGAGCTCTGGAGCTGTGGCAAGGCAGAGCAAGGAGACATGATACAACTTAACTCTTCATCTGCAAAGTATCTCGTTCGAGGGCCGAGGATACAGCTCAGCAGCACAGCGCCTGCCTGGCAAGCACAAGGTCCTGAGTTGGATTCCCAGCACAAAAAAAAAAGTGGTGAGAGCACACTGCTGTAAATACGAAATAGTCACCCATGAAGTGAGATGGGCAGGAGGAAGCAGCGTACACTCACCCTCCCGCATGAGGCCTGCTGACCGTGTCACACGGCTTTTTACCACTGCGAGTTCCCAGAGCCTTCACAAGGAAGGCCTGCCTGGCTCTAACCCTGGCTCAGTGCTCACAGTCCCCAGCCTAATCCCTGTCATTGCTGCAGTTTTTTCCTAGCATTTGCAGGGTGGAGGAGGTAGTCACTGCTAGCAGCACTGACCTAAATAACATGCAGGGGTCACAAGGTCATTTCCATGGGGACTGTGTTTAATTTGTGTATTCTCACTCAGGCAGGCTGTCAAAATCCAAGCTATTTTCCATATTAAAATTAAATATTAAAAACCAAACTGAACATTGGTGATATTTAATATTGCTGAATGACAGTTGCAGGTCCATTGATTTTTATATTTGTGTTGCATTTCCATTTGTTCAATAAATGTCTTTAACCTATAAGTGTTCATAGTATACCTCTTTATGTATTTTAAATACATACACAAAGGATAATGCTGTATTAGTAACCTGCGCTTCTTTCTGGTATGGGCTTCTTCACATATTTTGCATTAAACATAATAAAATATCCATTTACAGGCCATTCAGTAAATTGGAACATTTAGATTTAAAATGATTGCACTTTGTCAGATTAAGATTCTAATTTAAAAAATGAATTGTATGCATGGATGTGCATATGCACGTGTGTATGTGTGATGAACAAGAACTAAGCAATTGAAAAGGAGTTGCCTGAACTTTCTTTAAGAGTTAAGATAACTTCTGCTCCATAAATTGTACAGTTGAAAGAAAAGATACAGATCGGTCCATGAAAACCGACTACTTTATAAATGGAGAAAGTGCGCTCTATCCAGGCTAAGGGACTTAAAGAAGGTCACATGGTTGACACAAATTCTTTACTGTGCTTCTTTTCCCTTCCAAATGAAGTGTATTTTTTAAATCCTAATGAAAATTTGTCCTGCAAATTAGAAGAGAAAAAGATTATTGGAAAAATAACTATTCATATAAAACAGTGGCCACTTGTGTGAGATTAAGCCAGCTAGAAGCTGGGAGACAGGACAAGGGGGGATGGGTTGGGACTGATCACACCCCTAGGATGGGAGAAAGCAAGCAGGGATAAGATGGAGTCAGGACAGGGCGGAGTCAGGACAGGGCGGAGTCAGGATAGGGTGGAGTCAGGATAGGGTGGAGTCAAAATAGGGCGGAGTCAGGCTTGTACTTCAGACTCCCATTGATTCTGTCAATCAAGGATACCAAGATCCATGGGAATAGGAGGAAAGTTGCAAAGAAACTTAGATCTATATAGTAACTTTAAATAATGCCCCAAAAATCCATCATGAATAAACTACAAAATTTTAAATAAAAACAGGATCTAACCTTCACATGACTCAATTTCACATGCCTCATTGTGATTCTGGTCCTGGTTTCAATAAAACTATTTACAGAATAAGCAACTGGCACATGAACCATATGTCAGTATCTGGTTTTAAAACTTTGCTGCAAATATATCTGGATTTTTTGGCATCCTGTTAAGTTGTGTGCCCAATATTAACGCCTCATTCCCTTTCACTCTGTCCTGCCCCTCACGCGGATCTGGCAAACAGAGGTTTCCTTTCAGCTCAGATAACAAAGAAGTGTGACTATAAAACAAAGCTATGCAAAATAAATAATGTAGAACACAATGAAGTTATATGTGTATTATACTTCTGTGTTCCTTTTATGTATAGCTGCCTTAGTTTCCATAAAGTACATTTAAAAAATTTGTTTATTTTGTTTGTTTGAATTGTTTTATTGGAACCAGCCTAAAGTTCAGTTCAGGCTCATCTTAAACTCACTATGTAACCATGACAGGCCTTAAATTTACAGCAATCCTCCTGCCTCAGCCTCCCAAGTGCTGGAATTGCAGACATGCACCACCACACCTGATGTTAAAGTACATTTTTATAAGTGAGAGAGAAAATGGAAACCCTCATGCGGGATTGAGTGGGCCAAAGTACAAAAATCTCCTTGATCAAAGGTTTCGGCAGCCAATCAGAGGTAAAGCAGTGGCACAAAACTAGAGCCCAAACCAAGATTTTAACAAGTTCCACCTTACTTCAACTTCTAGTATCTGCTAACCTCACATTTTTATGCTACATTTAAGGTTTGTGTCTCCTAAAGTGGCATGTTAGAATTACTTGGCAAGTTTTAAACATAAGTCATGGTTCAAAAGCTATTGAATACCTCAATTCAAAGATCAGGTCAGAATTTCTTCAGGATATAAGTGGTGATTTGTCTAGTCTTGCAGTTCTTTCATACTTGGTTCCCAAATAATCTCCAGTCTGAAAGAACACATCTAGAACATTGTATCTCCTGCAAGAATGTACAGTACAGTGATTCGTTGTTCCAGAACATTATATGCTTTAGTGAGTTATTAACAGATTTTGGATATTTCATTCTCCTACTAAGGTGTCAACTGAACTCATAATCACTTCTTAAGTCAGTGCAGTTTTCTCCTAACTGATCTTGTACCTACTTAAAGATTTCCTGATGTTCAGATCTGAGAATATCACCACTCATGGGGTCATCGTGAAAGTGGCCACAGTTGCCTCCAGACTCCGCAAACAGTTCTCAGGGTGGATAATATAATGTCTGTGCACACCTACCCCCAGGAAAACCAGACTACTAATCTGGTTGTGCCGGAACTCTTTGGGATCATCTGCACAGCCATTTATTCTAGGACAAGTTCATTTCTTGTGATGAGAATTTAAACCATTTTATATTATAGCTTTTAGACTTAGTTGCTGTTCACTTGAAGAACTGTAGTCAGAAGGGTTTTTTTTCCCTGTCTCTGTGTTTAAAAAAGCTTTTGTGTTATTTTATTGTTGATTCCTGAAAATATGGTAAGGATTCTTCCTTTTTATATTTTATCAGCTAAACTATTTGGTGTATCAAAACTAACTGATACATAGTAAGTCATTAAAGAAGCAAAAATTAAGTCATAATGCATTTCCTGGAGCCAAAGAATACCCCTTTATCTTTACTCTTGGAGGCCGTTTGGGATACAAAATTAGAACAAAACAGACTTGTTGGCGCACATCTTTGTGCTTTGGTTGCCAAGTACAAGAGGTGAAATGAGTCTCTGATAAATATCTTCGGGGTACACACTCATGTTGGACAACCAAAAATTACCACCCTGTCTTGGAAAGAACATAGTGCTCCCTTCAGTAATTTAAAGACTCATTTTTCTCTTTATGGCTGCTCGCACTTGCTGGGTAGATCAGTAGAATTAAGCACCAAATGCTCCACAGGAAAGAACAAGCCCAAAGTGCTCCAGGACCAAGAATGATCAGCATGTACCAAGGGGGTAAGAGTCCAGAGGTGAGCCCTGAAGAGCTAACCAGACTGGCAGGATGGGGCCACACGGACAAGCTGGCTAGTAGGACCCCCCAGGAGTTAAAGAAATTCCAAGGCCACCTTATTTTATTAAAGGTCCTGGTACAGTAAGAAACACGTGCTGAAAAAGTACTGTAACGGAGGTACACTCTAAGTATTTACAACACTAAAAACTACAAATTGAACATATTTTTAATCCCACTAGTATATCTCTGGGGTTGTTTTACCTAGTGGATATTTTGTTCACAGGTGAGGTCTTCAGTGAATGCTAGGTAGGCCCCCGTCAAGTGTTTCCTGGGCTGTCACTGCCCACGGTTCACCACTATCTCATAAGAGACCTGCCAGCAAGCAAGACCCATGCTGCCCTCAGAGCCTCCGCCTTCCTAGCTTCCTTGAGAGTTCATGCCCCAAGCAGGCCTTTAATAAGTACATATTACATAAATTGAACAGTCTTTAAATGTAAGAATTTTTGTACTTTCCTAAAATGTTCCCTCTGCCAAATTTGGCTACCCCCTACAATATATCCAACCCCTTCCTGAGTTCAAGCCAACCACCATGTTTTTTTTATGAAGTCTGCCTATCCTAATTACTGTACCTAATTTCCTCTACATGCTCACCAGTCCTTCTGTACTTAAGTTAGAACCAGAACCATGCACCGCACCATAGTTTGATACCCCATACTTCCAAGTACTTCCTCCCCAACCCAGCCTGGGAAATTCAAGCTCTTTTGCCCATGAAAGTTATGCTCTCTCCTCTTTCTTCTCCTTCCTCTTCCTCCCTATCTTCCTCTTCTTTTCCTGTCTCAGGCCTGTTTGTATAAACACTCATTGATGCCCTAAGGTTCAGACAGAAGCCCTACTACGGAGTTCTGATCTGGAATGTCCCCCAAAGGTCCGTGTGTTAAAGTCTTGTTCCCCAGCTTTATACTAGTGCATTCTGGGAGACGGTCAAAACTTTAAAAAGAGGGCCTCACTGGAGGTTGTTAGGTCACTGGAAGCTTGTCCTTGAAGGTAAATAGTGGGCCCTCAGCATGCTTAACCCTCTCTTTCACTTCAAGGCTATAAGATAAACAGTTTTGTTCTACAAAACACTTCCACCACAATTGCCACCTCATGATAGGTCCAACACAAGAGAGCCAATCAACCATGGGCTGAAAGTTCTGAAACCATAAAGCAAATAAATCCTATCTCTGGTAGCATGCACCTGTAATTCCAACACTTGAGAAGTGGAGGCAAAAGAATTACCTCAAGTTTAAGGCCAGGCTGGACTACATAGTGAGCCCCTATCTAAAAAAACAAAAATAAAAATAAAAAATTTTTCTCTTTATAAGTTGGTTGGTTATCTTAAGTATTTTTGTAGTGACACAAGGCTGACATACGAGGCATCACCAGGGCCTGGGTGCCATCGGGCCTGACCCGGAACTGAATTGAAACTACAGCTACAGCTTAGGCCTGGACTTTGGTTTGAGTCTTGGCCTTGGCCTTTGGTTGATAAAACCTAAGAACTTTAGCAGCATACAACAAGCATGCTTCCAGAGCTTAGAGGGGGCGGTGACATAGGCAGCTGGTTGAGCTAGAGGTTGGCACCTTTGGGATGCCAGGTTTAGTTTCCATGAGGCCTTGATAGCCACAGCACATACACTCATGGCCTGCATGGCCTGCATCTTTTCCAGACCTTTCTTGTGCCTTATGGCAAAAACTGTGTTCCTTGGAAACTTGGACTCTCCCCTGAGATTTATAGCTTTGCGACTGGGGTTTCTTCATGTCATTTCTGTGTCATTTGGGGGTGCGGAGGGTGTATAATGCGGTTCTTGGACCTGGCCATATCTACACCATAACCTGAGGCTCCCACTTATTCTTCCTTTGTATCAATTGTGTGAGGCCTAAAATTTTCTGTGTTGCCTCACAGAGCCCCTCCTCTTGCCAGATACACCTTTCCCCAGTAGAAAAGGCTTGTTTCCCCATAGCCTTTGCTAGTTCACTCTGAATACACCATCATGTGACCCCATATGGTGCCCTAGGCTATATACATGTATGAGTAATAAACTGCTGTCAGTCTCATCTGTCCGATGAGCCACCTCATACTATTTAGGGCGGTGAATCCTTCCTCCAACAATGAGGTCAGATGGGTGAGGCCGCACATGACTGTCATCACAGCACTTGGGAGGCAGAGGTCGGAAGATAGCCATAGCCATGAGTTCGAGGCCAGCTTGGGTTACGTAATGAGTTTAAGGCAAGCCTGGAACACACAGTGGGAGTCTGTCTCAAACCACATCCCCCCCAAAATGAGGTGAATAAGAAGTAATCAGAACATTATCCTACACAGAGCTGTTAGTTAACAAATTTGTTGTGCTTGTATTATCCTTATTCCTAACCAGTAAGGAAACCAAAGAAAGAAAGAAATATTTGCCGGATTTATTTTCCAACAAAGAATTCTTTGGAATCATACAGCAACAATTGCCACTTATATAAATTGTATGTCAAGCAATCTTTTCTTTATTGCTCACCATACTGTAAAGCAATGAAAACAAAATTGCCTTAGGCAAATCTTTTTTATTTCTATACTACTGATCTGAAATTTTACATTGTAAATCCTAATTACTAATGGAGGTAAATTGTAACACTGCCAAATTATAGAAACACAATTGTAGTGCTAGTCAATATTGAGTATGATTAAGATATTAAAAAATACTACTAAGAGTACTTGAGAACTGAGACTTTTCCCACACAAAAACTTAATCTGTTTCATTGCCTCCAAGTATCTCATGGCTTTGTAAGCAAAAATGGTAACACTTGAAGTCATTAAAAGTCAGATTCTCCCTAGAATCTGTGAGGAGTATTAAACTTACTAGTGCTTCAGGGAGAGTTTCATTCACCTTTTCTGTTACTGTATCACTTAAGTTTCCCAAGGTCCGGAGAGGAATGGAGCGGGGCATATTTTCACTTCAGGGGTTCCTGCCTATCCTAAAGCAGAAAGGAGCTTGTCCAGTCTCCAAGTCACACTCATTTTTGACAGGCCTCTTCTCCTCCCAGCACTGGGCCACTCTGTCTCCTGGTAAGTGCTGATCCACTAGTAAGTGGGGACCAGAGTTCTGGGAGAGAAGGAGGATCAGGAAGGCTGGTGAAAGCGTGGCTTTGCTTCTTTGTCATTGCTTGACCACACTGGAAACATAATAACTCACGTTTCAGCCTCAACCACACAAAGACAGTTGCAGGAGACCAAAGTTAGTAGACAATGATGATTAGATGATTCCAGAAAGCGTTCCACTGAAGGCCACATGGAAGGGCCCTTCTCTGAGTGACTTTCCTACACTTGGGTCAGACTGCACCCAGCACCCCGGCCACTGGCAGAGGCGGGGTGTATACTCAGACGGCTTAGTACTGGGGATAAAACCCTTCTCCAGTCAGCTTGGCCAGGCTGGGGCTGTCTGCTCTGAGCAGCTCTGGGGACTCCGCACACAGATGACTTGGCTGCTCACCCCTGGGACTTGAATTCCAAAACTGGGCTCTCCCTGTGTCTGTGGCCGCGGGCCTCTGCTTTCAAAACAGCCACAAGAGGATGTGCCTGCTTACCCTCCCGCAAAGCTGGAAGTAAGTTCAAAATAAAAAGAACTTTCCCTACCTAACACTGAAGGGAGGGGGCGGGCAGGGTGCCAAGCCCTGAGGAGCAGCAGGAATGCTTCTGACAGGAAGAGAACAGGGCTCGGGGAAAGGGACTCCCAGGGCGGCTACCAGGTCTCGGTTTTCAAGTGCAAACGTTGCTCTCTGCTGTCACTTGACGGGCCACAAAAAATAACAGTGTTTGCCCTCAGATAGGCAGACCTTTCTCAGCATTCAATATTTAAACTTCTCAGCTTTATTTAAAAAGTTTAAGAAAATAAGCAAAGAGGAAAAATATTTTCCATACTTATGCATATAAACATGTATGTTTTTAAACCAGAATACACCATAGTTGTGTAATATGTTTACTAAATAAATTTAAGAGCCAGGAGCAGTGACATGTACTTGTAAATCACAGCTACTTGGGGCTTACAAGGCCCACAAGTTCAAGGCAAGCCTGGGCACTACAGTGAGACCTCATCTCAAAAAAAAATAGTTTTTTATTGAGATAGAAAAATGTAACACCGAGCCATAGCTCGGGTAAGCAGCAGGCACACCAAGGGAGAGAACCACCCAGCGTCTCCCGAGGTCCACCATGTGGGAACTTGGGGCACTGGGAAAGAAAGCAACCTGCTCGCCTCCCTGGTAAGCAGCCGTGAGCCTACCAGCACAGGGGCTGAGAATCTAACATCCCACCCTCCTCCTCCTCTACCTCGTTAGCAAATAGGAACCAGAGGTCTGGGCATCTCTTGGGAAGTTGACCATATGCAATATTGCAATTATGGGGGATTTCCTTCTACCAGCTCTTTTAAGGCAGATATTGTTATCACTGTTTTGCTTTGTTCTGATTAACTGCATTGCTCTATTCAATATTCTGTTTTGATAAGTTCTATGATGTTCTGTATTAGGTTTGATTTTGCTATACCTGATTGAAAGGACAACTATTGTGAAGATAATGAGATATACTATGCCACCTATTACTGTTATCCCAGTAACCTGCTGTGACGTTCTGTACCAATTTCACTGCACTGTCTCAGTTGCCTTTGTTCTGTCTTGTTCTGTTGTATTTTACTACCTTCAAAATAACAAAAAAATTTTAAAAAAAGAAAATGTAACACTAAGTTTACCAACACTAATCATGTTGCAGTCTTGTAATATTAAGTCCATTTACATTGCTGTATGGCAGATCCTTACAAGTTTTTTATCTTACAAAGCTGAAACATTGTGTGCATGAAACCCTGCTTTCTCCCCCCAGCCACATTTCTTTTTTTTTTTTATCGGTACCAGGGATCGAACTCACGACTGCCTGCTTGCAAGGCAGGCGCTTATGCCGCTGAGCTAAATCCCCAGCCCATTTCAGCTTTCAGTTTCCATGATTTTGACCACTTTAGGTACTTCATATAAGTGCAGTCATATAGCATTTTTCTGTTTTAATTAGTTCTCTTAATGTACTGTCCTTAAGATTTATTCATTTTGTAGCATGTAACAAGATTTCATTATTTTTTAAGGCAGCATAATATTGCCTTATATAACACATTTTCTTTACCCATTAATCTTTCAATTAATAATGGCCAATTAGGCTGCTTCCACCTCTTAGTTATTATAAGTAATTATAATCAGTACACAAATACTCTTTCTAAGACTCTAATTTACATTCTTTTAAATTTATACCCAGCAGTGAGACTCCTGGATCATATAGAAATTCTGCTTCTCGTTTTTTAAAAAGGAATTCTCATATTGTTTCCCATGATAACCACACACAAACATTCCTTTCATGGTGATAAGAAAGTACAATTGAGCCAGGCATGGTGGCACATGCATGTAATCCTAGCATTTGGGAGGCTGAGACAGGAGGATTGCATGTTCAGGCTACCTTGGCCTACAGAAGTTCAAGGCCAGCCTGAACTACATAATGCAACCCTGTCTTAAAAAATATAAAGGAAGAAACAAAGATAAGAAGAAAGCACAATTGAAAATCAGGAAATGTGAGTCTTACTATATCTTTGGATTTGTCATAAGACAGCACAGTGTAACGGATACGGGAGGGATTCATTAGTTGAAGGTCAAACCCTTAGCACCTAATGTAGAAAAGGAAAATTGACCCACGCATGGTGGTGCATACCTGTAATCCCAGCACCTGGGGAGCTGAGGCAGGAGGTTCACCATGAGTTCAGGGTCATCCTAGGCTACATAGTGAGCTCAAGGCCAGCAAGGACTACATGGTGAGACACTATCTCAAACAACAATGAAAAGGAAATTTGGATACACAGACTCGAGTACTGTGGTGGTGAACCTATGGCTCAAGTGCCAGAGCAAGCTGTTTGCATCACCAAAAACTCTAAAATGTTCACCATCACTGCACTAGGAACTTGGGTAACAGAGAAAAGGCCATGTGAGAACACATCACAAAGGCCACTTATATGGCAAGGTGAGAAATCACAGAAGGAAAAACTTGGACTTTCAGGCTTTAGGACCTTGAGGAAATAAGCTTTTGCTATTTAAGTCAATTACTCAGTGGTATTTTGTTATGGCAGCACTTGCAAACTAATACAGCAACACAAAGTTGTACATGTGTGCTTTATGGGATACAACAGTATTTTATATGTATTATATCTATGTGATTCTTAAATCTTAAATGTGGTTTATATTAATGAAGTTACATTATAAAGAATGCTTAATTTTATAAGCATATACAACTAGGCATCCTGAAGACAGAAAGATGTCAGTATTGTAGACTCAGTGGACTTATGTATACTCAAGGATCCAAATCATTTTTCTGTCTTTTTGCTCTGTGTACCACAGTGTGGCTTTCACTTAAGCCTAGGTCTTGAGATCAATTGCTACCACGAGTAACAAGGACAAGATCCTTTCTTATTCACAACTGGAAGAGGAAAGGAGGTAAGAAGGTCACACCCTTTCTATTCATACTTCATTGGCCAAAATGGCTCAGACCTGTCCATTCCTAACTCATTAACTTAAAATTATAGGTGCTATGAAAGGTTGAAAATGATAATCTGGCTGGAAAGGATGGGGTATAATGAATGCGGGGCGAGTGAATGAACAAGTCAGAGACCACTTGACAGGCTTTTGTGGAAGCACAAGGCATAGGGTTTACTACCTGGGTGCAAGCAGACAGAGGGTGATAAGACCATCTGTCTGAACAAAGGGAAGCAGGCTGCTTTTACAAGAATTGAAAGAAGGTAAGGGACACTAGGTAAGACGATTTTAAAAAATATCTGTGGTCAAAAGTCTCTGGCGGTCTTGCACCTCAGTGGGCCTCCAGATTTCCAAGGACCTGCAAAATTCTTTGTCCTATCTTATCTCCTTTATGACATCTTGCATTTGCTGATGACACTTGTGATACTGACCTAAGCTCCCTGCTGAGAATAATGTCTCTGCTGGCAAGCAGGTTGGGGCTGGGAGAGGCAGAGTCAGGTCCAATTTGAGCCTTACAAGTGGCACTGAAGGATGTCCACTAAAGCTAGGTATAAATCATGTAATTACTGGTTGGTTATGATTTCTGTATAATTTTCATGCATATTTGGAGAAGCAAGACCATAATGTATAAATATATTTCAAATATAAAAACACTTTTCGGAATACTAAATTTAACAATTATGGTACTGGATGTAACTATATATTTTGTAAACATTTAACTAAATATTTATTTTTTAATATCACTGTTTTCATTGTGCATTTAGAAGCCAGTATTTCTTTCAAGTCACAAATATTCGGCCTCTCAAAGCTCATAGACTGAAGGCATTGTGTGCAATCGATGGAAAGACCCCAGAGGCAAGACTGGAATTTGATGGTAGTTAAGAAAATCCAAAATTTGATAAACTATTGTGTTCATTGCAGAAGAAAACTACATTTATAGGAGAAACAAAGTCCCCTTGAAGGCTACATCCAAAGAAGAAAATAAAAACAGTAACGATTTTCATAGTATATTCAGCACCACCCAGGGAAATACATTTTGACAAAATCAAAGAAACTGTAGCTAAGCATTCTTAGAAATCCCTTTTTCTTACCACTATATCCTTGCACTAATGTGTCTGACATAAAACAAAAACCAAAAGCAACCACAGCAACACAACAGCAAAACCCCAAAGAACTGTATTTTCTTTTCTCTCTTACATACTAGGATGTCATTCAACAATGAGATACAGGGGAACATCTACTAATGCTTTCTATGTAACTTCGCTATCCTATTATAGAAATCCCTCTACTTCCCTATCATTTTTTTTCTTCATATCTAGAATACAGATTTATGGCTGGAGGTGAAGTAGCCATTTTGCAACTACAAAATGATGCTGAATAGAAAAACCCCACACTATTCCTGGTAACCAGGAAAGAACCTACAGCTGATGATGTCAAGGAGCAGTTACTTCAATCCAGTGCTGCCGGCCTGTGGATAGGAAGGAAACAGAGGATCTGCTCGGTTGGGTTACATGCTGTGGTTTCTGCTGCATGCGCAGCTGGGTAGGATCCCTGAGTCATGTAGAAAGCCTCACTGACACGCAGGTCTTAGTTGGGCCTAATAATGAATTGCACTTAAACATGAATTAGGATGAACAAAGTATCCAAGCCTGAGGAAACAGCAGCAGAAAGGTGCAGGATGAATAGCATTTCTATTATCTTGGAAATCTGAATGGTTTCTTCATGAGCAAACAAGAGGAAATGAGGCTAGAAGGCTAGACTGAGAATAGATTTTAAAGCACCCTAGCTCGGTGAAGATGTAATGTGTGCCAAGTGTGTAACTTTACATTTTTTAGCAACAGCATCATAAAGATTTTAAAATCTTTGTAAAGATTTTACATTGTAAAGATTTTAAAAAGTAAGATTAATTTTAATAATACATTTCATCTAATCTAAAGATATATATTTGTATGTATACAAATATGTAGTCTTCAAAATTTGGTGTGTACTCTGTACTCTAAACAAAGATTGATCAAGTAGCCACATGTGGCCAGTCACCACCATGGTAGACAGTGGTTTACAGCCTTAGATTTTATATTCAAAAGCTTTGAATTTAAACTACAGAAGTGTAAACAGAATCATAATTTAATTTGTAAAAAAATTTCTAACATTCTAGACATTAATGATCTTGGATAACATTTCTAAATATTATGGGTTTTGGAAACAAATATTGCTGCTATCCAAGATGATATACTTCTGTGGAATAGTTACAAGAATGATCTAGAACCCAATGTCAGGAATACCCACTAAGTTTTCTTAACATTAGGTCCTTTTTTTCCACCATAACACTTTGTAACAAAAGACAAGAGCCAATAAGAAAGAAAACAAGATTAGTAACCACAGCTAACTATGATCAACTTGCTAGCAAATTGTCTTCTGGAATGTTTTCTTATATTTTATATCATCTTATATTTTCTTATATTTTATATAGTCTTATATTTTATATAGTATACTTTTTAATATTATTTTTTATTCTTAACATTGTTCTATAAATATTTTTCCTCCTATCAAAAATTCTTCAAAAATACCAGTCAAGGACCATGTTAAACTATCTCTTCATATGAAACAACTATATTTGTTGTCATTACCTTAACACAGACTTAACCTGTTCTGAACTTACTATTAAAAATAATTTGTAGGGCCGGGGATTTAGATCAGCGGTATAAGCACCTGCCTGGCAAGTGCAAGGTCATGAGTTCAATCCCTCGTACCCATGATAATAATAATAATAATTTGTGTTAACCATCTTATTTTATTTTCTTTGAATAACTTATTTTATTTTCTTATGAGAGATTCCCAGAGGTAAAATTACTGTGACGTGAGTATGAGTGCTTCTTAAAATCTTGATGTAGACTTGCCAAACAGCTTCTTTGGAAGGTTTGAACCAATTGTGCTTAGCAAAATTATGTGAGCATACATAATAGTACACTGTAACCAGTATGCTACAATAACCTTTTAAAGAAGGCAATGGGAAAGGAAATAAAGATGCTAATTTATGTGGAAAGTGTATCTCAATGTGCTTTAATTTCTACTGATTGCTTGCTGCTCAGAGTGAACATTGTTTTCCTTTGTCATTTAGCAACTGTTTCTCATCATTTTTATGCATTAAAATATGTTTATATGTTAACATTTAAACATATTGTGCATATTCATAGTGCATTATGCATTAAAATATATATTAAAATGTGTTTATATATTAACAATAAGAATAACTTGTCATGCTTGTATTAAAATTTTTTCCAGCTTACTTTTAATTTTATTCTTTTTTAAAAGTCTGATTTATTTTGGTACTTTTATATAACAAACATAAACTTTGCCTTTTTTTAGTACAAAGTTTTATGAATTTTCATAAATTCATTCTATCAGATAATTAATATTAATATCAAAATACAATATTGCATCACCTCCAAAAAATTTTCCCATGTCCTTTTAGAATCAATCCTTTTCCTGCTTCCAGACCTTGGAAACGATGGATCTATCTTTTACAGTTTCATCTTTTCTGAAACATCATATAAATGGAATCATATAGAATGCAGCTTTTTAGGGCCTGGGATTTAGCTCAGCGGTGTAAGCAGCAGACTGGCAAGCATTAAGGCATGAGTTCGATCCCAATCTCTGGTACCAAAAAATAGAGAATGTAGCTTTTTGATTTTGGCTTTTTTTTTTTTTTTCAATGAGAGTAAACCACTTGAGAGAGTCATGCATTTTATCTAGTATATCAATACTGTGTTTCTTTTTGATTGTGGAATAGTGTTCTGTTATATGGAAACTTACTTTTTATTCTCATACCAGCAAAAAGACATTTGAGTAGTTCATAATTTTTATCAATGATGAAGCATTATAAATATTCACATACAAGTATTCAAATATAAATTTTTATTTCTCTTATATAAATATCTAGAAGTGCTACAGTTTGGATTTCAAAAGCCTGTGTATGAAGTCATGGTCCAGGAAAATGCTCTGGAGATATCCTGAGTTCTTTGGAAGATGAAGGTTAGTGGAAGGCATTAGATCTCTGGATGCTTGTTCTTGAAGGGAACTGTGGGACCTTGGTCTCTTCCTCATTCTCTTGTTTCCTGGACGTGGTTTTGTTCTGTCCCGGTGTCCCACCATCATGTGGTGCTTTACCACAGGCCGAGAAGCAGTGAGGGCCATTGATTAGGGACTGGAATCTCCACAACTGTATTCCAAAATAAAACTTTTCTTTTCATACGTTAGTTATTTTAAGTGTTTTATTATAGTTGTGAGAAGGCTGGCTGACACAGTGGGTGGTATGGTAAGCATACATTTAACTTCTTATGAAACTGTCTAATGATTTTCCAAAATGGTTATACCATTTTGCATTCTCATCTGCAGTCTATGAAAGTGTTAGCTGCTCTACATATTTGCTGGCATTTGGTGCAGGTGCTGTTTTTGGTTTTTCAGATTTTGTTTGAGTTTTTGGTTTTTCAGATTTTTTTAGCTATTCTAATAGTTATAAACCAATCACTTGGGAGCTAGGGGTGTAGATCAGTGACAGAGTTCTTGCATTGCGTGCATAAGGCCCTGGGTTCAAACCCCAGTGCCACACATTCATACAAAATCACTTATTTTGAATTTAATTTACATTTTCCTGAGAATGCAAAAACAAGCAAACAATACCTAGTGGAATGTGTGAGCTTTCTGTTGTTGCACTAAAATATCTGAGAAAAATAACTTAAAGGAGGTAGAGTTTATTTCAGCTCATGGTTTCAGAGATTTGAAGTCATGGTCAACCGGCTCCACAGCTTTGAAATCTGTGGTGAGGCAGAAACGTCAGTGAAGAAGGCAGGATACAAGAAGACTGCTCTTCTCATGGTGACCAAGAAGGGGAGCAGAGAAGGTGGGAGGAGATAGGAAAGAAGTGGGGGAGATAACAGGGAAACGGAGTGTGGTCATGCCCCATGACCCACTGCCTTCAACGAGGCCCCACCTCCTCGGAGCGCATCCTCCCTGCAAAAGCATCAGATGTTATCACCACTGGGTTCACCTACTGGTGAAGTGAGAGCCCTCACAACCCAGCCACCTGGGACCGGAAGCCCAACCTCTGAATACGTGAGCGTTTTGGGGACATTTTATTTCCAAACCCTAACATAGAAAGAAATTAACAGTGTTTGTGAATTCAAACATAATGTCCTTTTTATTTATTTTTTCCACTGTTTTTTAGATTAGAAAGTTCTTTCATAATGAGAAATCAGAAGAAAATTCAGCTGTATTTTTAGGAGTTTTAAAAATGATTTGTTCTAATTTTTTCAGAGCCTAATCCATATGGCCACATGTTTAATTCATTATATGATGATGCTGAACATCTATGTTCACTTTTTTGTCTAAAATATAAGGCTAGTCAGATTTTTTCTATAACTCTTACTGACTAATCATTGCATTTATTTGTGAAACTTCTCTTATTACATAATAGGGTTTGTTGTTCCTAGGTAATCAAGTCTGTTCCATATTTATGTCCATCCACTCCATAGTTATCTATTGGCACTTTCTGTGTGCAGACACAATTCTAAATACTGGTAATACATGAGTGAACAGAGAGCTGGGCATGATGGTGCCTGCCTGTAATCCCAGCACTCAGGAGGCTGAGGCGGGAGGACCACCTCATGGCCGGCATGGGCTACATACTGAGTGCAAGGCCAGCCTGAACTACCTAGTGAGACCTGGTCTCAAAAAAAAAAAGCGAACAAAGAAGTAAAGCCCCAAATCTCCTGAACCACATATTCTAGTCAAGATGACAAGTAATATTTAAAGACATTCATAATTGTATAACATTTTGAGTGGTGATTAGATGCATAGAACAAAAGTAAAGAGAATGAGGGAATAACAGCTAGCAATTCTGGGTACACTGATCACACTGACCCCTCTGAGATATTTAGGTTGAGACCTGAATATATTAAAATAGCAAGACCTGGAGATGTCTAGAGAAGGAGTGTTACAGATACAGCCATCAAAACATGCAAAGGTTTTGGGTTGGTAATGAATTTGAACTGTTAGGGAAATAGCAAGAAGCCTTAATGGAGTGATAATGGATAATTCAAGGGCTCAGATTGCATAGATTCTCCCAGACAAGTTTTATTCTAAATCAGATGAGGAGCTATAGAGGATTAAATAGAGGTTGATGTACTGTGACTTACCTTTTTAAAAAATTATTCAGGCTATTAGTTTGGAGCTTAAAAGCTATCCAAAGGCCTGGAAGATGTTGGGACCCTTAAGAGCTAGGGCCTAATGGGAGGGTTTTAGGTCACTGGGTACAAAATGGCTTAAATTCTAGCTGTGATCCAGTATGGGAGGTGAGGCAAATTACATAACTCCTGTGAGCCTCATTTTCTTCATCGTTGAAATGGAGGAAAAATATCTATTGTTAGTTTTTTAATGACAGAGAATATTTTTTATGTGCAAAAGAACACTCCCAAGTATTTGAGTTTTAATTAATGCACATCATGTTAAGCAATTCTATGTAAAAACCTGGCATTACTTAAGCCATTAAGCATAATACACATTAAATTATATATTTTCATTAATTAAGTAGAACTTCTTTCATTCATTCTTTAACATTTTTAGCATTTGTTAAGTAAAGTTCAGTTCACTCATAAATGTAATGGATGGGTATTTCTTAAGCAGCAAGTCCCTTTTACATAATTAGATTCCTTTAGACATTTCAAACCATAATTATGAATTTACTTTAGCATATTCTCTGAAACTTCAAACACTTGACAAGATTTTTACATCCTACAAGTAATATTTTTATGAAAATTTAAATAATTCTTTAATAGATCAATCTTAAGCATCTAATCATTCTAAGCATATCAAATATCTTCTTAAAAATCACATCACAAAAAAATGACAAACAAAACTTGCTATTAACTGTTTACACAAATATATCACTACCTAAAGGTTTGAAAAATTTTTGAATACTTTTCTGCGTTTTTCTTCATTTGCCTTTTAGGTAAGCTGAGATGACTTCAATTGAAAATGAATCTGGTTTTGAACTCATTTTCTGAGCTAATATTTCATTCCACTTTGTTTAGTAATTTTAGGTATAAATTGACCCTCATCCTGTAAGCATTGTATTATGTAAGATGAACTATGATTATGTAAAATGAACATACCTTCTCCTTAGTATTCATGATACAGGGGTGTTCAGTTAATCACAGATTCTTAGAGTTAAAAAGGAAGATTAGACAGCTTGTAAGTAACTTTCTAATCTTGGTCCTCCTCTTTCTTATAACAAAACATGATTTTTCTTTAGGCATAATATACTGTCTTAGTTACTTTTTATTTGTTGCTGAGGCAAAATACCTGATGCCCAAAGTTGGGAAAGGAAAGGTTTATTTCTTACAGTTTTGGAGGTTTCAGTCCATACTCAGTTGGCTCCAAGGCAGGGTGGCATGGCGGGGCCACAGTTCATGGCAGCTGCAAACAGCAAGCGGAACCGGCAAGATAGAGACACACCTTCTTCCTGCCATTACATCACATCCTGGCTCCCCCCCTAGGAGGGTGTCGCACTGACACCACCAATCCAAGCGCTAGACAATGAACCTGTCACAAATGTACAATGCAAATACATGAGGCCTGGGGGCCACCGACATAAACCATGACATATACCCAGCTGTGAAAATACATTTCCTAATTTCCCTTGCCTTTGGGTATGACCACATGATTAAATTCTGGCAAGCCAGATGTACGTGTATAAAAAGACATGATTGTAGAAATTATAGTCAGTCTCCTTAAAATGAAGGCGCATACCCTTCTATTGCCTTTTTCTTATCTTCCAGCTTTGTAAATGGGGCTTTTCAGTGGCCTCCAGGTTCCACAGTCAAGAGTGGCAGAGAAACTGGAATGGAGTTCCAGTCCCTCAAGAGCTCCACACTGTTATCTAGGCGGACTACACAGATTCACTTACAGGAAAGGAAAAGAAAGCCTTACTTGGTCAAAGCTATTATTTTTTAGGTCTCTATCACTGACAGATGGATTTAATCTTGGCAATATCTTTTCTGTCTTTTCATTTCACCTTCTTTAATATCAGAACCCTGTATTATGAGCTAGAAGATCAAGTATTTTACATGCATTGATACACGGACAGAGTCCTTATTAAATGTGCATTTAATACACATAAGGATTCTAAGTTTATGACTATTTAAAATTTCTTTTATAATAGTTTTCAGATTAATTCAGAGTAACTAAGACTAAATTTTTGTTTAAAGAATATCCAAAAGGGAAGCTTAGTACCTTAATTCCAGCATTTGAGAGCTAAGGCAGGAGGATCGTTGAGAGTCCAAGGCCAGCCTGAACTATAGGGAGAACCTGTCTTAAAAAAATTAAATTAAATTAAAAATAAAAAGAAGAAAAGAAAAAAAAATAAAGATCTTAAAAGTCCTAAAGGAGTATTAAGAAGATAAAGTCACATGTGATGCCTGCCCCCAGCCAGCATCCGTGTAAGTTGCAGGCCACAGTGGGACTCTTGAGGCAAGCCCAGGGCCCTCAGCACAGGTAACCAGTCAAGGGTGAGCCCGTTGCCTTAGCCATGAGCCTTCCTACCTTTGATTCAACTTCCTCCCCCACACCTCACACTGTCAGACTCTTTCCTCATCTATTGTTCCCAAAGAAGCATGGCAGAACTATAACCAAAAAAATCGGAGTTTTTCTTTCAGTTAGCACTTAAAATATTTGAAATTATATGGGATGACTCAATTCCAGGAAATTTCAAGTATCCCGAGACACTTGTTCAGTCAAGTGTTGAAAAAAGACCTACTCTAGGGTCTTAGGGAAAGATGCAAGCAAGCCAATTTGTAGGAGGTAAGAACAAAATGTGACTTCAGAAAAGTATCTCTTTCATTCCCTGGTGGTTTGCAACTTTGCTCTGCCCCACTCCTACAATGTTCTGTTGAGCTTCTCTGTTGGCTCCAGAAAGCCTGAAATTTCAGCCCTTAGCTTCCCCATAGCAACTAGCTTACACTCACCTTTGCATTCTATTTGTGAAAATATGGTTTTGTGTGTGTGTGTGTGTGTGTGTGTGTGTGTGTTTCAATACGCTCCTTCAAATCCTTTGAAGGGAATATTTAGTAAACTTTTGCTTTGTTTTGCTTTGCTTTGCTTTGACTCGGGATCTCACTATGTAGCCCAGGCTGGTCTGGAATTCACAGCGATATTCCCGCTTTAGCCTCCTGAGGCTGAGATTTCAGTTGTGCATCACCACACCTGCCCCTAGTAAGTGCTTTTTATGCATCAATATTAAACAGTTAGCCTCTCCCCATGAATCAGCACCATCCAAGGACTGTGGGGAGAGAACAAGGGCTCACCAAGAGGCAAGCCCTCCCTGGGAACCAGCACCATGTGCGGGCTGCTGCGGGCTGGAGGACAAGCAGACCCCAGCCCCTTCCGGTGCACAGGCTGGCAAACAAGAAGCACCAATCCCCACCACCACCACCAAGTGTCCGGCTGATCTGGAGAAACACAGCCTGCGATGATAGCTACTGAGGTGAAATGCAAATTGATACTTGTACTGTTTTGGTGTTTCACCAATCTTGCAGGTCTAGGGCCAGTGGTCTGATCATCTGTTAAGAAGATAATGTGGCTTCTGGGGGGCGGGATCTCCTTCTGAGGGTGGTGGCCACTGTTGATTCTCTATTGTCTTGTTTTGAAGTCCTGTATTATTTTCATTGTTTTGTTGGGTTAGGTTTTATTATCTTTTGTTTTATTTGATTTTGTTATATCTGATAGCATGAGTAGGAATTTCAAAGATAGCAAGATATATTATGGTAGCCAGTTTGTATTTACTACTGTCTTGTTTTGAAGTCCTTTATTGCATTCGTTGTGTTGTTTTTATTGTTTCTATTCTGTTCTGTTTGATTTTTACTATGTCTGAAGTTATCTGCAGCTATTTTGAAGACAACAGGAGGCATTATGGTAACTATTGTTGATTTTGTAATGTTTTGAAGTCCTGTATCGCTTGCACTGGCTTGTTTTGATTGGTTTTATTCTGTTTTATTTTTCTTGGTCTTGTACTCTTTAAAAAATATCAAATACTATTTCCCTTACTTTTCTTTTTTCAAGGTTGAATTGTGAGGTCCATTTCATAGATGAAAAAAATGAAATTCAGACATTAGACATTTGCCCATAATCTCTAAACAAGTATATACTGAAGCTATGTGTTAATCTCAAATTCATGCAGTTTTCTCTATGGCCTTCTTTACACATGCCAGAAATCCAGGTACAAATAAAATCACTTGTTATCAGTAAAGTGCACAATCACAGGCTTTGAATTATTTCCCAGCTATGTGAACTTGGGCAATAACTTTAAAGTCAGTTCTGTCATCTATTAAATGGGTATAATTAATTATAGTGATTTCCTGATGGGATTGCCAGCAGCTTGGCAGACGCTACATAGTGCATGAATAGTAGCATTGGTGGCTTTTTAAAAGTAATTTTAATCTTCAAGATGATGGCTGAGACTTGTGCATACAAGGACTAAAAGGCTCCAGATATTTTAAAAATAGCATCGAGGAAATATAAATTCATTTTTTTCTACAATTTTTTGTATTGACACTGACTTTGTGCCAGGACAGTTGGAAGGACAGAGGATCCTAGAACGAGTTACATTGCAGCAAAGTGGTAGTGTAATCTGATGCAATGGGTTTGTCTCATAGTAAGTGCAAAGCTAATAAGCACAGCCGGGGGACAAAGGAAAGAAGAAAGGTTTACTCCTTGGAGCAAGTAGGGAGCACACTGGATAATTCCCACAGCACTGCTCTTTCTGAACAAAGCAGGGGATTTCACTGGGGAAACTAATGAATATTCATAAAGGAAAGTCTCATAATCACATGTGCAGCTGGGCACATTCGTGAGCACACTCAGTTTGAAGTCATGCTTCTCCAGAGGTTGCATGTTCAAGAAATGGTGGGTGGGAGTGACTCTGGGTAGAAAACAAATTTGCAAAGTTTACTCTAGGTGGCCTAAAAGGGGTGGGGCCGGAGGAGGGTGATTTTGCCTGGTTCCTTGTATGTTTCTTGGAAAGGACTTATCTTAAATAAAAACTACATTAGAGCCTGTCAGTGTCATTTAGAGGGCCAGCAGATTTTCCTGTAGGTATAAGTAATTGTTCTTAAAAGCACATGCCCTAGCAGCTAACAATGGTGTGAAAAGGTAACATAAGTGAGCGGTACAATATATTATAACATGGTAAATGCCATGAAAGGACAAAATAGCCAAAGGGAGGAGGAAAAAGTTACAAAGAGGAGTCCTGGTAGGGCTCGTTGACAAAACTGGAGCGTAGCTTTCAAGGAGGAAGACAGTCACACATGTAGGAAAACAAAAGAGGTAGGCTTACCATTTATGTTTTAAGGTTTCTAATTTGCAGGGTCTGCTTCAAGGCCTGGCATCTAATTTTGTACTTAAATTTCTTAATGAGGATCCATAAAATTGCATATATTGCAGGATTTACCGCTACAGAAATGTACTTCTGGTGGAAGAACCAGAAAGGACAATGGCTCCAAGGTGACTATACTAGATTCCCTCAAAAAATAGCCAGGAGACTGCCACGGCTGGAGAGGAATGAACAAGAGAGATGACAGTCTTAGACAGGGCCCAGAGACCCTTCTACAGACTCTGGCTTTTATGGAAAGTCACTGGGGATTTGAGGCAGAGTTGTGACATGACTTGGCTTAGATTTCAAAGCATGGCTTTGCCTGGTACATGGAGAGCAAGGGGCTGAGTGGGAGGTGCTGGCAGTAATTCAGGAGACAGAAATATTGGTGCCTTGGACCAGTGTAGTGGAGTGATAGTGGTGGGAAATGGCTGGATTCTGGATATATTTTAAAGGTCAAATCAGTAGAATTTCCTGAGAGATTAGATATGAAGAAGCGAGAGAAGTTTTTCAAGTAGTAACATATGAGATCAACAAAGTGACCCAAAAAACAGGAAAAGTGCCAAGTTCTGCCAATTCTTTTAACAAAAGAGTTTGGAGATACTAGTTTACATGTAATTGAAGTAATTCAAGTAAACGTATTTTAAGATTTAATTCATTCAGTATTTATTTTTTAGTTGATTGTATGAAATATTTAGTTAAATTAAATGAAACAATGTAGTGTGTGAGTTTAATCTCCTCTTCCACTAGATGAAATTTGGCTAAGAAGATGTTTTATATTAGATTGAAGAATTGGAACCTAGTACTAGTTCTGCCCATAACAGGGCTGTGACCAGATCACTTAAACTTGCAGTCCTTGATTTTCTCATCAGTGAGAAAAAAACAGCTAGAATAAATAGACTTTCCCCTTTTGCACTTGTACTTTTTGTTTCAAGTCTGTAATTAATATCGTCTTTTCTGTTTTATTATTGCTATAGTATAAGGAAGATAATTTTGAGCAGAGCCAACTTGAAAAGTGTGTGTGTGTGTGTGTGTGTGTGTTGTTTGTTTCTCCCTCATATTCATTTTAGTCTACAGGGGAAAGACACAGTCTGAACCAGAGGCTTCAACTGAAACCGAGTCAGCGTTACCTCTGTCTCTACAAAGATTTCCTTGGGGGAATATATAATGTAGTTTCTGAAGTTTAGCGCAATAAGAAATATTCACTGTCCCAATCAATGTAGGAATTTCCTGCAGGTATTTCATCAAGTTTTCAACAAAAAGAAGGCTATAAGGCTAAAGCCAGGGGCAGCAGCTCTCCCCTGTGCTAGATCATGAGCACTATTGAAAATCTGATGCAACAACCTGCTCTTTCAGGTATCAGAAAAGACGCTTGTCCACCAAACGTTAGAAGCTGAAGCCTCATCTTTTAACGTTAGGAGGCTAAGTGATCAAGAGATGTTAAGAGATTTGCCCTTATCCTTGCTGTTGTAAATAGTGACAGAATCTAGGTTTTGACTCTCAGTCAATGTTCTTTCTACTCCATGAAGTTGCCTTGATAACTGTTTTGTTCTCTTGTTTTGAGGTATGGATTTATGCGTTGCTGTTAATATTGTTGAGATATAGTTCACATACTGCAAAATTCAACCATTTAAAACACACAAGTCAATGGTTTTAGTATATTCACAGGGTAATGCAATCGTCACTGTTGTCTAATTTTAGATCATTTCTCCCTGTTAAAAAAAAAAACTTGTATCTATTAGCAGTCACTCCAATAGTTCCTAACTCCAGTCCCATTGTACTGTCTCTATAAATATTTTATTCTTGTCTTTTCATATGAGAGTACTTACATAATATGTAGTATGTTGTGACTGGCTTCTTTCACTTAGCATAGTGTTTTCCAGGTTGATTCATATCGTAGCAATGTATCAACACTTCCTGAAATGTTTTGCTTACTCATTCATTAATTTCTAGACCCTTGAGTTTTTTCCACTTTTTGGCTATTGTGAGTAATGATGCCATGAACACTTACACAAATTTGCATTCAGTGATAACTCTATGTTTAATATTTTAAGGAACTGCCACACTTTTTCAAAGTGGTCACTTAATTTTGTGTCCCCACCTGCACCTCCAGTTTCTCTACATCCTTTCCAACATCTGTTAATTTTATTATTATTGTTATTGTAGTGTCAGCTACCATAAAGGTTCAGTGTATGTTGGTTTGAAAAAAAATTGGGGTTGAATTTATGATTTGGCTTTAAATTCTGTTTTAGACCTTGACTTTGTTACATATGGTAGCCACTAAAAGTCCTTATTCTATGTGGCTGTGGAGTCAGCTAAGTACTAAAAGCTCTCTTATGATAGAGGAATGTTGAGGGATAATTAATCTCTATCACATTTAGCAAGGAGGAAAATTTATCTCATTAGTATATTTACTTTCAAATGTCAACCTAAGAGAAATTCTTTTTATAAGAGATTCTAGATACTATAATGAGCTAACTAAGGCAATGGTTAGTGCACTTTGCCGGTCTATTGCAATCATCTGGGAATCTTTAAAACTACTGATGACTGGCTTCATATCCAGTTCTTCCAATTTAATTGCATAGATTGAAACTTTGCCATCAGGGTATTTAAAAGCCCACATAGTACATAATTCTGACGTGCACAAAGATTTGAGAACTACTGGACCAAAGTTGAGGAATATTCCTAAATTTTTTGTTAATGCCATCATGAGATCTTCAACTTATATTCCACAGAGTGTAGGCGTGTTGGCTTTTTTGCTGCTGTGATAAAATACCTGACGTACACAACTTCACAGAGGAGAGATTTATTTTGGTTCACAGCTTCAGACATCTCAGTTCATGGTCAGCTGGTCCAGTGAAGAAAAGTCATGGTGGGAGAGGAAAGCTGCTCAGCCTGGGGCACCCAGGAATCAAGGAAAAAGGGAATGAGTCAGAGAAAGATGGGGTTTGGGCAGGATATAATTTCAAAGTCACCTACTTCCTCCAAGTAGGCCCCATTTCTTAGCCTGTTGTGGGGGGCACAACAGATTTCTTCAAAATCCAGGCATCTGAGGGTATACAAGGACATGACCCCACTGTCTAGCACACAACAGTCACACTTACATAGACATAGACAACTGTGCATGCACTACAAGGTTATGACAGTAGACGAGGATGTAAACCTAGATAATGGCTACTATGTAGGGGCCGGACAATACAGACACTGCTTGTTATTGTTGCTGATGTCTTCTCCACATGCTTTCCTTTCTCTGGGGCCCTCACTGCTGAAAATACTCCTTCAGTCCCCTCCCCACCCCACACCCCAATACTTGTCCAGCTATGAACTTATCACTGGATTGACTCATTGATGAGGTTGGCACCCTAATGATCCAGTTGCTATCCAAAAGCCCTACTTATGAACACTTGAGACTTTGAGAGACATCTTAGATCTAAAATTACAACAGGTAAGTTCCACTCAATATGGGCTTACTCCTTTGATGGCTTCCAGTTATTTTCCTTTGCAATTTAAACCTAAAAGTTTGGCTAGTTCATGTTACTAGCAAGGAGATTAAGTGTGATCAGGGTAAATCAAGACTTGCAAAATACAATAAAGACAATTCAATAGTCAGTAACATTTGTTTGTTTGTTTGTTTGTTTTTGATACCAGGAATCAAACTCAGGACCTTGCACTTGCCAGATGGGCGCTGTGCCACTGAGCTATATCCCCAGCCCAGTCAGTAGTATTTTTATGCACAAAGGAGAACACAGTTTATTTGTAGCTATTTTAAACACACATGCTATTCCTATGTGACATGAAAATAACTATATGTGTGCATGCACACGAGTGTGTGTGCATGTGTGTGTGCACATGCATGTGAGGCAGGGCTCAGGCATGACAGTGAGTCATCCTTGGATGCAGCATTTACATTTCAAACATGGGAACCTATTCAAATCAAATGTGCACGGTCCTCCCTTTCTGGCAGCATGCTTACATCCATATCCTCAAAATAGCCTTTTAGCGATCCAAGCAGTTTGAGCCACTGGTATGGCAACCTGTTACTAGCTGTGAGGTATTTTATCCATTCGAGCAAATAGGCAGGCAAAGGCTATGTTTTCTTTGAATTGTTAATGCAGAAGCCTGTCTTTTAAGTTGAGATGTGAAATGAGAAGAGGAGTAAAATAAGACATTTTTCAAAGAAGAAAGCTAGACAGGTCATGTCACCCACCTCCTCACCTTCAGCAAGAATGAGATTAAAACATTCAAAACAGATGAGAATCTACACTATTTTTATACCTCTTAAATGACAGGGTTGCACAACTCTGTTCTCACCACACCACTTTTTTTTGCAACAATTTGCAGCTATGAAATTTCTCTTTGCATCTAACTCACGGGTTCTGAGCAGGTTCATCCCATTTCTTTCTTGCTGTTCTTCAGCTCAGAGGGACGACAGCCATCTTTGTGACATTTTCTCACATACTTGGAAACTATAATTAAATCTTCAAGTTTCTCTTTTCCAATCCCAATAACATTCCTTCACATCTTCCTCTTAAATTGTTTTCAGTTCAAGAAACTTCATGGCAATCTTAACCAGGGATTCCTAAACTTGTCTATACAATGGAATTAATTGGGGGGGATCAAAATCGGCTATTTGTGCCCCATCCCCAGGGATTGTGATTTAATTGTTGGTAGTGTATCCTGAATCTCAGAATTTGTAAAGGATTTTCAAGTGTTTTTTTAAAATGCAGCGAGTTTTGAAACCACTATCCAAAACTGCTGTAGGCCTATTGTCCTTTCAGAGAAAAGCAGCCAGAGCGGTCATTGCCCCTAACCTCAGCAGCAGGTGGCTGAAAGCAGGCTTGTTGGGGCAGAGGATGGTGTCCACAAGGAGGCTGATTGTATGGGCCACCACAGATGGCTGAGAGGAGGAGGCTTCCAGTGGGGAAGAGATGGCTGGAGATGGCCTGTGCTTCACAGCTCTGAAACCACGGAGTAAGAGGGACATAAGGCAAACACAGCTGAGGAAAGTGGAAGAGAATCACAGAGACCCTGACTGGCAAGGCCAATCTTGATTGTCAGAGTGACTGGATTAAGGGAGCCCTAGAGAGAGAAACTAGATCATGAGGATGCTCAGGTCCTCACTGGATTAACCCTTGTGCATTCCTAGCTGGATGGGTTTTAGGAGGTAGGGCCTAGAGTTGGAGCATGGTAGGTCAACAGGTGAATGCCTCTATTTTTTATTTTATTTTTCCTCTTTGTGTCTCATATTGTATGCAGACTACCCACCCTCAGGCATGTGTAGCACTTACATCTTTTTTTTTTAGGTGACTGCCATTAAAAGGTAAATCTTTTCTGTGTTCTTTCCTTTTCTCTCTGCTTTCTGGTTGTCATGAGCTAGCAACTTTCCTCTGCCATGCCCTTTTACCACCAAGTTTCTACCTCACTCTGGGTCTAAAGTGATGGAGTCAGATAACCATGGATAGGGACTATGAAGCAAATTAAATCTTTCCTCTTTTAAGTTGACTTTCCCAGGTATCTTAGTCGAAGTAACAAAAAATTGATTAATATATCCACTGATACCAGGAATAATCTATATCCAAACTTCTAGCTATAAGCAAACAAGACCCTGTTTGCTTAAGCCACTGCAAAAATCTGGATAGGATTGTATTGCTTACAGCGAAACACAATCCTAACACAGAATAAAATCTCCAAAATACCTTTACCTGAAGAAAACCCAAGATGGAACCCAATACATTTTTTTCCAATACTGGGGATCGAAGTCAGGGCCTTCCCCCTAAGCTACATCCCCGGGATCTCCTGTCCCACTTTTTGATACAGGGTGTCAGTACATTGCTAAATTCCCTGGGCTGGATTAGAACTCACAATTTTCCTTCCTCAAATTTCGTGGAGTAATGGATTATAGGTGTGAACCACCATGCCTGGATTGAACTCAATACAGTTACTTAGAGCTAAGCATGCTAAATTTCAGGGAAGGTCACCTTCTAAATGTGGTATTCTAATTACTGCATCAGTGGATTGCAAACCTGGTTGTGAATCAGGACCACCTGATGAAGCTGATTTAAAATGAGGCCTGCGCCTCACCCCAGGTGGACTGAATTAGAATCGCCCATGTTTAAACCTTATGTGCTGCTGGTTAGCAAGGCGATCACGGTGTCTTACTCTCCTCTAGTCAACCGTGTTCCTGAGGGTAGGAGCATTTAAGGACGCATTCTCTCTCAGACGTGCATGTGAGTAGGTTTGACAATTGCTTTGCTCTGAAAGTGAATGCCTCTTTAAATTTGGTGTCCTAAGCACCTTATTTGCTCTTACCCCAGCCTACCCTGATTTAGATAAAGTAAATTTCATAGGTGGTGCCTTTCATTTGTCAGGACATGGTAGGAACTCCAATTCAGATAATATTCTGCACAAAATAATCAGCTAATCAACTGAATTATTTGATTTCTCAGTGGCGGTTGAAGGATCATAGACACAGCCCGTACTGTATGCTCTTACAAATAGTGCTACTTGCAGTAGTTTATTTTCAACTTGGGGTGTGTATGTAGATGTCAAATGACATTGATTCCCTTCTGAGTTGAAAAATAACCATAGCACTGATTGTCTCAGTCCCTGTTCACCCACACGAAAACTAATGTGATCCTTCAAGGGAAGAATTCAATTAGGTGAGTCAATGAGTGTCAGATATCATTGTGTTGGTCGCAGAATCCAGGACCAAAGTCCTCATGTTGCCACTAAGAAGTCAAGTATCAGTTACTCAAATTAAAAGCAGAAACTGGTAAGTGTTTGTAAGAATATATATCCAGCTTGGCTATTCCTGTTTCCCAAAAGCATTTTAGGACACATATATGCGGCAGTCTCCCAGAAATAGAAGTGAGGGTAACTTAACCCAAAGTTGTGGTTCCTGTGTCCAGTCTGTGCTGGATGGTGTGTCAGCAGAATGGATGCTGAAGAATCTCGGTGGACTGACGTCCTGGAGCCTCCTAAGAATGCCTCACTCAGGCAGGCAGGGAAGCAGGGCTGCTGCCCAGGCAGGCTAAGGAGGCCTGCACATAACTGCATTTGAGTCTGTGCCGACGTCTAGGACAAAAGCTGTAGAAAACCCTGTTTAATTCTAGATTCAGTAGCTCCTGCTTTTGATTCACTGGTGTATTACAGATAGCAACAGCTGGTGGCAGGTCGAAGAGGACAGCCTTAACAAGGGACCCTTCATCGTGCCCTCCCTGCTTCTGTAGAGGTGGAATTACAGCACCTCTCATGTGGTCAGTCAGCATGCCTGCATCAGGCAACTATTTAACAAGTGGTTGCAAAAAAAAAAAAAAAAAAAAAAAAAAATTTGTTCTTTGCTGCCTGGTGAATGCTGGAGATTCTGGCCGCCTCCTTCTAAATCTAGGATCATGACTTAAAATTTATGGCAACAGGAATGGATGGCCTGCATCTTACTGTAGGGAAAGAATTCGTTCCATCCCACCTGTGAGCTGGAAGGTGAATAACTGCTGTCTGCAGACTGCTTCCCGACTTCCTTTTCTGACACTCTTCATAGCAGGCGAGGTGGCACTGAGCGGCCGCTGGCAACGTGAGACGGGATTAAATCCACACTTGAACATGTCAGAGGGCCTGGAAGAAGCCCAAAATGTGTTCGCCAGCCAGAATGATTGAAGGCCCACACCTGGTGGCAGAGTGCACCACACAGACCTGCCCGGACACCTGGGCAGGTCTGCTCTGCTCCTAGAATGAGAGGCTTGTTGGGCTCTTCTTGCAAAGCCACAGTCCTCTAAACACAGCAGGTACGCGTTTTTACAAGATGCATCCCGAGGTACGAAGGGAAGGATAGCATGATGTCTGCGATTTGTCTTAAAACCTTGAAAGTCAAAAACTTCAATAAAGAAAAATAGTAAAAGGAGCTGGATAAAGCAAATGAGGCAAGGTCACGGTAGTTGTTAAATCTTGAATGTTGAATAAATAGGGACTTTCTATTAGGATAAATAAGATTACTCTAGTTTTTCTAATTTTAGGGCAATAAGATTATTCATCTCTTTCTTATTTTTACATGTGAACACTTTCATAATTAAAAATATTCAAAACTTTCAATCAGTCTTCATAAAGCTTGTAAGACTTGTAGCATGAGACCCAATGCGTGAGCTATAGATTACTCTTTCCTTTTAGGTGACGCAAGAGGCAAGGAAGCAGGACTGTGTGGAATGTTATTTGAAATGTCTTTCGCACCCAGTCCCATGCACCACAGCTGCCTCGGCAGGAATCTTATATTTCAGTGGAAACATGGTGGAACTGGGGCTTAGAAATCGAGGCACAAGTTCCAGTCTGTCCTAGATGGAAGATCTTACACAAGTCACTTGCCCGCTCTGCAGTGCCATTCCTTCCTCTGTAAAATGGGGAAGATTCTCTCATAACAACAGCCTGGTAGGTTACTGGAGGGTAACAAGGGGTCGTGTCACCTGTGAAGGGGTTAAGGATTATTAACACCAGCAGCACGACCTCGACCTTGGACCAGGCAACAAGGTGTTCTGTCCACAGAATCCACATCTCTAAGGTGAGAGGGGAGATTACATCAGCGTTTCCCAAGCTTTAAGAGAACTGTCTAAGAAATGTGTTAAAATTCAGATCCCAGGCCCACCTGAGTCAGGATTTCCAAGCTTGGGACACTAGAAATCTGTTTGGCTAATTCTACAGCCTGTTTAGGGAGCAACCAAATTAAGTTATGGTAGAGGCCCTTTGGCAATATAAACAGCTGAAATGACTGAGGATTGCAGTCTATGGAGCTAGGTTATTTTGATGACTAGGTGACAGATCTGGTGTAACTTCATGAAGACAACACTTAAAGAAAACTGGAATAAATAAGGGAGAGGGATCCTGGCAGCGGTCTGGTGAACACAGGTCTTTGTAGCTAGGGCTAGAGGTACAAACTAAGTGGAGGAGGCCAGCGTTCTGCTCATGTAGCTCTTACACAAAAATGACTGGTAAACTAGGTGTGCTAGTGCGTGCCTATAATTCCAGCAGTAGGGCTGAAGCAGGAGGATCACTGTAAATTTGAGGCCAGCTAGGCTACATTGTGAGTTCGAGGACAGCCTTTACCACATACTAAGGCCCCTGTCTCAAACAAACAACAAAAAATGACTGATGAAAAGGCTCCCACACCTCTTGGAAGAACTTGTAGCAGGAAAGGAAATTCTCTCAAATGGGCAGCACCCATAATTTCTGCAGTCTGGGGGACACTTGAAGTGGCTCACCCGGGCAGCAGGCCCACACGTGGGAAGGTGACCTTGCAGTCCTGGCTCCATGCCTGGGCCTCCTTCACTGCCAGGCCCATGTGATTGGCTGCCCCCTACGCCCACATCCCTCACACTGGCTGCCTCTCCGCGATTCTTGCAGTGCATTCCAACATTTGTGAACGCGTGCTTACAAGTCTTTCTTCCCACATTCTAATTTCTTTCAGGATTTTTGTCTCATCTGAAAAGCAGCTCAATTTCATGTTTGTTGACTGCCTAATATGTTCAAGGCCTTGCATTAAGGGCTTCTGATAACACAGACAAGAAGAAAAGAAGGGAGCTTTTTGACCCAAGTCTGTTGTGGGAGGGGAGGCGATAACCCAATACAAACAGAAGCTAGCAAATATCCTGAGAACAGTGTAAACTGTGGAAGGATCTTTAAAGAGGGTGATCGGGTGATCATACTTGAAAGACTTCACAGAAAGAGTGGTATTAGAGGTGTGTTTCAAATGCTAAGGAGGTTTTCAACAAGCAGGGAGGGATTAGGAGGAGAGTTGGGGCAGGCAACAGGAGCAAAGTCATAGTTACGAAAAGGTGATCCATGCTTGGAGAGAAACAATGCCATCTTGGCTGGGTTCTGAGATAGGAGACCGACAGGATACAAATGAGGCTGGTCTCAAACAGGAATCACATAGTTCAGCTTGGTAAGCAAAAAGAGACCTGAAGATGTCTGAAAAGAGATCCCACGCAGTACTTCAGGACTACGAGGAAGTGCCAGGCAGCAGAGTAGACAGCCAGAAGGACCTCGTTCTTGAATTTGGAGAAGATGGGACAGTGACAGTCCTCAGGGGACAGGCACATCTCCGTGCCAGAGTCCAAGAACTGAGGACAATGTCGTGAGAGGCCATTCTTAAAATTATATTTAGTATGAGGTAAAATGTCTTCTGTTCTAAACCTATACCTGAGGTCTCAAAGGCCCACGCTTTCTGTTGCAAACTGGAAACACAAACAAAAATGATTTCCCCAAGACAGCCTTCTCTCAGCACTGACCAGTTTGTCTCCTGCTGTGGAGGGATGTGCATGGGAAAAAGGAAAGGTAGTTGAAATTAAGGTCAGAGTACTTTGACTTTTTCATGCACGCCACATCTAAACCTCTGCTTAGAAGCGATTTTACTTTTTTAAGTCTTTCTCTTCCCACATTTTCAAGGACTCCTTCTCTGGTGGCTTCGTCCCTCTAAGGGTATATCGTCTGCTGCTTTTCCCCAGACTCCTGCTCTCAGCCACCATCTCTTACTTCAGCTACTGTCACAGCCCCTATCCATTTGTGCTCTTGTCCCCTCCCTTGTCCCACTCACAAAGCTACAGACAAAGTGGTCTTTTAACAGCATAAATAACCACATGTCCCTGTCTGGTTTCAATCCTCCAGTGGGCCCCTCGGGCGTAAGGCAATGTCAGAAATCCCTAGCTGCGATCTGTGTGGCCTTTTGATCTCTAGCCCCTGCTTCCTGCTCCTCTCTGGGCTCCCCGGCAGCTCGGGGCCTCCTGTTTGCACACCCACCGAGCATGGCCAGACTCAGCCTTGCCCTCTCTCCTCTGCCTGGAATGCTCTCCCCCAGGCTCACTCCCTCACTTCCTTTACAATTCTGTTTAAATGCCACCTCCTCAGAGAGGACTTTCTGGACCCCTCTGTGACTTTCCACCCACTTACCCTGCTTCATTTTTCTGTGTTGCAGTGACCACAATCCACATTGTTGTCCCATCTGTCTTCCCCAGTGGACTCTTAAGCTGCACACTGGGATCTCCATTTTGTCTATCTCAGTTCAGTGACTAGATACGGGTAAGCTCTGAACAAGTATTTGCCAAATGAGTGAGTGAATGTGGAGTTCTTCTCTCCATAAAACATCTGCCTTTGATTCTCCATCCTCACGCCCTTTGGTTTTTGCACGCTTCTCCCTTTTAAATACCATACTTTGTCCCTTGACCAGCATGGAGCTAAATGTTTTTCTTCCTCTGTCTCTGACACTTCACGAACTCCCTAAGTATAAATGTGCCCAAGGAGTCACTCTCCACCTTGTCTGCTTCCTTCCCTCTCTCCACCCACCTTTCCCTATCTTTATCTCTTACCTCTGTGCAGTGATACTCTCATACTGGCTTTTGGATTAAACTTGCCTTCTATGCCTCCTGGGCACCCTGATGGCACTGCACATCTCTGTTACTTAAAAATTTCTTCCTCCTCTTCACTTGTCTATATCTAATAATGGCACCATTATTTTATTGGCTCCCAAGTTAGAAGCTTAGGGTCATTTTTTCATTCCTCCTTCAGACTCCCTTTCTGTTAGTCATCATGTTCTTATTGAATCTTCCTTCTAAATCATTCTTACTTTTCTCCCACTGTTTCCGTTCTCGCAGCCTTGTCCCTGGTCCAAGCTTTAACTGCCGGGCCAGAACCAGCCTGATCTCTCTGGTGTCCTCCTCCCTTACAGGCCGCTCTTTCAGGACACCATCCCTTGAGTGTCTACTTGCAGGAGCATCACCAGGCCGAGAGCCAGCTAACCTAGCCCCACTGGTGCCTATGACTTTCCAATCCAAGTCTGGGTTCCTGGGTAGCCCCTCCAGTAATCTGCGTGTCCAGAAGCCACACGGGCCCAGCGCCTTACTTTTGCTTCAGTTAAGAGTCCCAGCTCCCATTTTTTCTAGGTGTCATAGATTGTGGTTCTATTTATTGTAAGACCACTGAGGCTGAGAAAGAACAGAAATTTATTTCTCACAGTTTGGGAAGTTACAATGTCCAAGATCAAGGTAAGGGCAGGTTCAGTATTTGATGAGGGCCTGTCTCTGCCTCCTGAGGGGATAAATGCTGTGTTTGCATTGTTGAAGACAGAGTGAAGGACCTAGAAAACTTCTGTCAATCTCTTTTATAAGCTTATAATTCCATTTATGAGGGACTTTCTCTCATAACTTAATCACCTCCTAAAGACTCAGCTCTTAATAACTGTTGTATTGGTAACTCAGTTTCTTTCTTTCTTTTCTTTGGCAGGGGTGACAGGGTTTCACCACATAGCTCAGGCTGGCCTCGAACGCTCAGTAATCCTTCTGGCTTAGCATCCAGGGTGCTGGGATTACAGGCACACACCACCAGCCCAGCTGGTAATAATCAGTTTAAGGAATTGGGAGGACGTGGTCAGACGATGGTGCCAGGCCATGAGGTTTGAAACCAACTTTTTTGTTACTGTAGATAAACTTAGCAAAAGCTAACCCCTCAGGCCGGGGATTTAGCTCAGTGGCACAGCACCTACTTGGCAAGTACAAGGTCCTGAGTTTGATTTTTTGTACAAAAAAAAAAAAAGAAAAGCCAACACTTCTGAATGTGCACTGTGTTCTGTTGATATTCACCTGTTCAAGGACACTTCGCTAGTAGTTCTTCTTTGTTCTGTATTATCAATTTTTCTTTTTCTTCCAGATTTCTTTCATCATTGTAGATCTTTCTCATTGGCCTAGAAAACAGAATAAACAGATGTGTCTTGATTCTCTCTTCTATTTTTCTTCTTTTCTTTACAACAAAATTCCTCAAACGAGTTGGCCTTATTGCTTCCAATTCTTCTCCCTCCTCCTAACCTGGCCTAGGACATACTCTAATCAGGCTCCTGGGCCTGGGATTTAGCTCAGTGATATAAGTACCTGCTTGGCAATCTCGAGGTCAGGAGTTCAATCCCTGGCACCAAAAAAAAAGATCTAATCAGGCTCCTGCTCCCTTCCTTATATCCGCCTTCCTCTTGTCAAAATCTCCAGGCTTCCTGTAATCCCAGCACTCAAGAGGCAGGAGGATTGCCACAAATTCGAAGTCAGGCTGGGCTGCATAGTGACACACAGCCCCCACAAAAGAACTCCAGTCTCTAGCTTTACTGCTAAGTCCAGTGGTCATTTCTTTAGCTTCATTTTGCTTGGCCCACAAACATTAACAGAGTTTGACTAGATAGATCCCAGCATGTTCCACTCACCTTGTCTCCTACCTTCCTGTTTCCTGTTGTTTTCCTGCTTCTTTCCCATCTCTATAACATCTAAGTATTGAAGAATTCCAGGTCTTATTCCTTGATCCTATTCTTATTCCACTTAAATTAACTTTCTAGGTGTTCTCATCTAATCTTATTATGACTTCAAATGCTAGCCCCAAACTAGTACTGATGAGTCCCAAGTACATAAATCTAGGACCTCTCCACTAAATTCCTGATCTGAAAAGCAGCTTCCTAATCACTGCATGAATTAGCTTAAACTTTTTTGTTTTGTTTTGTTTTGTTGTTGATACCAGGGATTGAACTCATGACCTTGTACTTGTGAGGCAAGCACTGTGCCACTGACCTATATCCCTGGTCTAAATTACCTTCAGTTTAACTTGTCCTAAACTGATCTCTAACCCTACTTCCTCCCACCACAAAATCCTCCCCAAATCTGCCTCTCTTCTGGCAGTGGAGGCCACGCTCAGCCCTTCATCCATGAAATGTACCTCTTGCATGCTGGAGCCTGATGTAGAGGCTTATAAGCTTATTGGAAACTGGGAGTAAAAAAAAAAACGGAATCTGTCGGGATTGGTGTCACCCTTAACTCATCTTTTCATTAGGATCTCAGCTTTACTTTCAACACATATTCAGAGTCTGGCCACTTCCCATCACCTGCATCACTACGGTCACCTCTCCCTGGCTTGTGACATTAGCCTCCTTGCTTTTACTCTGGCTTCTTCAAAGTCCATTCTCAATCCAGCAGCCAGAGTAATTCTTTTAAAATACAAGTCAAAGCATTGTCATTTTGCTTCTCTAAATCCTCCCGTGGCTACTCATGCACTACACAAAGCTGAAGTCATTGCAACGGCCTACACGATCATATATATACGTATATATATGTATGTATATGTATGTACATACATATGTATATATGTATATGTGTGTGTATGTATATATATATACATATATGAGAGTCTATTTGAGACAGTTTTGCTATACAGTTCAGGTGGGCCTTGAACTCACTTTGTTGAGCCCAGGCTGACCTTGAACTCTCCTCAACCCTCCTGCCTCAGTTTCCCAAATGCTAGGATTACAGGTGTGCGCCACTACACTCAACTGTCACATCTCTTGGCTGCTTCTGAATTCATCCCCCACAGCAATCTTCCTCCATCATTGTGCTCTGATCACCTTGACCTTCTCCACAGAGCCACTGTACTTTCCTCTCCTGGAGTGCTCTTCTGCCAGCTGCCACCGTGGCTCATTCCCTCCCTCCGTGTCTTAACTAGCGCCTTCTCAGAAAGGCTCTGCCAGCCCCCTCACTGAAATAAAAGTCTCCCTCCCCCCTCATACACACTCCTTTACAGTTCGATCCCCTTTCTTTTTCTGTTTTTTGATGTCCTCAAATCTGTTGGAGTTATCAACCTCTAACATAATATTTATATAATTAACTGCTTTGTTGGTTTCCCTCACTAGAATATAAGATCCACATAGGTAGAGATTTTTTGGATTTTGGATTGTTTAAAGTTTGGGGCTGGGGATTTAGCTCAGCAGCATAAGCGCCTGCCTTGCAAGTGCACGGTCGTGAGTTCGATCCCCCGTACTAATAAAAATAAATAAATAAATAAATAAAGTTGATCTGTCACTTTTTTTTTTTTTTTGGTACTGGGGATCGAACTCACGACCTCACGCTTGCCAGGCAGGCGCTTAAGCCACTGAGCTAAATCCCCGGCCCGATCTGTCACATTTTAAACAACACCCACCATGTATAGTGGGTGCTTGTTATGGATTAAAAATTGGTGGTCAACTTAATGCCAGCTGGATTACATCAGCATGGTGCTGAGCATAGATGTTCCACCTGAGGAAAGTCGCCAGCATAGAGACGTGGAGGAGAAGGAGGGGCGTTAATGCATTGAGGTGTTGTGGGTTCTCCTACGTGTTACTGTTTGAGCCATTGGTTCTCCTAGAGAAGCTCTGGTCCTCACACCGAGCATTGCTTCCTGGCCTCGGAAGGGAAGACGTGTGCCACTTGGTCTCCAGGATGAACTCGTCACACTGGCTTCCTGGCATGTGCTCAACTGTGCTTGTCATTGGAGGAGCTCGGGGCCTCCGTGTCGCTGAGGATAGCTGTGGTGCTTTTCAGGACAGCCCTGGTCTTTGTTGTGTGACTTCTCGGCTCCAGTGTAGAACCCTCAACCTACCAGCACAGCTCCTTCACCCTGCTGGCACAGACTTCCTAGCTTCCACCACTGACTTTTGGGCCTTCTTAGCACAGATCTGGCGTAAAAGAGACTGGCGTGAGTCCTTCTCATGGGCTCTAGACCTCCAGTTGGACTCGTGGGAAGCATTGTCATGAATTCTAGGTTTTCATCTGGACTCTGGACTCATGTGGGACATTGCTGTGGGATTCAGGCCCTAGGCTGAATATTCTATGCCTTTAGTGTCATGGATAGATTTCCTGCATTTTCTTGTGTTAGTGAACTCTGGGTGACCAACATAAAAATAATATTATAAACTCCATGTCCGAAATTCTAATTGTTCTCTGCACAACCCCTGACTACAATGGTGCTTAATAAATGGTTTTTGGAATGAATGGATTTGGTAATTGACCTTGTTATCTATTTTTATGTTTTGTTGTATTTCATTCCAATTTCATCTTACGTGAGTGGTTTTGTTTGCTGATTTGTTTTTTTCCTTTTGAGACAGGGTCTCTCTGTGCAGCTCAGCTGGCCTTGAGCTCACTTTGTAGCCCAGACTGGTCTCCAATTTGCAATGATCCTCCTACCTCAATCTCCCCAGTGCTGGAATTACAGGCGTGTACCACCACACCCAGCTATGTGAGTGTTTTAATTCCTTCTACCAAATTATAAAATACTTGCAGGTGAATTTGCATCTTACCTTCTTATTGCTTGTAACTCAAATAATACTTAAACAGTCCTTTAAATTTAGAAAATTTGCAATAGTTTTGTTCTTTTGTAGATTCCAACAAACACACTTCTTTCAGGGTTCGGTGACTTTTTGCACTTGGCTACAGATAATCCCAATTTCATTCAGTTCTAAGAAAAGTTCTCCATTAAACAATAGAGCTGGGGGTGGTGGTGGTGGTGGTGGTGGTGGTGGTGGTATTTCCTGCCTGGCTGGATTGGGAAGATCTGTCTGCTAACACCAGTTGCAGTCAGATAACCCAGGCAAACAAAAACTAATGGAAATGCAGGCTTCTTAGTTTACATTTACAAATTCTGGTTATTCATCTTCATAAAGGCCCTATGAAAACTGAGAAATTAAACTTCCTAGATTAGATCAGTGTCATATGGACGTTAAAAGATCCTGGCAAAACATCATACCACAGTGATATACGTGCACCCATGTTTATAGCAGCACAATTTGTAATAGCCAGATCTTGGAAACAACCTAAGTGTCTATCATCTGAGGAATGGATAAAAAAAAGTGGTATTTTTATACAAAGGAGTACTACTCGGCTATAAAGAATGATCACATTGAGATATTTATAAATAAATGGACACAACTTGAGACCATACTCATAAGTGAAATAAACCAAGCTCACATGTATAAATACCGTATAGTCTCCCTAGTGTAAGAAATGGTAAGAGTACATAAGATTTTAGGGTAATCACGGTTCCCCATTACATTGCCTTGAAGCCTTATAATGTTTTCATTCATCAGTTGGAATGGTTTTATTCTGTTTTGTTTGATTTTATTATGTGTGATGGTATGAACAGCTACTTTAAAGAAAACAAGACATTATGGCAGCCATTGCTGATTTAATATCATCTTGCTTTGAAGTCCTACCATGCTTTTGTTCTTCTGTTTCCATTGGTTCTACCATGTTGTGTCTTATTGGAATTTAATATGTGTGACAGTATAAACAAAATTTTTAAGAAAAATTATAATAGCCGTTGTTCATTATTGGTTATTTGGTTTTGAATGCCCTGTAATACTTTCATTCTCTTGAATGGTTTTATACTATTTTGTTATGTTTGATGTTATTGTGTGTGAAGCTACGCTCAACTATTTCAAAGAAAAGAGACATTACGGTAGCTACTGTTGATATCCAGTTATCTTGTCGTGAAGTGCTGTGTTGCTTGCATTGTTTTGTTCTGACTTGCTTTGTTCTGTTCTCTTTTGTTTTATTCTCTTTAGCATTAAAAAAACAGTTAATAAAAAGATCCTGGCAGCCCCTGCTAAGGACTCATCCTCCCGTGGCTTGATCCAGGGGCAGCAGCACCCACCCCCTCGGGCACATCTCCCAGAGGCACTGGAAAACAAGAAAGCGTGTGAGGCTGGACAGAGTACAATAATGTCTCTATCTATTTATTTTCTATTCTATTTAGAATCTTATTCTTATCAAACTGTTGCTTTGTGATATATATCCAGCCTTCTGTGGGTCATTATGAGCTTCTTGGGGTTTTTATTTCATTTTTAGTCATTTCTTATTATATTGATCTTTATTCTAAATTATGACAGTTGTAACCCATTGACTCTTGGGTTCCTTTTATTGATGGAGCCTAACATTGTCATAAATGTTTTTTAGCTTTAGTTATAATTATCTCTAAATTTAATTAACTTATGAGAATCAGATTAATACTTTATTTTGACAAATGAGAAACTCTCAAGTCTTTATATATGAACAACAATATGTACTGTATTTGTAAAAAGCAGTCTTGGCATCATTTTGATTAGTTCGCAACTTGGAGACATATATATATACATATATATATAGTTTTTTATTTTTTTTAATTTTTTGGGGGGTCGGTGCTGGGAATCCAACTCACAACCGCACACTTGCAAGGCAGGCACTTATGCCGCTGAGCTAAATCCCCAGCCCTTAGAAAGCATTTAGATAGGATTAAATCTCTCCAGGATTGGAGTTGGGCTTTTAGGCATAACTAAAAGGAATGAGTGAATAGGAAGTTAGCTCAATTACAGTTTAACTAACCTATATTTTTGTGACTGAGATACAATGCCTGGAAGGAAGGCCAAAGTTGAGAAGGACAAACAGAAATGTGCCAATGTGCAGCAATTGGCTGGGTTTTACCTCTTGTCATGATTACTCAGGGCTCCTCCACAGAGATGACAGGCAGAGATGACAGTCTGGCCAGAGGGAGGAGATGAGTCCCCTGAGACTCTTTAGTTCTGCTGGACCAGCTGACAGGATGGGTCTGAACCCTGGGGCCTTGGCCTCAGAGCACCTTTGGACTTCAGTGGTCCCCTTTGCAGGTAGGGCATGGCTTGGGGGCCTTTTAAGGTAGTCCCTCTTAAAGGGGCCTGGCTTGTGGCAGCAATTAGCAGGTCAATGTAGTCTTCCTTGAGCTCTTCTTGAACCTCAAGAATCAGACTTAAGGTCTGTGTTTTTAAGGCCACAATAAAGGCAGCCACTTTTTTAGTCCCTTTGTTTTCTCTCTTTGGTTTTCTCCCAGTCCTGATTAGTAAAAACTGCTTCCTTAGTATTCTATAAAGAATCAAGTGAACTATCTGGAGCAAAGGCTATCTTCTGTAGCTTTTTCTAATGTCTGGAGTTGACTGGGTAATAAACATGTCTTTAAGCAAAATCTGTCCCTCTCTGAATCAGGATCTATGGACATATTTTTATAAGTACCTGTGATAAATGATCTAAGAAGTCAGAGGGGCTTTCATCTTTTTTCCTGAGAAATAGCTGACAATTTAAATAACTAGAAGGCTTGGTTTTTGTACTTTTTAGACTTTTAAGAAAACACATTTGAAAATGTCCCCTGTTGCAATCTCCTGTGCTGTTGTCAGGCCACTTGGGGTCTTGGGTGGGAACTGTTTGTGCCCCAGTGGGTACTGCTGGTTCCCCTGGCTGTCTATCTTCTGGCCTTCTAAAAGTAACAGTATGATATTCATCTCCAAAGGCAGTATCAGCTTGTAATACTGCCTGTCTCTCACTAGAAATTAATGTCTGATTTAAGAGTAACATCACATCTTTCCCATCTAGTTTATATGTCTGAGTAAGTCCTCTAAGGACCTCAATGTACTTGTCAGGGTCATCTGAAAATTTTCCTAGTTCTAGCTTAATTTGCTTTAAGTTATTGAGAGAGACCTATACATGGGAGTGGTCTCATAAGGCTTATAATTATACCTGGAGCATAGTTCAGAATTATCTTTTAGGCTGGGGACTTTGTTCAGTGGCACCAGCACCTGCATGAGTTCAATCCCTGGTACAAAAAAATTATCTTTTAATGCAAAGATAGTTTTAACATAATGCAATTCTAACTATTTTCCCTCTTTTTTACAGTATGATTTTACTTGTAAAAGAACATCATAATTACTTCCCTTTGTATTCCATTTTGGCTCTAAGGGGTAGGTAGGCCATGCAGTCAGGCAGAGAAATACCAATTGGCTCTTTTTCAACATGGAAGGGTCGAACATCTTCCAGTACTTAAGAATGCATTCCAAAGGAGTAAGGGGCTTTGGTACTGAGCTGCTCATGTCTGTAATGTAAAAGCAAGGCATAAGTGTATGAAACCTTTTTTCCAAGACCAGGAATCAAACTCAGGAGCTTTCGCTGAGCTATGAATGATACTGAGCTATCTAGCTATGCAAAACAAGAAATAAAATAAGGTATCCCTTTTTATTCCTATTTGATAAATGTTCCCTAGGCTTCCCTTGGGTTGAAATTGCTCCAGGGCAGGCGGATGCCTTCTGGAGGGAATGGAAGATAGATTCGGCCAGCCTATCCACCCTCGGCCTGGCGCACAATTCTATCTTCCCAGATAGCTCATGAACTTTGTTTCCATAAGGAATGCTTGAAGAAGGAAGCATAACTTTGTAATAAACTACTGCTTTTTGTTTGTTGGAAGAGAGCCTACAAAAAGTGAGTTGGCAGTTAGAGGATTTCTCTGGCTGTACTGTGATGGAGATCACCTCTGGAGATAGATAAGGCAACAAATACCTCGAGGAATTCTAGGCCTGGGCCCCAGGGCAAAGAAGCCTCCAAGACAGTGGTATTCCCCATCTAATCACCTGGGCAATCTTCTAGTGGAGGGACATGGCTATGCCTTATTTAAATTTCAATACCTTTAAAGCTCACAGGTTAAACTTATAAATTATCTTCTAGCAATCACCTTTTATGTTAGTAAAAGATACATCAGTCTTCTAGACATACAGAAAAGCCTATTTACTCTTAATTAACATAGGTAAATCATTCCCTGCTAGCTGCTGTGGAATGTAAGCAATTGTTGCAAGCTACCTCAATTTAATCTCTGAAAGAGGGGTAGTCTAAGTAATCTAAATGTCTACTAGCGGAGAAGTAAAAGTGATAGAAAAGTGGAATTTTCAGTGGTCATGAGCAAATGTCCACTGAGGAACTTTTGGGTGTCCACCAGAGAGTTGCCCTGGCCAGGAATCCTCAGTTCTCAGTTTCTATTGGCTCAGATAACCAGAGATCAGTCTCCAGAAAGGAATCCAGCTGTCTGGTCGACATTCCATTGACTCCTTTGGCCACTGGCTTCAATGCAGATTCACCAAACAGATTCTGGGGAAACCTGTCCTCTGCTTTTGAGGGTGGCAGCTGCTATAAGAACAATTAATTAGCTGGCAGAGTAACCACTGTGTGTCAGAATTCTGTAAGGGATAGTTAAAAGCCTGAGCAAGATCATTACCTATGAATGAATTTACAGTAAAGTTTTTAGAGTCTACAACTTGAGAGGTTGGAGAGCCTCCTTATTCTAAATGTGTTTAGGTCCCCTATGTGTGCTGCTTTTGGAGATAGCTTCTCCCACTGTCACATGGATGCCAGTTCTCCCCAGGTTTAATCTCCAAAGGAGATTTGCCCAGAACACTGAGCAGGGACATGGCTCGTGTGTGTGTGTTCTCCTGGACGGGCACAATTCCGATGTCTCATGGGGTATGTGTCCTTCGTCTAAGATGACTTCTCTGTCTTCGGTGTTAGTAAACACTCATTTTCTATGGGCTTAACTAAGAAGGAAAAGGTTGAAATAATCTATTTTTTCCTAATTTCATATGCCTCTATAAGGAAAGTACAAAATGGGAAAAGAGTAGAGGTAAAGTCAAAGGAAGGAAACTGAAGCAGAGCAGGCTTGCCATTTCCTCTAGACTATAGAGGAGGATCAGAGCCAGTCTGAAACCTGTCCTACAAGTCTTGAAGTCCTGCCACCAGCCTAGCCCTGCTTAAATAGTGGAAGGAGTCCCGGTTTTTATTGTAGGCATCTATGTTTTCTAAGTCTGAGCTAGATTTCATTTAAGAGAACCATTTTACAGAAATTTACCTTAAAGTCTGTTAAGGATGTTCTTATGTTATTCTTTCTAGCGCTATTGTCTAAATACAGTTAAGCAAGAAGTACCAGTAATTTTAGCAACTAATTTAAATTTAACATGTACAAGAACAATAAAAAATGTACTAGTAAAGAAATATCATGACCTTATAATTGTCCCATGTGTTAACTTAGATTTATGTTATTTTAATAAAACTATATGAGACAAAGCAATTAAAAACAATGGGCAAATAGCAAGCAATTATCACAAGTAGTTATAAACAATTGGCAAAGACAAAGCAAAATTTGGAGCATAAAAATTTGTTACCTAAATGAGACCAAGTCCAGAGGCCATAAAACAAAAGTAATCTCTTACCTCGGTCCCATGATCCTGTGGAAGACCTCCAAACGATATAGGGGAATGAAACTCCGAACCTGCTGTGTCCAGTATGAGTTCATATTCTCTAAAATCAAAGAATGAATTTTAGAAACAAGAGAGGTGAAGAGCAGAATATATTTATTGAGAGAAAGAAAGCTTCTGTCTGAGAGAGAGATAAAAGGGGTCTAGAGTGGGTTGCCAAGAACTCTGTTTTTTCCAGGGACTTTTATAGAGTTAAAATCCTGAGGTTAAATGGGTCAAAGGTGGGGAAAATGGGAATTGTAAGGTGGGCATAAGGCAGAACAGAACTGTGGTCAACCAATAAGATTAATTGCCAGGTAAAATTGATTAAATTAGGAGCAAATAAGGGAGTGAGGCACATAGTAAGCAGGCACGCTTAACAGCAGGGACTCTTCCTGTAGGGGGTGCGATGCTGACTCCTGACTTCCTCAGGGTTGTAGAGAACTATTTGGACTGTCCATTCTTAGGATGAGGTTGTATTTGCTTTGTCTTTCGTCTTGAGATTTGGCCCACAGCAGGAGGTGTTTGTCTCTTCCAGGGCTGCAAGGTATCTGAACTTCTGCTCTGGCTGCTTTGAGGGCCCAGCCCTGTCTGAATGCCTATAATACTTCTAAAACTAACCCAGCTGCCAGTAACACCCCCAGGCCCTCTGGCTCCCACCTTTCCCTGTGGAAATGAAATAGGATCAATTCTTACAGGTGCCAGCATCTGCATATTCTATCTATTTATCTGGGTTGAGGCCTGTCAGTGGGTGGTGATTAAGCCCTGTGCTCAAGGAAGTGTGGAAACGCTGTTTGTCTCTAAAGCAAAAAACCCTAACATGTTTAGCTCCATTTTGCTGTGCTGGTCACACTAATAGTAACAGGTGAGAATTATAAAGGTGTTAAAGATCAGTAGCTTCACAATAAAACAGAATTCTCTTTGGTGTAATCAAAAGGAAAGAGAATTGGAGAGATAGTAACTTTCTCTCACAGGGCATTTCCTGCCCTGCCCTGTCGGTGTGTAATGTAAAACCATCTCTTAGCTGTGGTGACCCAGTTTATGAAAACACTGACATTGTTTCCGAGCTTCAGAGGATACACAAGAAATGTTTCTTATAGTAAATAGTTGACATTTTCAGAAGTTATAAGACAAGAATTTGAAGTGTCTGTTCCCAGTGTTTATCAGAATTTTGTTTTTATCAACATGGAGCACATTTTCTCCAGGAAAGAAAGAAATAGGACCACAAAAGCAAGAATCTGGATGGATTGCTCCACATTTGCAATGAAAAAGAGTAACCAAGAAGGTATTTGCAAATGTATTGTGTGGCATTTCTATCCCACAGGCTTCCTCTGCTTTAGTGGCAGGGAGTTGGCTTAGGAGAATGGGCTGAAGGAGTTTTTGACAGGAGCTAGGTTTCCTGAAGTCCCTAGAAGTTAAAGTACCAGTGCACCAACAACTATGAATGGATTTAATTAGCAGGGTTCCAGGAAAGGCCCTTTTCTGAGGCCATGGGGTGAGGGTGGAGGGTTGGGGTTTGGCCAAAGGCAGGAAGGTGAAAGTGACGTGTGAGGGACGTCCTCCAGCTGTCCTGGAGCTAGCGGGGCCACAGGACAGTCCAGGAGGCCCTGAGAGCAGTGCTAGGCCTGCAGGGTTGAGAGTGTAGGGAAGAAATCACATCAGATTTATTCAGTCAGGGTCCCTCTCGCCCCTCCAGCGCTTCTCCCCAGTCCTTCCTCTGCCTGGAGCAGGCTGGAGGCATTCCCCTTATCTAGTATCTCTCTCTTTCTCCAGAAGCTCAGCAAGTGGGGCTGACAGCACCCCAGGGGACGCCTATTTCCTCAGTCTCCAGGGAGATGCCTCCTGAATGTAAGAATCTAAAAAGAGAAACACACACACGCGCACACACACATACACACTCATTACTGTTTTCTCTCAGACACCAGAATATTTTCTGCTCTGGGCTCCCACATTCCACTGCCTCATTATCCTCTGGGATATTCTCTTCTCCTTCCTCATTCCCAGGCCTCTGCTACTGTTGCCTTTTGGATCCTTCTTTTAGTAATAATGGAAATTAAAACTAAAGCACACATTTCCCGGGGTCGGGGGCTTTAACCGTTAGAGGGAAGATAGGAAAACACTCCAGCTTAGATAGTTTGAGGGGACACATTGATACGGGGCTTCACCTACAAAGAGGCCAGCTTTTAAGGATTAGCTGGTGGGCTGGGGTCTAGTTGGTCATCTCAGTCCTAGTGTCATAGTTCTGGAATCTTTATGGCTGAGGGATAGTTTCATCCCCAGGAAAGGATTGTCTCTATGGTGGTCTGAGTCATGTGGAGCTCCTCATTTCTGGAATCCAACTGATCACAGGTTTGGCTCCAGGCTTCTGGGTGTTAGCTCAGTGTCCCTGTAAATCTCTTATCTTGGCATTTTCAGTCTTGAAGGGAGATGACATTGTGTAAATGTAGGCCTAATCAACCCTATCCAACCTGTTGCTAGATAGACTCTTTCCAAACGATGGACCTACCCCTATGCAGAACTAAGAGATTTGACCCAAGATTTTCAGTAACAAAGGATGTAAAATGAAGGTCAAGCTTTGTGTTACTTTAACATACCAATAGTGGGCATTTCTAGGCCCAAGCAAATAGTCACAGCTCATAGCAAATTGGCTTTGAAAGTCCCTGACTGTCCCAGAAGAAAACATTGTGTTCTTAATGAGTCACAGGAAAGGGCCTAGGACTTTGCCTGTTCCCCATCCCCACAGTGGTCCCTGATTATGCCACAACTGCATCACTACCTTGCCCAGCCTACACACGTGTGCACGCACGCACACACACATTTGTGCACACATCTATACTGTTACCTGTGGGGGTGAGAGAGCTTCTAAAAAGAGAGGGGCAACTAGATTTTGCCTCAGCCTCAACATGGAAAAACTTAGAATGCCATTTTTCCGAGGTCCTGGTGGGGCACATAATGCTCTACCATCCCGTGTTCACTCCCCCAGGTTCATCCCCATCTGCTGGTGAGCCTGTAACTCAGGTAAGCCTGGTGTGGAAGCCTAACTTTCCTCAGTCAGGACAACCACACCGAATTACGGCTCCACTCTTCTCTCCCCACCCCGTACTCTCATTTGGAAGATGTCTGGCTTTTCTATTTTGCTCTTGGTGATATCAATACAGTGCTAATGGTAAGGTACCACAGAATGTTTAGATGTGAGAATACTTAGGATAAATGTGTTTTAAACAGTACTTTAATTAAATTTCCAAATATTACACTCGGTGTTTTCCCTTCAACCCCCAGGCCCACTTGCAGATGAAGTATCTCTAAACATAGTGTGTAGGGTCCAATATTTAGCCTGAAAAAGTAGAGTAAAAACACAGCAAAAATATCCAAAAGTCTGGAAACACACTCGGCCCAGTTTTGTATTTTAATGAAATGCTAGAGCCTCCTATGATAGAAGCAGAATAGAAAAGGCATAGCATTCTATTTTTTTTTTACTCTAAAAGTAGAATAATTACGTAAATATTCTGTTACACAATAAATCTAAATAAATAGAGAAGCTCTTGCCTACAATCTTGTTGTCTCATCAGGTTGGTACATGACATATGACATAGGGATGGTATGTAGACCTCCAAATAATGTAAGGGAACTATTACAATTCCCGACCTACTAGCTGTCTGAAATGCTGAGTTGGTTTCTTTAAAATCAAGGAATGAATTCTAGGAACAATGGAAGTTAAGGGTAGGAAGCATTTATTGAGGGAAAGAGAGTTTCTGTGCGTGAGAGACAGAAGAGGGCCTGGAAAGGGTGTTTTATTTGAGCAAGGCCACAAGGTGAGGTGGGTTTGAGGTGTAACAAAATTATAGTCAACCAGTAGAATTACAAGTATATTCTCTCAGGTAATATTGATTAAATGGGGAAGTGAGTCATGCAGCAAGCACATAGGGAAAGAAACAAGAATTTTCTGGAAGGAATGGGCAAGGAAGGTTTTGATCCCCCACCCAAAGTGAGTGGTGCCTATTTAGAATATCAATCAGGGTTGTTGTCCCTAGGGGAAGTATGTGGGCGTGGTGATTCCTCTTTGTCCTGAGCCCTGACTTTCTGCAAAGGCAACTCCACCTGCAGTTGTCTTCTGCACTGATTTCTGGAGGGCCCAGCCCTGTCTGACTGCCTATAATACTTTTAAATAACTTAGGTATCTATAATAAGGTCAGACTTTTCATTTATTCTTATTGTGCTTTCTTCTGCTTTCAGTCACTACCATCTCAAAGCATATTTTATATTGCTGTGTAGTCCTTACACTTTAGATTTTAATGGCTATATTGTGTTTTAATTATTTTCTTGCCCTGTATTTACTACATAATCTTAAAAATAAATAACACTGCAGCATATCTTTGCTTGTTCCTCCCCACCAAGGATTACATTTGCAAAGAATAATGGCCAAAGATCTAAAAGTAAGGCAGTTTTAATTTTAGCTAATAACTGAAAAACTCTAGGGAACCTGCCCACAACTTCCAATCTTTCCATCAGAGATTTACCCAATGTCTGCAGCACACCCTAAAATGCTAAGACAACTCAAGGTCTGTTTCAAGAAAACAAAAGTTTAAAGATGATGACCTTTGCTGAGCATGGTGATACATGCCTGTAATCTCAGCACTCAGGAGCCTGAGGCAGGAGGATCTCCATGAATTTGAGGCCTGCCTGGGATATATAGTGAGTTTAAGGACAGCCTAAATTACATAGTGAGACCCTGTCTCAAAAAAAAAAATGACCTTTAACTAGTAAGATCTTGTTCTTGTTACTGCATGGTTCTCTAAAAGAAGTAAAACAAGCACCTTAGGATGATAGCAATTTCATTGGAAAAAAAAAGATCAAACATAAAAACATTTAAGAAGTCAAATGTTCCTTTAATCAGTGTAAAATAGCTCTACTTGTTTTAATTTATGTTTCTTTTACCATTATTGAGGTTAAATTCCTTCCCATGTGTTTACTGTTTATTTCTTCTTGAATGAGGTGTCTGTTGCTTTCCCCACCTTATTTAGTTATGAATATCTAATATTTTGTTGTGTCTGACAATTTATATACCATGGATTTTTTTTTTTTTTGAAATAATGTCTAACCCTCAAATTCGTGTCCTCTTGCCTCAGCATCTCAGTGCTGGCCTGTGCGTGGTTGTATGCCATAGATTTTTAAGCATTTTAAAATATACTAATAGTATTTACCGATTTTCTTTTTTATGTAATCCTAAAGTTATGAGAATGAGTTATACCCCCACCAGTCCTCATAGAATTTTTTTGAAAACTTTAGATACTGATTTTGTTTCAAAGGCAAGACACAAATCACTCATTATGTTTCTAGAGAAAACAGTAGAAGATTTTCAGAAGTTGGGTTGTTCGTTTGTTTTTTGGACCTAGGATCAAACTCACAACCTTGCGCTTGCCAGGCAGGCGCTTATGCCTCTGAGCTAAATCCCTGGCCAGTGTTGGGGTTTTTATCACATGCCAAGCATAAGTGAGGGAAATATCTTTATCAGTGCTGAATGTATGCAGCTGTTTATTTTTGTGCAAATATAAACAGAATAATCAATTAAAATACACTGGAACTTTTGGAAACCCAGAAGTAGATAATGGGACTCGGGACTCTGGAATGTGCAGAGGAACAACGACTTTCTTGGAATGACTTGCTGCAAGGGTGTATGGTTGAGGGCTGATAGATGAAGGATAGATTGGAGAGAACTGACATGGAACAGTTTGTCTTCTCTCTAGCCTTACTCAGGCACTTCTGTTTACCTTTCCCTGATGACTAGATCTGATTTCCACAGAAGGTAACTTGCAATTATTTTTACCGTCTTCTTTTTACCGTCTCTCTATTCCCTCTATTCCCTCAGCTATAGCAGTCTTCAAACTTCTGCACTCTGTACTTTTCCTTTCTTATTGTAGCAAGTATAGCACAATTACACTGAGGTAAAATGAGCCACGTGGTATTGTTTGACTTTCGCCAGACTACTCTATGAGCCTTAGTTTATTCATTTATAATACCTACTTCTAGAAGGCTGTTATAAAAATTCATGGAGAAACTATTTAAATACTTACCATAATGTTGTAGACTGTTACATTGTGCCCAAATATTTTACCTTTCTTCCAATCCCACTGATGTTAGCCTATGAAACTTGATTTAACTAATGAAACATGAACAATGGTAACATAGGACACTTTGAGGAAAAAATTTAAGAACCAGCTCATATTTTGTTGTGTTCTCTTTTCTGTCTGCCATATTCAGAAATTTTCCCACCACTTTAAATCCAGAGCCAGTGTGCAACAGATTTGTAGCATAAGCAAGAAATAAATTTTTGTTGCCATAAATTAGAAGCCACTGCGTTTTTGGAGTTACTGTTATCACAGCAAACCTAGTCCATGCTGATTGATAAATACACTGTAACAGCTTAATGTTAAATTCTAATATTTTCATGACCAATCCCTTTCCCCTTTTATCTTGTTACTGTAAATTCTAACTTTGCTGTATGGGATATAGTAAAACTTGAGGGAAAATGTACATCAAACACTTTGAGAAGTTTTGTTCCCAGTGATGGGAAGACCAGCCACTGAGAAGCCATCTTTAGCAGAAAGAAGATAAAAAGAGTTCCTGAAGCTTCCATTGTTGATTTGTAACTCATGTAAGGAGATTTGACTGGCTTTTGCTAAACATTCACATAACACAAATATGTAACATGGAGTAGCTTCCTATTGTATACGTGTTGTCCGTGGAGGTAGAAGGTGAATGAATACACAGTAAGTGGGTCATAATTGTAGGGCAGTATTTTTGTCATGTGTAAATGAACAAGTAAACACTGCGTACTGAAGCCCTAAATGCCTGCTAGTACCCTTAGAATCCTTAGGCATATTACCTCTGGCTCAGTCCAAACAGAATAATCAATCTTTGATGTAAGAAGCACTAGTTGAATTGTTTTTCAGAGTCCCTAAAACTCTTAAATCAAATATAACTCTTAAAGTACTTTCAAGTGGATTTATTCTTTTAAAAAAAAGTCTCCTTAGGTAAATTATAAGTTGTAGGTATTGCAACACTTTAGCCTTCTTCAGAAGTGATTGATTCTTGTTTCTGACTATGATTGTGTAAGTGTGCCTAGAATATCCACCCACTCTAAACAAAATATACAGGAACAATCATTTGTAGTCCCTGAGCAGTTGGCAGTGCAAGTTTCTGAATCCTAAGAGAAAGGAATTTTGCTGAGTTAAAGAGAGGGAGCAATTAGAATTTTTCAGGAGGTAGTGGCAGGTGGACCTGGAAGAGTAGAGTTCTGAAAAGGAGAGTGCCATTAAAAAAATACTTCAGAAAATCCAGGATTATCCTTGAGACTGTTCTTGAATAAATAGCCATAAATACATAGGGTGCAATTTCAACAAAGCCTCATTATACAACAACTAGGGAGATGTAAGCAAATAATTCTCAACTCTCATATAGACCTGGGAGATACTTGATTTTTGACCAGTTAGACTAAGTGGATGACACCTAACAACAGAGCCTGAAAATGCATAAAGTGAAGCTAACAGGACTACAAAGAAAAATAGATGAATCAACAACTGGAATCAGAGACTTCAATATTTTTTGACAACTGGCAGAACAAATAGACAACAAATCAATAAGGACATAGAATAATACTTGCACAGCACTATCAGCCAATTTGGTCTAACTGACATCTGTAGACTATTCTATCCAACAGAAGCAGAATAAATGTACTTTTCAAGTGCAAAAGTGGAACAATCATCACGGCAGGACTTAACCTGGGCCAGTAAGCAAATCTCAATAAACTGCAATCATTCAGAGCCTATTTACTTTGATCACAGAAAATTTAAATAGAGCAGAGGTGATGGCATATGCCTATAATCTCAGCATTTAGGAGGCTGAGGCAGGCAGATCCCTGAAGTTTGGAGCCCAGACTGGAATATGTAATGAATTCAAGGCCAGTCTGAACTACATAGCAAGAACCTGTTTGAAAGAAAGAAAGAAAGAAAATGGAAATCAATAACAAAGATATGTGAAAAATAAATTTGGAAATTATGCTGCACATTTCCAAATAACCTATGCGTCAAAGAAAAAAGACCTGGGAAATTAGGAAATGCTTTAAACACATTGAAAATGAATTGTAACATATCAAAATTTGTGAGGCACAGCAAAAATGATATTTAAGTTTAGGATATATATCTTTTAAGAAGTTATGGTAGAAAAGAAGAAAGTCCCAAAATCAAAATATTACAAATAACAAATGGAAAAAAAAAAAAAAAGGAAACAGACCAGAAGGAAGGAAACAACACAAGAACAAAAATTAATAAACTAGAACACAAACAAAATGAAGCCAAAAGCTGGTTCATTGAACATATCAATAACATTGGTAAGTCTCCAGTTAGACTGATCAAAAAGAAAGATGATAACATTACAGAAACTAAACAGGATATTTAACTATAGATTCTATAAATATGAAAAGGGGTAAAATATGAATATCTGTAATAATGCAGTTGACAAACAAGATGAACAAATTCTGTGAAAAAATAAATAATCAGCTTTGATTCAAGAATGGGAAAAGAAAACCTTGTTAGCCTCAGACCTATTAAAGAAATTGAATTATTAATATCTGTTTTTTAAAATGGAAGTCCTAATCCCAGAATGTTAGATCTTCTCAGGGAAAGCTAATGTCAATTCTACAGATCCCTTCACAGAATAGAAGGGGCATATTTACTGTGACAGGTAATCTCAACTGTCACTTTGATTAGCTTAACAGACTCTCAGAAAACTAGTAAAATGCACTCTGGGTAGTCTAGAGACCCATCGAGATGTGGCCTTGGGGACCATATGGGCCCCCAGAATTTTGCTTGCTGACTCGTCCTCTTGTTCTCTGCTTTCCTGAAGCCAGGAATTGAGCAGTTTCCTCTAATCTGCTCTATTCTACTCCTTCACCGTAACACTTCTACCCAGCAGGCAGCCTACCAGGGACTGAGACCTCTGCAGCCGTGTTGAAATGAAGCGCTCTGCTTTACCTTATGAGCATCAGGTATTTTATCCCAGCAGTGGGAAAGCTGACCAATACAGGTACTGACTCATTTTGTGATGCTAGCACTATTCTGATATTAAAGTGTGATTAAGATATTACAAGAAAGGGAAACCCCTGACTAATACACTTGATGAATACCTTGTCATGTAAATACACTTTGTAGTATACCTTATGATGCAAAGATCTTTAGCAAATACTAGCAAATAATATTCAGTGGTGCTTAAAAGTTTGCTACATGAGGATTACCTCAGGGAAATAAAGTTACATTCACATTCAAATATTGCTTAATATAATTTGCCATATTAACAGAACAAAGGACAATGACATAGTCATCTTGGTAGATACAGATGAAGCATTTGATAAATGCTTTGGTTATGATAAAGTCTCAGCAAATCAGGAATAGAAGAGTACTATTTCAACTTGATTTTAAAAGCAGCTACAAAATTCTGCAGCTAGCATATGTAAATATAAAAGACTAGATGAGAAAATATAGTAAATAATGCTATTCATTTAGGGGCAAATTATTTGAACAGATATTCTACAAAAGAAGATACATGATGGCTCAATAAACACATAAAAATATACCTAATGTCATCAGTCATCAAGGAGGTGTGAATTAAAACTATGTCACCACTTTATATCCATAAAAAAATGAAATTTAAGGCTGAAACATCCGCTGTTGGTGAGAACATGGAGCAACTTGAATGCTCATACTTGGCCAGTGGGAACAGCTAATGTGTGAATGAATATTTTTTGTTGAATAGTTCATACACTAAGTAAATACATATCAAGTACCCACTATATATGTAATCTCACTCTGGAAACTAGAAATGAACAATATAAGATGAGAAAAGTGAACAATTGCGGGAACAGGGGGATGAACAGTGGGTAGAGTGACCCACTATCAAGTACTAGTACCTAGTAATGTAGTCTGTGGGATGATAGAAAGTTCTAGAAATAGCAGGGATGGTTGTCCAATACTGTGAATGCTATTAAAGCCGTTGAATTGTATACCTAACATGGTTAAGATGGCATGTTTTACATCATATTTTACCACGATAGAATTAAAAGTTTGTATATAACTGACTGAGGGGGAATCCTACAGCTCCGTGTTCCAGCCTAATAGACTCTCTGGTCTCAGAAAAGTCAGTCTAGTCGTTTCATCTTGTTGAACTGCTAAAACATGGAGGAAAACAATATTCATTTATACAGTAGTTAAGGTCTTAATGTGGGGGTGTTGTGAACATCTTGACAGGAAAAATGTGAAATTTAGCTCATCTTGGGATGTATTACGTACAGAGCTTGATCCATCAAGCATTTGTCTAGTAAAGATAAAACTGCCACCAACTCCACTACAGCTTGCTTCCCACATAAAAGCTATAAAAGTAGAAAAGATTCTGCACCTGTTAGGAAAATTATGAATTGAAATATCTTGAGTTTCCATGTTAAGTTGCTCAATAACTATAATATTAACATTCCTCGTCTTTAGAACTTATGTAACATTATTTCCTTGTATATCACAAAGAACACAATAGAAACATCAACTCTGCAGATAATGGTCAGTCTTGAGGTACTGTTCTGAAAGTGACAAATAAAAATATCATTCATTTGATTGTTTCAGACACTTTTAAAGCCTATAGATGAGTTCATTCTATGTACATAAAATATTTACATATTCCTCCTTCCCTTGACAGAAATTACTTTTTGTGAACATATGGTGTCTGAAATGATTAAAATTATATAACAAACATAAAGAAAGAACAGAGCTTTGTGGTTAAATTAGTTTTGACCGGTATGTGGTATTAAAGCCTATCATAAAGGCAGGAGAAAAGCATACCCAATAGTTCCATTAAAAAGAAAAGTTTCCTTCATTTCTCTCCTGTTCCTTTCTCTCTTTATTGTTGCATGGCAACCTTGGGAGGTCAGAGGACTGTGAGAGAGTCTGTGGCAGTATCTGTCATGCCAGAAAAGTCTGCTGTGTCTTTTGGCTGTGGTAAGAGTACCAAAACCTTCATCACCTTATTTTCAAAACACCACAGCGATAAAGTACTTCCTCCTCCAAAAAAACCTCATTTGCTGGTTGCTAACCTGCGAAAGCCATGGAGAGAATTTTTTGAAGAAAAAAAGACAAATAAAACTTGCATATTATTTTCTTTTCAGAATACATAGGGTGAGGTTTTGAAGGGAATTGGCAAAATATTTTAAATATTTCAAAAGATTAGTGAAAATATTATTGACACAAATAAAACTGGCTATCTTTCCTTTTGGCTTGCATTTTTCATAATATGTTGGTTAAATGCCCTAATTAGGGGTTACATGTATCAAATGAGAGATTATATATGATTTTAAATGGTAAAAAGTTTCATAGTTAAGTGCAACTTATTTAATAGACAATTGTTCTGGAAAAATGTGAGGTCCTAGTGAGAAAAACACAATGAAACACTTGGAAATGTTGAGAACCATGAGTATATACTAACACTTTATCTTCTATACAGCTGCTGCTGAAGTATTTATTTATTGATAACTTGTATCCTTTTTTCTTCTAAAATCTTTTTTTTTTTTTTTTTTTTTTTTGGTACTAGGGATTGAACTCACTTCCTTGCACTTGCCAAGTAAGGGCTTACGTCACTGAGCTAAATCCCTGGCTCCTTCTGAAATTTTAAATTGTCTCATGCTACCTAAATATTTGTCTTTATTTCTGTTTTTGTTATCTGTGCAATGAAGTCAAAATGTCTTTAAGGTAAAAAAAAAAAAAACAGTCAGGTAATAAACTTCATTCTGTACTTCTTTTTCTAACCCTAAGGTAAAAAGACACCAATCAAGTAATAAATTTCACTCTGTACTTCTTCTTCTTCTTCTTCTTCTTTTTTTTGTCTGTGGCAGGGTTTTCTTATGCAGTTCAGCTCTGACCTTGAACTCACTTTGTAGCCCAGGTTGGCCTTGAACTCATGGTGATCCTCCTGCCTCCGCTCCAAGTGCTGGGATCAGTTATAGGCTTACACTATCACATGCAGTGCTCATCCTGGATTTCAAGCAGAGATTTTCCCGGCATAGTACAATGATTGGTTTGCCTTCAACATTCAATAGATTGTTGGTAGAATTCTCCAATCGATTCACTTAACAAATACTTACTGAGAACCTACTATGTGTGGATCACTGTGCCAAATGTCAAGTGAAATTGGGAGAGGAAACTATCTATGAAAGAGGGAGACAGAAAGTGTTCGAGGAAAGGGGAACTGTTTATGCAAAGCCTTGAGGTGGGAAAGAGCTGGGTTGGTCCCATAAACTGAAAGGACAGCAGGTTTAAACTCTGCGGGTGACTAAGAGAACAGAATGAGATGAGTTTAAGAAATGAAATCCATGCCCAATTTCATGGGGCACAGGGAGTTCTTACAAGTTTATTCTGGTCTATTCAAGGTAGTGACATTGAGACAGCGATTGGGATGAGAGTGGCAGGAAGTATATCAGAGTGATGAGTTTGGAGGGCACTGGTACAACCTAAGTGTTCGTTTAAACCAAAGTGGAGGCAAGAAAATAAAGAGAAGTAGGCAGAATTGAGATGTCCTGTAGAAAGTCATGGACTTACATGTGGTTTAGATGTGAGAGACAGGGGAGAGGAAGAGATTTCTGACTTGAATAAACTGCAGTGCCATTTACCGAGTTAGAAAAACTTGAGAATAACAGTTTAAGCTTTGAAGTCTTGAAGGAAATCGAGAATGTGGTTGGAGGTGTGTTATGGTGTGAGATGTCTGAGAGACAGCAGATGTCTTACTCACTGGTGAGACTAAATACCACACATCCAAAGTTAAAGGAGGAAAGGTTTATTTGGCTCACAACATAGAGGTTTCAGTCCATAATCTGCTGGCTCCAAGGCAGGTTGACATGGCAGATGGCATTGCAGAGAAGAAAGAGTTTATGAGGGAGGAGGCAGAAGGTAGCAAAGCAAGCAAGAGAGAAGACAAGCTTCTTTCTGTCCCTTGAATTATATCCAGGGCACTGGAATTAGAGTGGTGCCAAACCCATCAGTTGACTGATTTAGTGATCACATACCCTTAATCCCAGCTTCATATGCTCTAGATTCAGCCACCTCTAAAACAGCCTCACCTATGGCCACATGAGGCTTTGGGGGACATGTAGAGCCTACCGTAACAGCAGATAAGAGAGGTGTAGTTAGTGATCCCATTTACAGTTTCAGAGTGTATTAGAGATAGGGCTTATCGGTGTGTATTGGTGGTGTTTAAGGAAGTTATAGAGGAAGCAAGAAGAAGGCACAGATAAAGAAGAGGAAGGTAAGGCAGGGGGTCTAATGGACCAGAGGTCAAAAGAGAATGGCCAGCTAAGAGGGATTCAGTTTGAGTGCTGCTGAGAGATATGTATGAGGACAACCAAAGAAATTGTATGTTGGACACCTCGGGGATCACTAGAGATCTTCAAATCAAGCAGTTTCAGGAATATAAAGGATACTAGAGACAGAGTGAAAACATGGAAGAGGTGACCTTTCTGAGACTACACAAGTAAACCATCTTTTCAGGAGTTTAAGAGAACACGTAAAAATGGAATTCGCGAGAAGCAGACAGACTTAGCAGGGAACATGGGGCCAAGGGGATGAGTTAAACTGTTAGATACATGAGCTTCAGATAGCTGCAAAGTATCTGAGGGAAAATATTACAGAAGGTTGGAACATAAGTAAAGGGAGATCTTTAGAATTGTGTATGTGCTGTCAAACCAAGGACAAGAATCTCTAGCCCAGATGCCCTTTTAACACACCATTTCCTTCCACAGTCCAAGCTTCGGGTCTTGACATTTAACAGGATACTCAGTACATAACCCTTTCCAGACATAAGTCCTGGACTGCTCAGCTGAGCTAACAACCACTAACTCCACCCTCTGTCCAGAATGGAGTCTTATTTGGACCTTTGAGGGTTTTTTTCTGCACGCTAAATTTTCAGTAGTATTCCTTGACTGGGCATGTTAACGGCAGTTATGAAGCATTTTAAAGACCACTGTAGGTTGGAGAAAGGTGAATGAGATACATCATTTCTCTGTTCCCGCTCTAGAAGGCACCTCACTTCTAATCAGTTTCTATAGACTTTTCCAAGGCTCAAGTAGTATGGTGTCGGGCCATTCTGTGACCTAAGACTTTCTTTCAATATTGAGGAAAAAAAGAAGAGTTATGAAAGTCAGAGGAAGTTGGATAACTTTGGGGAGTAAAATTTATTATGCATGACTATCAAGACATTTTCTCAGTACTTTTATGAAGACTGTTTATATTCTTCATGGAAAGTGCTTTCTTGTGAGAGTAGTTTGCAAGTATATTTTACAGGTTTCTTTTTCTTTTTTCAAAATAACTAACATACACCTATTCAAATAAGCTACCAGTATCACAAGTTTGTTTCCTTGCAATTGCCCTTTTCAACCCTCTGTAGACTGCTTGTTTTTTGTTTTTTCTTATCCCCAAGGCAGACCACTAACTTTTCCCATTCCTTTTGATTTTCATCACTGTACACCATTAATTATCCCTTCTATCTTCAACTTCTTTCTTCTAGATTCTTGTATCTAAAGATACTAAAATATCTGCTATTTTAACAAATCTGTAGAAGCTTACATTTACAATGAAACTATACACCATTATTGTTCAGAGTGATTCATATATGCAACTTACTTAATCACCTCTATTATCCTTTGAGATAGGTAATATTTTTCCCCTGTTTTTTTAAAAGGAAAGATATTCAGAGAGATTACATAATTTACCCAAGATCACAGGGCTAGTGTTTACTAAACTGTATTATGATATTCAAACCTAGACAATCTGATTCCACAGCTTTTTCTAGTCTGAATTCCCAGTTAGTCCATTTTTATTTTTTATTTCTCTAAATCATTTGTTGCATTGTTTTGTTGCTTCATAATTTATTTCCTCCACAATTTTTGTTACAAATCTAAAACTTACAGATAATCTGCAAGAATGGTACACTGGGTACCCATATTCCCTTTATCAAAATTCACATATATAGCTGGGTAATGTATGTATACATGTATATATACACATATACAGTTACCCAACAACATGATTTAAATTCCACTTATTAAGCTGTGCTAACTGTAATTGTATAAAGTATAAAGTTTACTGCCATAATTTCAGTCTGCATATCACTATAGAATTAATGGAAGCATTATGATGCACTAGGATTATAATTAATGACAATGGCCAATCATTTCTTTGAAAATCTGTCAATCACTGGTCACTGCACACCTGTTGTTCAGTTCATGCCCAGGCAGCAAAGCATGTAGTTGTCTCAGTGATAAACATGTCACATACCACTTTGTAAACAGGGCTATTCAAAAATTTTCCAAAAAAGACAAAAGTGCAGGAAAGAAATGAAAAATGCTAACACTGGAAGTGAAACTCAGGTCAAACATAAATGGAATTATGAAGCATATAGCTTCCTGTGAGAATGTTGACATTGCCTCCATTAGAAAGACTAAATATGCAGCTATGGGAACTTAGTGGAAGTGAATTTACCAACATTAATGTAGAAAGCAGTTGTGACAAAAAGGACGAAGGCGTCCCAGAGGAAGTGACATCAACAGAAAATTCCATATAAATATAGACAGATGGATAGGATTAGAAAGTCTCTTTAAAGATATTTCACAACATTGAAAGTGCAAATGATAAAATTATGCTAGTTAGTCCAAACTTAGAAAGGAGTATGACAATTTGTGAAGGCATAGAAAAGATGCTTAGACCAGATGGTAAGTTTTATGATCCAAAGAATCAGCACTGTTCAAACTACTCTTTGGAAGTGTTCTGCAAGAAATAGAATACTGTAGTTTCCTGTTTTTCTAGTGTATTTTAGTGTACTAAATAAAAGTTTTAGTATTTTTAAATTTCCTTATGTTTATACTGATAAGAGAGTTAATGTTGACAATTTTTTAAAGATCATAGAACAATCGTGATTTCTCCACCAGATATTAAGATGGCTTCATAAAATTTCACTTTGCATGATCATTTTTATGGTCTTATGTTACAGTACCATTTTTACAGTCATGCAAAGTGAAGACCGTGTACATCTGCATATGTATGCAGACGTATATACACATATAAAATATAGGTATCTCTGAATCATTTGAATATAATTTACATATAAAATGATGTTTTATCCCTTAAACATTTCAACATGTACCTCTGTCTTTTAAGAATAAAGGCATTCTCCCACATAGTCAATATATTTCTCTTATCAAGTTCAAGAAATTTAACATTCATATCATACTATATCTCATATTCATTACTTATGCAAGTTTATCCAATTGTCTGAATAATATCCATTGTAGTATCTAAATATAAAGATCAGATATAGCCTTTAGTTTGCAAGGTAGTACAGTGACACTACCTTTTTTATCTTTCCTGCCATACCTGGATATTTTTTAAAAGGCTCTGTAGAATATCTCACTATCTAGATTGTCTGGTTGTTCTGTTGTGCTTAGGTTTAAACAAAATGTTTTTGGTAACAGTACAATTTAGATGATGATTTGTTCTCTGTTCATCGATATCAGAAGGTGCATAATGTCTGTCAGTCACATTAGAAATCATCTTAAGTTCAATCATTTAGTTGATGTGAGTTGCAGATTTTCCAACTATTGGTTACCCTTTTTTTGTTATTAGTGAGCAACTGTATAAGGATACACTTAGATACTATATGAGTTTTTGTAACTTTTCGCCACATGGTATGATCATCCATTGATAATTCTTTGCTTTATCCATTTTTATTTCGGTATTTGCAAATGATTTTCTAATTGTATCAATCTATCTGCATTTATTACCTTGCATTTGATATATATGGAGGATCTTTCCTCTTGTAAACTTTCCCCTAAGTACTTTTTTTGATTCATGGATTTCCTTTTAATTATTTTGTAATAAAACTATCATCATTATTCTATCATTCAGATTGTCCTATTTGCCCCATAAGAGGACATTCAATTTGGATTCTGTGTCCTCTGGCTTGTAAGGTTGTGAATTCTTACATGTCTATTTTTCATTGAGTGCCTGATTTTGCTTTTGGATAATCATAAAAATGGCATTGCCAAAGAGTATTCCTAAAGACCTGTTTAATGAATGTTTGCACTTAAGACTTGCTGCTCAGGATTTTGGCCTATGGTTTATTTTTGTACAGTTCCATACGTGTTATTTATAGAGTCTCCATGGCTTTTTTGTACAGTATACTTTGCTATATAATACTGTAATTTTTGCTGATTGTACTATAAACTATTATAGTTTTATACATTACAGTACTGCATATAGGAGTTATGCAAATAAAAGTGAAGTTATCAAGTTTCAGTTTCCTTTGATCACTTCTTTATTCTGAATATTGGGATTGTACATACTATATATATATTTTCTCATTTAGTGAGCATTTCAATTAATGACCTAGTTGCATGAACAGAGTTCTAGGACATATCTGTTGGTGGAAATAAATGGGCTAGTGGTATAGCTAAGTGACCCAGAAAAGAACTTGTTGATTAACAGAATATTTATTTATCCCTCTATTTTGTTGAACACCTGCTATAAGTAGTTGCCGGGCATGCAATGTTTGAACAAAACAGACAAGATCCCTGCCTTCATGTAACACAGGGAAGAGGACATATCCTTCGGTCGCTAAACAAGAAATATCTGTATTTACATTTGCTTTTGGTAAGAGGTTAAAGCCAACAAAAATCCAAAGAACCTTCATCCAGTCCAACTGACGGTCTTGAGAGGATTTGAAGGAGGAGGACCCAATTATCTGGGAGAGCTGGTCAATGTATGGTTCACTTCTACTCTCGGTACAGTCCAGTCCTTGTTTCCCAGCCTAACCCTGCCTTCACTCTCTTTAACCTTCCTTAAATCTTAATGCTATACCCTTATCCCTGTTAGTTGGTCAAAAGTTCAAATTTCCCAGCCACTTCTATGGGAAAAATGGCTTTCCATTCTCTACTCTTTCGTCTCTTGAGTTTTCTTCTCCCAGATCTTGTTCCTTTGATTCATCAGTGTCACATAGCCTCTCAGAGTGGTTTAAATAAAACTTTGTTCCATTTTTGCGGTTCTTCTTGGTAACAATACTAGCCTGACTCGCCAAGCCTATGTTTTGTTGTTGCCATTTGGTTTTTGAGACAGGATCTCACTCCCTAGTTCAGGCTGGCCTTGGACTCACTATGGAATCCAGGCTGGCCTCAAACTCAGCGATCCTGCTGCCGTGACCTCCTGAGTGCTGGGACTGTAGTCGTGCACCATCACACCCTTCCCAAATCTATCACTGAAACTGGAAAATGGCTCTTTTTACAGATAGACTTACAAAAGTAGAAATATGATCATATCATTTCTATTGAAACACCTTAATGACTTCCATTTTTCTTTAGAATTTGCCCTGAATGTGTATATCCCCAAATCATCACCGACCACTTTCTCTTTCACTTCCTATTTCCCAAACACATGGCCGTCTTTTGCATGCTGGCCCTTCACAATTCTGGCTTTGCACTTGGTGTTCTTGTCCCCTAACTGCTATTAACTGTTTTTACCCATCTCCCTTGGATCTAGTTGCTGCTTACTTAATCAGAACTCAGTCAAATCTTTCTTCCCCAAGATAACCTTTCCTGGCTCCCTCAGTTTAGGTCAGGCCCAGACTTGTGCTTTTTCTATTCTAGATTTTTTTTTTTTTTTTGGTACCCGGGATCGAACTCACGACCTTTTGTTTGCCAGGCAGGCGCTTAAGCCACTGAGCTAAATCCCGGGCCCCAGACTTGTGCTTTTTCAAAGCAATCATCAAAGTTCATTATTACAGACCGATCTGAGTGATTAGTTGAGTAACATGTCCTCTTCCACCTGTACATGAAGGCAGGGATCCTGCCTGTTTTGTTCAGACACTGCACACCCAGCACCTACTGATAGCAGGTATTTAACAAACCGAGGAATGAATAAAAATTCTGTTAATCAACAAGTTCTTTTCTGGGTCACTTATCTGTACAACTAGCCCATGTACTTCCACTAACAGATCTGTGCTAGGACTCTGTTAATGTAAATAACATTTCCTGGCTTTTAACTTTAGGTTTAATAAAAACAGTTTCAGTTTCCATCTCTCATTTCGTTGCATAGATTTCATTTCAATACAGGGTTATTTTTAACCAAAGAAACATTATTTTTTGGTAACTTTGCAAAACTTTCAAACCAAGATGTTACCTTAGTTTTGATGTAAACACTGATCATGAGGAAGAGGCCATTTAAATTTTTGACTTCTGATTTAACTAACTGCTCAGAAAATTAAAAATCAGAGAGTCTTGGGCAGTGATGAAGTAAAAATAATGCATGGCATATTTAATGTTGCAAATTCTTTTGCTTAATACAGACTTTCCTGGTACAGTAAATTTCCATCTGCTTTACATTTGAAAGTGAGAGACAGCTGCTACTTTAAGTCCATAGTCAAGAAGCCAATAAATAACGGGAACTTTAATTGATACTCTAAGTTTTTATTTCAAAGCAGACTTAGCTTACATTGCTAGAAACTTGCATAAGCCTAAATCAATATTTTCATATTTTAATATGCTTGATCTGTTTTTCTTTCTCAGACTAAAAGAGCATATGACTGTCAACTGTTTAAGTCCTTTAGCCTCCAAGTCATTTCTTACTCAGTTAGCTTCCCTGAATAGGATCTCCAGATCACAGCTGGGAAACAGGACTTAAAATTAGCTCATGCTTACAGGGATTACCATTTGCCTCTACTGGAGAAACATGAAATTCTTAGCTGCTAAGCAATTACTTTTGGGGAGGTACTGAGGACTGAATGAGCTATATCTCACCCCTTTTTATTTTTCATTTTGAGACAGCCTTGCTAAGTCAGTGAATTGCCTAGTCTGGGCTTGAAATTGGGATCCTCCTGTCTCAGCCTCCCTAAGTGCTAGAATTACAGGCATGGGCCACCGTGCTTGGCTCTGCGTTGCTATTTTTGAGAGTGATTTCAGTGATCTTTCTTGTATGAATATGTATGAATTTCCCTAACAAAAGGTCCCTTGTTTGTTTACACAGAGAGACACTGCTGTGGGAATTATCCCCAGCGTGCTGCCTACCTGAGCAAATAATTAATCTTCCTTCACTCTTTTGTATCCTGGTTGCGTTACTGACTTTGCACTCACCAAGAGGCAACCCCATTGCATTCAGTAACAGAATGAGTGAGCCTACTATTAGCAATAACACCTCATTTCCAGGCTTTGGGAGAAAAAATCACTCTCCCCTACAAATACAGAATGCAGCCCACTACTCTTGTTTTAAAATACATACATTCAAGACTTTGTAACTGACCTACATGTCAAATGTAGCAACCAAAGTGCTTGTTATCCAGGTTTAGAAACGGGGATATTTTTATTTGCAGTAGCAAGCAATTTCAAGTCTCCCCTAAATTCTGGACTTCATTATCTAATGGCCTTCTAAATTCTTCACTTATATTATCGGTTGCAATTATAACATGGCCAGAGCTATACTCCCATTTCATGTGCTCCCAAAAGCCTGTTCTTCCCACAGTCTTTGTCATCTCAAGAAATGTTAACTCCATTCTTCTGCTCAAGTTAAAACCCAAGGAGGAGTCCCACCTGGCTCTGCCATTTCACACCCCATATTCAGTCAACAGCACATCATATCAGACCGACTTTCATCATGTGCCCACAATCTGACCACCTTCCAGTGCTGCCACAGTTAAACTAGTCCAAGCCACCATAATCTTTTGCTTACCTGTTAATTAATCTCCCTGTTTTCACTCTTTCTATCTTACCAGGCTCTTCTTCATTTAACAAAGTAATTCTTTTAAATTACATTGGTTTTAATTTTTGTCTCAAGGTAATTTCCAGATTTCTTAACATAAGTTTAAAATATCTTATGCTGTCTGCTCTCTGGCCACCTCGTTTACCACATCAGCAGCACTCTTTGTTCATTCCACTCCAATCAAACTGGTTCTGTAATTTTCCTCTAACTACCAACCTCTCCCCTACCGTAGACCCTTTGCACGTGCTGGTCCATCTACTTTGTCTAATATTCTTGTGGCTTACTCCATTTGCCTCAGACTTCTGCTCACATGTGTTCTTTAAAAGGAGGCAAGCCAGGCATGGTGGCACACGCCTACAGTCCCAGCATTCGGGAGGCTGCGTCAGGAGGATTGCTGGGATTGCAGTCGAGGCCAGGCTGCGTTACAAAGTGAGTTTTAAGGCCAGCCTGGACTGCATAGGAAAACCGTGACTCAAAAATACATAAGTAAGTAAATAAGTGAAAATGAAGGGAGACAGACAGTCTCTGACTAGCATGTTTTTATCTTTAAAAAAAGAATTTCATTCCCTTTCCACATCATATTCTATCATATTGTGTAGGATTATACTATACATTTTAGTTTATCTAGGACAGGCCTCCTTTCATCTGTATTGTTCTGGCATAATTATAAATAATTCTCAATGTATTCTTTTTTGATAAAATATGTAGTTGTCCTCTCCTCATATTTTATTTTTACAACTTTCATTGCCATCTCATACCACCTGTTTCCACCCACTAGAATGTTGGTAAGAGTTGATCATTGGTTTTGTTCTGTTCTGTCTAGGATTTAGAAATGCCTAGAACATGGGTTCAGTCCCCAACACTGGAAACAAAAAGCAATAAAGAAAAGAAAAAAATAAAAAAGATACCTAGAATACAAATCTTCAGTAAATATCTGTTGCATGAGTAAATGGAATTATTTTTTTTTATTTTTATTTTTATTTTTTTTGGTACCGGGGATCGAACTCACGACCTCGCGCTTGCCAGGCAGGCGCTTAAGCCACTGAGCTAAATCCCTGGCCCTAAATGCAATTATTGACCATCTGATGTATGTCTAGTGTCCCACAGGGGAGGATGAGACAACCTTATCCCATGCACAGGCCTCATCTGAGAAATTCTGATTTGATTGGCTTGTACAGTGACTGGAAACAGACGTACAAATGTACACACAGGTACATGTACACACACTTTTGAAGTGGCTTCTCCTGTACAGGCCAGGTCGAAGCCTATGTACTAAACCAGGCATGTCCAACCTGTGGCTTCTGTGTCCCATGCAGCCCTGAACAGCCAGTAATGCAACACCACAAGATCGTAACTTTTAACATTATTATGTGATTTTTCACAGTATTTTTCATGATTCAGTTGCACGGTACTCAATGCAAACTGTATAGGTGACAACGTGTGGGGGAACATGGTGCCGTGCTAACGCTGCTGCCAGTGCCCACCACACAGAATAAGTGGAAATAAAACCTTTGTGTACCAGACATTATGCTCACTTGCCAAGTAAAAAGCAATGATTACCAATGTGAATGCTTCAACTTACATATATGTGTGTGCCTATGAAGAGAGGTATTTATTGCTATTTAAGCAAACATGGAAGGTTTCTTGTTTAATTGGGCTAGCTGTATTATTTTGTAAAATAATTTACTAAGTTAAAATGCAAAAATTAAGGGGATATATATATATATATATATATATATATATTTACAGATTTTATATGTGGTCCAAGGCCAGTCCTCTTCACTCAGTGCAGCTCAGGCAGGCCAAAAGATTGCACACCCTAAGCACGGTCTCCCTGCTAGAGCAATCAGAGAGGAAAAGCAGATGAGCATGAGAATGATCTCTCCAGTCTGCCAAAGTCACCAGACTGAGTTTGGGCATCATCATGAAAGTGTAAGCTGCGTAAATGAGTCTGAACAGTGCAGCTGGCCAGTGCTACCAACAAATTCAATTCCTAAATTCTATTACTGTGCTGGAAAAAAAGTCCTTACTGCAAAGAGAATATTGGCTTTTTAGAGGCTAAGTAGCAAAAATGGAAGCTATTTAGGGCCCAGAATGTCTCCTAATAGTGTAAGAAGTAAGGAAGGAAATGCTGTCCCACAGACAATTGGGTTGGGACGGGATGAAAATAACTACTCAGACCCAATTGACTTGCTTTGTAACCATACCTATGCACATAACCCTAATTATATCCTTAGGGTAAACTCACACAAATAGAAGTACTATTAACTCCAATCTCTGCAAACAATTATCAAAGTCTATCATTTTACTGGGGAATATACTTTTTTAAAAAGTAGAGGACGTCTGGGTTTTTTGTTTCTGTTACATTTTAGATGTGCCCCAAGTAGAAACAACTGAATTTCTTACTTCTAAATATTTCAAGAAATCTGCTGCTGGTAATCTTGCCTGACAATGTAGTTAGGCTTAATTTCCCCTCTCTGTATTCTTAGCATCTTCCTTGTATATCTCTCTTATGTTATTTACAACAGTATATTTGTTTTTGTATTAAGCCATACCTATCAACCACCTCCTCTTACCCTCAGTTATTCTAAAAGACTAAGATATCCTAAAGCAGCAGCACCAAGGGAGTTTCCAGTACAGAATCCCTTCCCCTTTCCTCAGAGATTCAGATCAGGAGATGTAGGGTGGGGCTGGGGAATCTGCAGCACACTCTGCCAATGGTTTGGGATGACCAATTTATGAACTTCACAGTAATAAACTGACAGAGCGGAGACTGTCTTAGTCACCGTTGCATAACTAGTGACAGACACACACCTGATGAATGTGTATTGGATCAATTAAATGAATGATCTGAAAAACGTTTGAGGACTTCTCTAAGGGAATTATCTCAAACAGACTCAAAACCAGTTACATCAGGCAGCACTTTCAGTATGTGTCGTAAGACTTACTCAATGGGTCTAAAATGGGAGGAAATTCAAGAGCATACTTGACTTTCCCAATACTGTGAAAACAAGCAGTTCAGAAGATAATTAGGCAATTTGCAAATGCAAATTTCAGATAACCAGAGTATTTTGTGAACTTGCTTATGTATCTTATAATTTATTCTATTTGTATTTTATGGTTTATTTTCTCCTAGGTCTTTCTTGGGCAGAGGTAATCTGCAGGCTCACTAGGGGCAGAGATACAGGTGAGTTTTAGGAGAGAGGACATTATAAATGAGCAGTATTTTTAAAAATCGGAAGTGGTCTGCAAAATGGATATTCCATAGCCTTATAGAAAATATGAATGTTAAATTTACAGTTATGAAAACATGTCTAAGAGAGTCTATAAACCGGCCTATCTCTGAGCATTTAATTAATTCACCCTTAGTTCATGCTGATTAAATCCCCTACCCTGAGTTATTCTGACAATCCTGGGCAGCATCTCCCACCAACACCTCACTTGAGATGAATGAATTTCAGCCAAAATCTTGTATTGCTCTAGAATCCCAAGAGTACAGAGCTCCCTCTCAGGAAAACAGAAAATCTTTCTTCTGCTGAGTTCTAGGAATTGGTCCATTATTAACAATTGTAGCAGAAAGTTTTCAATAATAAATTTTATACATTTAAAAACAACTGTAATTTAGTTGCCTAAATAGTAACAATTTGGTTTTTTTCACTTTGGATATTTTAGCTGCCTGCACATATAAACCTTTTGTGAAGTTTGTGCCCTTGTATAAAGGCATAGAAACCATTATAGCTCAAATTTAGCACCCATAGATAAGGAGTTGCTAGTCTACCATTTATGCAAGTTGGCTGTATTCTCCATGTGGTTTCTGTACAGGATACTAAACGACAAACTTCTATTTTCACATCTCAGGTCTTTCGTTGTGCTGTCTTAGTCACAATGGTCACTGTTTCCTTTTTGGTGTGGCAACCAAAAGTAATTATATTTCCCAGCAGAACAATGTTGGGACATTAACTGTTACATACTAATAATCATGAAACCAGAAAGTAACAGATATTGATATTATAGTTTACAACACTTGGTATTAACAAATATGAAAACTACAGGCCCCTGGTTACTTGAAATTTTGAGAATAAAGGCTTGGCTTGTACATTAGTAAATTACTCATTGGGAATATTCTAATGTACTGATCGGTTAAGGTGAATGCAGCAGAGAGAATAAGAGAAATTAGCAAAGAAAACAATACTTAAAAATTAAAATATTGTGATTCTAAAGCACATTTGAAAAGAATTAAATGGCTTTTATAAAAAGTACATATACACTATATGTCATTTAGTTGAATGAATATGTGTCTTGCAGTTTTAAAGAACATTCAGGGGGAAAATAAAAAAAGAACATTCAGGGTGTAGCCATATCTTATTTATCCTGTATTTGTGTACTTATAATATTTAATTCAGTAACTTGAATGTAGTAGATACTCAGTGAGTACTATTTTTTTAAAAAAGAGAATTTAGCCAGGTGTGGTGATGCACACTCTAATTCCAGGACTCCAGGAGGCTGAGGCAAGAGGATCTCAATTTGAAGCCCAGCCTAGGTAACTTAGCAAGATTCTGCCTCAAAATGTGAAAAAAAAAAAAAAAAAAAAAAAAAAAAACTAAAAGGGGGAGGATGTAGCTTTATGCAAAGATCCTGGGTTTAATTTCCAGTACCAGGAAAGAAACAATAGTGAACTGACATGTTAAATAACAAGAAACTGGATAAACAACATGTTATAGTTACTTGGACTATTAAACAGCTACTTGTTTGAAAGATTGGGGCCGGAGCAGCCTTAGTGGTATCAGTACCTGCCTGGAAGGCATGAGGTCCTGAGTTCAATTCCTAGTCCAAAAAAAAAAAAAAAAAATACTGTGTTAACATGGAAAACTACTTATGATATAATGTTAGGCAAAGTAATATAAATATACATATAATGTTATCATCGAAAAAAACTGAATAAAATAAGATTGTGACAATCTTAGAGCATGACTAATTGTTGGATTATGAGACTCATGGAAAGTGACTGGGTCACGATGGTGCTGCACTCACTGTGGTTTAATCCACGGATATTCGTTCACAGCTGGATGTACTGCTATGAAGTGTGGCCCAGTTAGAAGAGTTACACCATTGGGGAGTGTCTTTGGAGGGTACACCTTCCACTGACACTCTTCCTCTGCGCTCGGCCTACTAGCGTCCATGAACTAAGCAGCTTTTCTCTGCTTCACCTTTCTACCGTCTTTCTGCCTTGGACTCGGTCAACCATTGACCAAAACATCTGAAACCATAAGCCAAGTAAATCTCTCTTTCTTTAAGTTGCAAATGTGATGTATTTTGCCCAGCAATGGGAAAGCTAGTACAAAGCCAGATGCTGTATCAAAATCTTAAAATGAAACTTTAGAAGATTTAACTATGAGTTTTTTGTTATTTCTGATTTTTTTCTTTAGTAAATGTTTCTTAATCTTAAAATGTGTTTTTTCTGTGGAATTAGCAGGAATTTTGCTTTGTTATAGCTCTTGTATTTCTGCCATATTAAGTAATGTTACCATCTGACTTGTAAAGCCTACAAGCAAGACTAGTAAGGAGATAACATGGTAAGTTTCTGTATTAGCCAAGACTATGTTCAGCTACAAAGCCAAAAACAGTATGTTTAAGTGGGATTTGTTTGTTTTTGGTGCTGGGAATTAAACTCATGACCTCGTGCTTGCCAGGCAGCACTGTGCCACTGAGCTATATCCCTGCCCCAAGTAGGTATTTATTTTTGACATTTTAGTCCAGATGTAGTCACTTCTGCAGCTGCCTCAGGATGTCATGAGTAAACTGTCTTCTGTCTTTCTGCTCAGCTTTCTCAGCTTGCGACTTCCATCTTTATGTTTTCCACATCAAGTTCACCTCTATTTTTATCAAGAAGTTCTATCTCCATCCCCATGTTAGTATTGCAGGAGAGAGAAAAAGAAGAAGTGGTAGGGGTGGCACTATATTAGGAAAGGAAATGTTTTCTAGAATTTTTGAGTATATATCTAGAATTGTATCTCGTGGTCACTCATAACTGCATGGGATCTAGGGAAATGAAAATTTCAGCTAGGAATATTGCCATTCCTCCTCCAGATTGGGGAAGAGTGTTAAAATCTTACTCATAAGAAAAAAAGGGAAACAAGCAGTGTTCGCTTTAGCCCATCTCTCTTCACTGGACGAATATACCCTTCTCCACTTCAGGAAATCCCAAAGTCTCATCCAGTTACGACAATGAGCTCAGAGCCCAGGATCCAGGACTACTGTAGTGTTAGGAGTAAGTAGTCTCTGACAAGAGTGTAGATCCCCACACTCTAGCAACTGATATTGGAAGAAAAGTTACCCGGATTGGTGCTATTAAGTACTGTTTAGTGGACAAAGAACAAGATGTTGGTAACATGCCTGTAAAGGAGAAATGGGAAACCACACAGTGGTCACTGGTCCATAAAACATTAAATTCTGTTGGCTATTACAGCAACAATTCTAAGCCCTTCGTTAATTAACCTCTAAGTTTCTGGCTTTGTAAGATCCTCCTCTCCATTGTTTTCCATGGATCACACTTGAGGTAGACATTGTAGAGGCCATCTTTTCTTGAACAACTAAAATTCTAGCAGTCTGAGGAACCTAAATCCAACGATGCTTAGTGTATAACTTGGTGTCATTTTTCCGTTTGAGACAACTGACTTTCAGCAAGTATAGCAGTAGTACAGAGATTGAGAAATGAACTAGTTTTCAACTGCCTCTGGGGTTATAGGTGAGGGGTTAAATGCAGGGCCTGAGGAAGAAAGATTTTCAGAATCCCAAAAGCTTTTATCCTAGTTGGGTTTTTTTGTTTTGTTTTTTGAGACTGGTGGTCTTGTTATATTGCTTAGGCCTTTAGGCTGGCCTGGAAAACTTGAGCTCTAGCAATCCTCCTGCTTTAAACTCCCAAGCAGTTGGCACTACAGGTGGTACTACTGCACCTGACTCTAGAAGCAACTTTTAATTATTAGTTATTCCTAGTTGGATAAAGGTAATGCACCCCTCATATAAGTGATCCCCAGTGAACCATATCCCGATTTCCATAGCCTTTTGCAGAGCCCTCCTAGGTTGAGCACGACTGCTTGATTTGGCCAATGACACATTAGTAAGCATGGTGTAAGTAAAGGCTTGTCCTCCTGGAATGCTGCCTCTTACAATCCTAAGAGGAGCATTCTATGAGGAAGGCTGAATCAGCCACGTGGAGAAAAAAAGGAATGAAGCCAACAGCCTTTTTTCTGCTCCAGAGGTCCTACCTTCTCTCTTTATATTTTCCATTCAACTCCAACTTCATCCTCACGTCTCATGACGTATGTCCCTATTTGAGCCAACCTAACCAAGGCCCAAAGATCCTGGAATAGAGATGAGCCACCTGTACTATGCCCTGACTGAATTCCTGCTCCAGAAAATCTGTTGTCATGAGTAAATAATTATTGCTTTAGGTCATTTCATTCTGGGGCGATTTGTACATAACAGTAACTTAAGCACTACTAAAAGCATAAAGAATATATAACAACCTGATGGAAGAAAATGGAAATAGTCCAAGAGAATGCATTAAAAGAAACCAAAAGGCATATAAAACAGATGTGACAAACAGAAACTAAACAGTAAAACAGTAATCTAAACCCAATTATTTGTTTCTTAATTCTGTGTATGAGTCGATGTGGTCCAAAATCTTGTCTCAATGTCTTAAACCTAGAGATCTTTACTTTCTCATATATTGGTCTGCATTCCACCCGTATCATTCCCACCCTAGTTTAATGGTCCTGCCTGGTTGTGATTTGAAATGATAAACCTTCTGGGGAGATACCACCCTTAATCAGCGCTAGAGCAATGTAATAATGGCTCATAACCATAACATCTAACAGCATCTCTTCTATTTTTCCACACTTCAATGTTTGGAATTACTAGGACCTTTTTATTCCCTCGTTTGTAGGGCTTACATGAATTTCAGCACTGTTTCTTTCCTCACAACTGAAAATCAAGTCAATATATGGAGTTACAATGGAAGGCACTTTGCAATGCAAAACACGCGGTGACTTCACATGCAGATGGGGATAACTCTTCAGTGGTCTTCTGTGTGGCAGAGAACAAGCTCAGTGGCAGATATTTGTTAATTTAACCTAAGCACTGCGATGTTTGTGGACTTTAAGATACATGAATTACGCGCTCCGGTCGCCAAAACCCCAGCGCCAGGTCTCCCCTCCGAGGGCTGTGGGGTCAGGTCGCGGGGTCAGGCGGCGGCCGTTGGGGGCGTCCAGTCCCTCGCCCGTCCGGCGCGGGGCAGGCGACCCCGTCTGGCGGCAGCGGCGGTGGCAGCCGTTTGCCGCCTCCCGCGGTCCTGCGGTGTCACAGAGGCGGTAGGCGTCTGGGGAGGAGGCAAATAAACAAAGCCAACCGCACCTAAACGGGTCGTTCCGTTTCACATCCTCCTTCTCTTCGGGTGCCTGGGTCTCCGCGGAACAAGGTGACCCTCCATCCGTCCGCAGGCAGGAGGAGCCAGCCCCACACTGTGCGCGCCTCTCTCCCCCACAGCCGCGCGCTGCACGCCGACCCCCAAAGCCCCAGCTGGCGCTCGGAAGGACACGCCCCCTCGCGGGAGCTCGGCGGCCGCGCGCACCCGTCGCGCGCCTGCCTGAGCGCGAGCGAGCAAGCGAGCGAACGAACGAACGAGCGCGCGCGCGTGCAGGGGCCGGGCCTCTTTCCCGGCACCCACTGAACGCCCGGCCCCCTCACCCCACCCCACCCCCCGTCGCCCAGGCTCCGCCTCCGCGACGGGGCCGCCGGGAGGAGGCGACCGGAAGCCACTTAAAGCAGAGCTCGAGGTGACAGGCGAGCGAGCTGGGTCGGGGCGCGTCCGCGGATTTCTGCGCTCTCCTCAGCGGAATGGCCAGCGCACGGCTTGTCGCGTCGCCAGCTCGCGGTCCCTAGACGCCAGTCTGTACCGAACCCTGTGCCGAACCCTGCCACGGACGCTGCCCGCGACGTGGCTTCTGCCGTCCGTTCTCAGCCTCCCGCTGAGGTAAAGGGCTGCTCCGGTGGTCACAGGGGCTGAGGGACCGCAGTCCGGATGGCGGGCGCCGGCCTGGCGGCCCCGACCCCCCGCCACAGAGTGCGGGCTGTTGAGACCCGGGGCTGCTGATTGCTCAGAGCCCTTGAGCACGGAATTCAAGTGGGATCTCTTCAGTGTCGGGTAGACTCGGCTCGCACTTCTCGGCACTTTGGACTCCGGCAGGTGTATAAGTGGGAGCGAGGCGCTGCCCCTCGGCTTTTCCCAGGGAAGGCGCGGCGCGGTGCGGCGGTGCGGGCAGAGCCGGGCAGGGAGGGCGGCTGCGGGAGCCTTCCGGCCGCCCCGCGTTCCGGGCTGCAGCCCAGAAGTTTACGGGCTGCTTTCGCGTTAACTTTGCGGGCGCGCTAGTTCTCGCCGTCCTGCCCGCCGCCCGCGGAGCGCCCGCTGCGTCTCCCCGGCGCTGCGCCGCTTGGGTCTGCGAGCCCCGAGACCCGCAGGACGGTGCTCGGGAGGCGGGTGGAGGTAAGAAGAAATCGAACGCGGACGGCGCCTTGGGCGGCCCCCGAGACGCCGCAAAGCCGAGGACCCCAGGTCGCGGTGTCGACGCAGGGTGGACGGAGGGCTTGGGGTCTCCCGGGCGCCCGCCGAGGGGAGAGGGGGCGGGGATGCTCGCGAACGGCTGGGTCCCGCGGGCCGGCGGGCGCTGCGGCCGAGTTGGCGCGGCCGGCGAGTGTCTTGGCTGCGCCAACCGCCGCGACCGGCAGGCGGCGTCGCTCGGACCCTGGCTGGCCGGCCGCCTCAGAGTCGCGCGGCGGAGGCTGGCGGGTAGAGTTTGGAGCCGGCGGTTTCCATGGAAGGTGTGATCGGCCAGGAGCGCTAGGCAACCCGAGCGTCCCGAGCTGTGAAGGGTGGCGCGGTTCTGTCGCTTGCTGCGGGCGACCGGAGGAAGTTCCCTTCCAATCTTTATTTTTCTGCTATGTAAAGTAATTGAGGAACTAGGTTCTAGTAGGCTCTCCGCTCCATTTGTCTGTCGCTTCTTCCCAGTTTTGTTTCCGAGTTTGACGAAGGGCAATAATGGGAAACGGCTTGTGCGCGCGCGCGTGTGTGTGCGTGTGTCTGCGTGTGTGTGTGTGTGTGTGTGTGTGTAGACACGTATAAGTTAAATTGGTTCAGTGTCTGTTTTGCCTTGATACAGGGTGTGATAGAGAGTGGTTGATGTGTGTGCGTGGGGGAAGGCACAGGCCGGTTTGGTGCGGTGAAGAAGGGAATACCACAATCTGTGCCAATTGCGCCTTGAGGCAAGAGCACCGAATGATGAATAATAACGCCTGGCTTGGCTGCTTTCCAGTTGATTTATGTCTCATGTCAGATCTCTCCTTCGTGAAGCTTTCCCTAACAATGCCAGCTCACACTGAACTCTTCTTTTCCTACTTCTTTCTTTGTGCTTGGACTCTTTCTTATATGCCATGCTTATTTGCCTTTCTGAGTCTGATTATTATGCACTTTTTACAAATTAATTGCAGATGAGAGTCTACATTAGATCTTCAACACTCATTTTTCTGAGACTGGATTTTTGTTTTTATTTTTAATATTTTTTTGGACCCACAACCAAGAGCTAAGCATTTAATGTGTGCTTTCTTTTCAGTAACTAAGTCAGCAAAATATTTATGGAATAGCCACAGTGCGCATTGTGCCAGGCACTGGACTGATATCCAGGATGTATACTTAATTCAATCATAGGCCTCTGCATCAAAGATTTCTTTTAGTCTGATGGGCAAAAAAAGATTAATTGCTGATTACCATCCTTTCTCACCCAGCGTACTCTCAGTAAATATTTTCAGTTTTTATTTTTTAAAAGGATCTCATTCTTCCAAGAATGCACTTTTTTTTTGTTTCAGAAGTTCATTCAGAATTTGAAATCTGGTGTGTGATTTTTTTCAACTAAGGTGGCTTTATTTGTTTTTTTTAAAATGAATATATGTAACTTTTCTGAAGAGAAGGACCAGGAGGCCCTTTTCGGTATTAATGGAATTGTGTTTGGCTTCTAACAGTGTGCAGCAGTTAGTGCTAAAGCTAAACATGGAGTGACAATGATTTTGGCAATTGCAAAAGTAGGCCCTAACATTCTTGGGGAAATATACTGGAACTATCTGAATATAGAAATGTTCTTAGCAGGCCTCTGGCTTGTCTCTCAAATAAAACATTTCAGCTGAGAGCCCCTGTTTCCTGCATACACCTTCTCACTCCAAATTCATTCACTATTTAACTTTGTAGTTTATCCTTAAGTTGATAAATTTCTTTTCTCTATTAAAAAATTAAATTTTGGTCAACTCATGAGACAAATGATAGGTAAACTGTTGGGAAGAGAACCACAGAGCTGGGTGGAAACGAGGTTTCCTTGCTGTTACCATCTAGACCATCTAGACACAATTATTCCTACCACCCTGCTGAAGCCCTACAATGATCAGCTGAATTACAAATTGTATATTAAGTCTACAAATAAATGCCAAAGGCATGTTGAAAGTCACTCTCATCTACTTTACCTGTTACAAGATTTTGAATAGCTGAGGGACTTAGTAATACATCAGCACAAAACATTTTAATGAATGAATGGGATTCCGTTTGTAAATGATTGTCTTTCTTCCTTTCCTCATAGGATTTTTAGACTCTGAGAACAATTGGAACTAACCCACATCATGGAAATGGAAACCACTGAACCTGAGCCAGACTGTGCAGTGCAGCCTCCCTCTCCTGATGACTTTTCATGCCAAATGAGACTCTCTGAAAAGATGAGTCCGTTGAAGACTTGTTTTAAGAAAAAGCAGGATCAGAAGAGGTTGGGAACTGGAACCCTGAGGTCTTTGAGGCCAATATTAAACACTTTGCTGGAGTCTGGCTCACTTGGTGAGGTTTTTAGACCTAGAGACCAGAATACAGATGAGAGCAACTTACATGAACCTATGGTGAAAAAACCCTTGGAAATCAATCCATCATGTCCACCTACAGAAAACAGCATGCCTGTTCTGATTCCTGATGGGACAGATGTTGGGGGTCAAATACCAGAAGCCCATCCATCCACTGATGCTCCAGAACAAGTGGTTCCAATCCAGGATCACAGCTTTCCACCAGAAGCTATCAGTGGAACAGTGGCAGATTCTGCAACAGGGCACTTCCAGACTGACCTTTTGCCCCCAGTTTCAAGTGATGTTCCTACTAGTCCTGATTGCATAGACAAAGTCATGGATTATGTTCCAGGGGTTTTCCAAGACAGCAGTTTTACAATCCAGTACATTTTGGACACCAGTGATAAGTTGAGTACGGAACTCTTCCAAGATAAAAGTGAGGAGGCATCCCTTGACCTCGTGTTTGAGCTGGTAAATCAGCTACAGTATCACACTCACCAAGAGAATGGAATTGAAATTTGTATGGACTTTCTCCAGGGCACTTGTATTTATGGCAGGGATTGTTTGAAGCATCACACGGTCTTGCCATATCATTGGCAGATCAAGAGGACAACTACTCAAAAGTGGCAGAGTGTATCCAATGATTCTCAGGAGCACTTGGAAAGATTTTATTGTAACCCAGAAAACGATAGAATGAGAGTGAAGTATGGGTATGTATTAAAACAGTTTATAAGACTATTAAATGCTCTAGATAGAGAAGGTAAAGAAGCTAAAAGCTTAGTATGGTGCTTTCTTTCAGTAGTAACAGGTTTTATTCTTTTTTCATCTGTCATTCTTTTGGCTTTATGCTATCCTGATTTTTCATGGTGGTTGAATGCAGGCTATTTACCTAACCAAACAATGAAGGTTTTATGATTTGAACAATTCAGTTGTCATTCTATTCAATATGCATGTGACCGAGAAGTTGCACATATATTGAATGTTGTAAATTAAATACTATTTTAATCACACAGGAAAACTTGCTTTTGAAGGAAACCCCCTGGTGACTCTTATAATGTAATGCATATGTGATTTATTTAAGTTTATATTTTTGCATGTTGAATACCTGTTTTTTTTTTTAAGAAAAATAATACTTGGAGATTTTTGTGGTATAAACATTATGAATGGTTTAGAAGTTCTTCCCATACTTACAAATCATGCCAAAATGCTTTAAATCTCTTGGTAGTTTCCTTAAAGCTGTTTGTCCTTGATTTTATAAAGTAAATTTTTCCACATAGTACTTTGTTTTAATTCTGAGTAGAGGGAGGACTTAAGTTGATAGCAACTGTGTTCAAACTTTGATTTGCAAGACATATGTATTCATATATATACATGCACACTTAAAGTTCTCTTAGCATAATTGTCTAAGCAAGATTCATTGACAGAGAACTGACATTGCCACATCTCAGGTTTTCTTCATTTGAACTTATATAAAATGAAGAAAATGATAGTTTCCACATGTAAAGTTGCTAGTGTAAAAATGGTTGTATAGAAAACTTTGTGTTTCTAAATTGCTTTTTTGGTTAAAATGTGTGATGTTAAAAGTTATTTGTGTATGACTAAGTGCAGAATTGAAATTATAAAGGGCTTCCACTTGGAGATCATGAGAGCAATCTGATAGCATCACAGATAATGAATAGACTGTATAGTACTGAGAACCATAACATGGAAGGGGAAAAGTACTAAATATCGTTACCCAGAAATCAAAAAATTTCCTTGAGAGTTATATTTGTTTACAAATAAGTACTTAAGTGCCTAGAGAGTCAGCGAATAGTGGCAGGAAACCATTTACAAGTTGTCTCGTTTTGTGAGTTTTGCTGTTAGCCATCTGTATTCTGACACAGTGCCAGAGCATTGTTGATGTTACAAAAACCTGGTCCTTTTTTTTTTTTTAATTCCCATTTAGTATTGGGTAAGTGATTTTCTTTTAGTATTTCAGCATTTCCCTCACATAGTACCTAGGTCTGTGTGTCTTAGCAATTTATCATGAAACTAGACGTTTTAGTCTTGTTTTTCAAAATGGAAGTAAGGAACGAGATAACAAATAATGTAAGGCTCAAGTTCAAAGGAATATAGAAGATCCCTTGAGATGGAAGTAAGGTCATGTCAAGAATGCAGTTTTCCTTAGTTAGTGTAAGTGTATTGTTATAAATCTATTAAGATTCTACCTTGCTAGGTTTGCAAAAATCTAAGCAATAAAACCTTGGTTCTTTTAACTTATTTTTTAGAGCCAGCATTGGAAAGGAAAAATCTCATTTTTTCTTAAAATTTTTAAAAATAAATTTCATCCAAAATCTGTTGCCCTGAGGTAGCAAATCGAATTGCTAAGTTAAAGGCAATTCATTTTGTATACTTTTAAAGCCACTTTGATCTGTTTCCAGCTTGTAAAACTCTGCAGTACGTGGTCTCCCATTTTATTCTCTTGAAGCACCAGTCTGCTGAGGACTGAGCATCTTGGTGGTACATTTTCTGTTTGAATTGGTCAGGAAGCAAACTAGCAATATTATTGCCCAGCACCTTACTTTCTGTTATCATGAGCAAGACAAAATAGTCATTTTGATCCCAGAAGATCCAAGAATTCTTAGGTCAGTAATATATTGTGCATATTTATCCTTACATAGATACAGGCCCATAAACATACATTGTTGGAGCAATTATCACTGATTGGATTTCCATATCAGTTTTAATGAAGTAAACTAATGTTTGACACTTGAGGAAAGTACTGTTATTGGTTATTATAATTAATACTGTTACTACTACATTGTAGTGGTTCTCTTCTGATAAAATAGTATGAACTGTTAATAACCAGAGAAGTGAAATTCTCAGTGAACCACAAGAAGAAATATACGATTGTAAATAGCAAAGTGTCAAAAATTAGGCTTTGGGGAAGTTGAGCTGTGGTCATTGCAACCTGGTTTTCCTTGTATTCCAAAACGATGTTGTGTTTCCTGGCAACAAGATGCAGATAACGGCATGTTGAGCCTTGCTGAGAGATTCACAAACAAGCTGGAGCAGCCCAGGTTCACATGGTTACCACATTATTTGGCTAAAGCTATTAATCTCTGTGGTCAGGCCTGTAAAGCTGGTCTATCTGTGCAGATTGCACATACCAGGAAGTGTGTGTTCAGCTGTGTATATGTCCAAGTTGGCTCCAATAGTCTTTAAATTTAAGAATAGTGAATAATGAATGGCATTTGGCTTATTCTACTTGTTTTCAGTCATTTACATGACTTAGTAAATTGTTAGTATATTCTATATCCATAATATTGTTGTGTGGAATTTGGGGAAAGTTCACAGATTGAGTCTCTAGCAGAGAGAAAAGTTCCGTGATTTCAAATTATGCAAATAAAACTCTTGATTTTTGATTTGCAAATGTGAGGATTTAACATCCGAGTTTATATAAATTCGATATGTAGTGTTCATTTTGTTCTTTGGAATGAAATTAGAAAAGAAATTTAATGAGATAAGTTCAGTTCTCTTCCAGTTCTTTGGTTAAGATGCTTAAGATACTGAAAACACATTTTAAACGTATTTAATAATAAATGCTTATTTGGTTCATTGGAATGAAATATTCTATAATCACCTTTGCTTTCCCACTCTACTATTGTACATCTGCAGATGTTAATTACCAGTATCAACTGGAGACTAGTCATATATATATATATGAACTGCCCAGATTTGATGTTAAGGCTTTCATACATGGAATGGGCTTTGAAGAATTTCCAAATTCCAGATGTGCAGTTGAGAAAACAACACAGAATATTAGACCTTTTTTTCTTTCTTTTTTTTTTTTTTTAAAGAAAACGATGTTGAATGACAGAATTAACCAGTTTGGGTATTGCACTCATGACCTTGCGTTTGAACTAACCAATTTTACATGGATAATTGAAATTGTGGAGACAGTGCAAATTTGTTTCCTAACTAAGATCACTGTTAGATTTGAGTTACATTCACATTGGAGAGTGTGCTGGAATCAACTTAGTTACTGCTATGCAGGGAAAAGGAAGAGGTGGGGAAACACTGCAAACCATATTTTAGAGGTTACCTACTTGTGATAATATGACCAGTAATTATTTCTACTTATGAATTTGTCGTAGGAGACGGGTGAAGAAAAAATTGCAGACTCCAAATATATAGTTAATTTTTTTCAGAGTACAGAATTCTTTTTGAAATTAGTGTTTATTGATAAAAGAGAGAATTTTACTTACTTACGATCTGAAGCCTAGGGCCAGGAATTTAGCCCAGCGGCACAAGTGCTTGCCTGGCGAATTCGAGGTCGTGAGTTCAATCCCCGGCACCAAAATAAATAAATAAAAGATCTGAAGCCTAGAGTATTGCCATAGTCTGAATTACTGAGTGATTTTAATTGCTAATTGCTTTTAGGGGTTTTTTTTTTTTAAAAAAATCCATCCAAGAAACAATACCATTAGATGACTTCACAGAAATTGTATGTAAAAGGATGCAAGAAATGCACATTAATGATAGTAGAAAGCCGATATTGTTGTCTGTGTGACTTACAGAGTGAATTATCTAAACTAGAGCAAGCTCTTGACTGTACTATACTAGAATAGTTAAATTAGTCAAGTTAGCTCTGGCCTGCACAGCTGTGATGATGTATGAACTAATTCATTATGTGTTATTGATGACACTGGAGAGAGGAGAACAGCTGAAACTTACTACGCCTTGTGACTTTTTGGTAGTTCTTGAATATACACAGCTGTATGAGTTTGAATTTATTTTAAAAATTCCTGCCTAAGAAAGACAGAGCTCCATAAGCAAGAACTGTGTTTGAAGTGACTTTCAAAATGTGTGCCTTGTGCTTTAGAGAAAGCAGTCCAATGAATTATTTTTTGTACCTCTTTATACTGCTATTTACATATGAAATAAAACTAATTGCCTTCTATCTATACTAATCTAGGGAAGTTGCTGGGTCTGTGTAGAGCTATCATGGAAATCAATAGCAATCATTTATTCCTCTTCTGGCTTTTCATCAATAAGCAGATTAGACTTTTTGAAACAGCTGTCACCTGGCTTCAGGTTGGGGTCAGTCATTTCCTGATATATTTGTGTTCGTGAAAATGAACCATCCAAAAAGCAAAGATTTACAACTTCTAAATCAGACATAGAAATAGAAGAAATAGGCCGTAGGATTATCTGGCAATGCCTAAAAATAATTGCATAATACAGTATGTATTTTACTCAGTCCAAATCTTTTATCTTTTACTGTAAGTAAGAGAGAATAGTATTAAGTGCATTTAACGTTGTTTAAAAACTTCATTCTGCACATAGCAGGTATGCAAAAAATGCTATTTTTGACAAATGGTGCTGTGAGACCCTGTAAATCTTACTTCCTATTTCTCATTGCACTACAATTTCTAGATTCTAGATTTATATTCTACCATAAAGCAAAGGTCAATTCATAAATTCGTTTGTGAATTTCTGATCCTTGTCTGTGATCTTCAATTTGTTGCAAGTTTGGAGGCTCTTTCTAAAATATGAAGCAATATGTAGTATGTAAAAACCTTAACTACTCAAGGAATGCTGCTGAAATCCAGCCTTTTGAGACTGATTATTTTCTTGTGGCCTCTTATTTCTTAGACCCTGATCTGAAACCATATGATTCCACATTCTTTTGATGATTTTGGATTTCATTTAAATTAAGACATCAGGTCCTCTTAACCTAGGCCAGTCTCCTTTAATGATTACCAGTCTCTTTATTTGTGAGTTGTGCAAGAAAAACTTAAGTACATGTGTATAGCACTTGTTTTTACAAAGGAAAATAAAATAAAAGCTTTGAGTTATCTGATGATGATTCTGCTACAGCTTTCTGAAAGGCTGCTTCAAATTGGACACTGGTAAATTTTGAAAGAAACTTGATTTGGTTTTTGTTTTGTGTGTGTGTTTAGTTGTTTTGTTTCTTTTTTGAGATGGGGTTTTGCTACGTAGTTCAGGTTTGCATTAAACTCACTGTTTAGCCCAGGTTGGCCTTGAACTAGGAAGCGGTCCTCCTGCCACATCAGTCTCCCGAACACTGGGATTATATAGGTATGTGCCACCACACCTGGCAAGAAACATGGTTTTGAAACCTGGGAGTCTTAATATAAAGTGAGTAGGAGATGTTGTATCTTTTGTTTTTTTCTTTGTCTTTTTGAGACAAGGTCTGACTATGCAGTTCTGGCTGGCCTTGAGCTCACTTTTGGAGCCCTGGCTGGTCTCGAACTTGCGACCATCATCTTGCCTCAGCCTCCAGAGTGCTGGGATTACAGGAGTGCATCACCACAGCTGGCTGAAATTTTGTATCTTTGAAAGACAGTAGAATGGTGAAGATTGAGCTATTTTCTTTTTCATTCTGGGTTTGAAATTGTTACTAGTCTGCTCTTGAGTTGAATTACACTTTGCAACACCATAGACATAGACTGTACAAAGGAATAAAATACATTTAAGGCTCATCAGTTTTAGGAGCAAACTACATTTTATTTAGTTAGTTTTTTTGAGATAGGGTCTATGTCATTCAGGCTGGCTTTGAACTCACTATGTGGCTATATAGTCTGGCCTAGACCTCATGGCAATCTCCTGCTTGAACCTTCTGAGTGCTGGGATTACAGACATGTGCCACCATGCCCAGTATAAATTGAAGAATTTTCTTAAATCCTGCTTTTAAATATATACCAATTTTTATATCTAGATTATTTATGGCAGTGCTTTCTAGGAACTAGGAATTATGCCACATACAGAGTCAACCTTATTTAAAGTGTTAAACCTAATTCAACCTAACCTCTGAAACAATAACACTTCAATTAATAAAGTCTTTTGTTAATAGTGGAATTTGAAATTATAGGGGTTCTCAAATACATTTTGAAATTTTTAAAAATTAAGGGTTCTATGCAAAGTAACTTATAAATGTGATATTTTGTAAACTTTTATAGTAGATCCATGCAAAAGATAGTGTTACCAATTTGATAGAAACAATTCTGTGACCAGGAACTCATATTTTAGAAGCTGATGATACCAATAAATAGTTAAATGTCAAACTTGCAGTTTTCCTTGCTTATCTAGCCAGTTACTGTTGCTAAAACAAGCATGATAGAGAGTTAAGTATTACTATATGAGGTTCCCACACAACAAAAATGCATCTGGCTCTTCATTCTTCCTCTGCTCTATACTATGGTAACACCTACTTGACCAGTAAAGAACCTGTGCATGGTTATCACAATGAAAGGATAAAGTCTTAGAATATGAGAGTGACTGCTCCCTTTTATAGTCTACAGAAACCAGTGACTTTCCAGTATATGTGCCACAAAAAAATTTACCTCTCAAGACTTAAATTATCTGAGAAGAAAATTTGTATTCTTTATGCAAATAAGTGTTTTGTTTTGGTGCCATTGCTCCTGAGCGAACATAAGGAAGGATATGTGTTATGTTGGTTGAAACAACACTTCTCATAACAATTAGCTATTCCTATAGGAATTTCTCTTTATTACATTAGCCTTTTTTTCTTTTTCCATTAACTAAGGGGTTCTTATGTTGTCCCTTCTTGTTAGACCTACAGGCATAGGGTTCTTCTCTGTTTTAGTAGCACTGAATAGTTTGTAAAGAATGTCAGGGAGGGGAACCCATGGGTGAACTTTGCTTGCAGGAGGGTGTATGCCTTCAGACTCTGCCTGCACCCTGTGATCTTCACAGCTTCTGCAGCTGATCAGGGTGTAGAGAGGGCGAAAAGCACAAAATACCCTAAATAATTTCCTGCTGCGGTTGGTCTTTGGTTTCTGACTGTCACCTGGTATAGCTGTTTCATTTCCAGGCATTGAGAAAATAAAAATAAGCACTGAAAAAGTCTCTTGGTTTGCTTTTCAAAATTTGATTACTCATGCTAATAAAGAAACACTTCCTTGAATCTGGGTAAAGTAGTAAGACAGAAGGAGCTTTGCTTGTTTGCTTTGTGATATTTGGGTTATGTATATACTGCCAGACATCAGTAGCATTTTGTGAAGTGTTACTAAAAAAGTTTTAGATTAACTAAACAATGAAATTGAATCTGTCAGAAAAACTTGACTTTGTAGACTCCCTCTCTTCCATGAAGTTACTAATGTTAGGATTATGGTGAAAGGTTTGATTACAAAGCCTAGATTATAAAAGAAATTTTCAGTATCTTTTCAATTAAGTTTTGAGAAATTTGGTTTAAAAACTGTCAAAATGATAAATTTTTCATATAGCTTTGTATCTTCAGATACAAAATAGTTAAAATGTGTACTTGTGGTTCTTAGCACCAAATACATAATAAGCCATCAAGTAGTATATTTCCAGTTTTTTTATTTATCAGTTAAGTTTATTTGGACAAATTGGGGGAAAAAGACAAGGCTAAGTAAGAGAAAACTTTAAATAAAACCCTTTTTTAGGGGAGTTGTTTATAGTTTAAACATCAAACCTAAAAGAAGCTAACATATCTTACTAGAGATTATTAGAGTGTACTTATGGCAATTATTTGTAATTAGAATTTCATTTGTGTGACTATGAGTTCTGAATTAAAAGATTATTTGAAAACGCATTTTTACAGTTTATCACTTACATGTAGTATTTTTTGTATTTGTTCAGGAAAGTTTTATAAACAAATTGAAAAAATGATCAGTATGTGTACTTAGAATACAGAACAGACTTTTTAGTGTCAACTTAAAAGTAAAATATAGGAACCTCTTAGTCTTTAAAAATATTTCACTTAAAGGAATATTCATTTTCATAACTGCATAATTTAAGATAGTATAAAAGGCGTGACATGGTTTTTAATCCCCCAAAAACTGTCTTGTGCTTTCTATCCCAGCTGTTTTTATAGAAATTACGTTTCACTTCCTAATTAGACTACAGTTGAGAAATATGTCTCACTTATAGCTACCTTCTGCTGGTCTCAGGACATGTGATTGAACTTGGATGAAAGTTAAGGCTGTATGACATTTCTGGTATCTTCAGGGCACAAAATTTAATCCTGTGCCTCCATAAATAGATGGCAATGAGATCTTCTGATCCTATAAGTTTTTATTCATGAAAGATTTTAAGTTTATCCACATCTTATTAGAAAGTTTGTTCTTTGCTTTGTTCTATAATTTTGTAATAAATAGATAGCTTAATAGTATTTTGTTAGCTTTTTTTTTTTCTTAAGTGGGTATTATAATTTGCTTTTATTGGTTGTTACCTTTATTGGTGGAGATGGCAAGTAAGGACTTTAACATATCTTATTTATTAGAAGTTCAGCAAAACAGATAAATTCAAACACCGATGTCTTGGTATCAAAGCTTTTTGAGGAGAATAAGCTGTGTTACATGTTTCTTGAGTTCCCCCACATTATTTTGGAGAATATACAATTAAACCAAAGTTAAAAACAGTATATTCTTTAATTTAGGAAAATTTCCCTCCCGTTTCTCTCCTTTAGCCTTCTTTTAACATTTTTGCTGTTCTGTTTTAGAATGATTTTAAGACCACAGATTAAATGCTTAAGATTTTTAAAATCAGACTTAGTGTTTGGCATACAGATAAATGTGATTCCAGATGGCATCCTACTCGCAAACTGACTGTACTTTCTTAGAAATTCACCTGTTTGTAGAATGTTCCAGAGGGGACCAAGGGTGCAGCACACATAGCTGGAATTTTCTCTAAATATGACACTTTTTAAAGAGTTGATCCTGAAAAATGCCTTGTATTTACCTACCTTGGAAACCTTTTGAGATATTTAAAACCATTAGGTAAATCTGTGATACAAGTTTTGTATTAGTTTCATGGAGTTTATCTTAAGCTTCAGTGATCTTGCGACAGTTATTTTGGAGACTCCTAGAAATAGGAAAATTTAATTAGAATTCAACCTTTGATTTTAGTTTGTCCTGTAACTACATAGGCTGTATGCATAATAATGTAAACTTCCAATTTTGATTTATGAGTATCTGTCTACAACTACTTCCAAATACAGAGGGCAAGTTCAGTTGTCACCAAGACTCAATGTCACTCTGTAGAAATTAAGTATAGAATCTTAACCTCCGGTAGGAAAAGATGTTGCATTGGTTTTCAGCATTTATAGGTAAGTTATTGCCTCCCTGAACACTTTGAAGCAATATTTGAAGCAATGTTAGCAAAATCTTAATTAGTAACAGTGACAGTTACTGTTCTTCCCAAGCAGAAGTATAAGTACATAGTTCTCTGAAGCTTAGTAACTACACTGCTTCACAAAATATGTTGGTAGTGCATATGCCATGGCTTTGATTCTCGTCACCTTGTAACATGTGGAGGAACATAGAAGCTGCCAGGTATTCCAGCATTACTAAATTGAGTCCTGGAAACATCAAAGCTAGATATCAAAAACCAGCTACATTTTATGTGCCTGTGAAATTTCTATAGCAGTAGCAGACATACCCTGTCTGTCAGGCTTGTCTTAATACAGTACTAGAAGAGCCTAAATACTCTTCAAAACTATACTTAATCTTTATTCATCATTATGCCCCTTAGTTTGGCAAGATATTTTCACTTTATGGTACAGTAAAAAAATAAGAAAGATGACTAATTGTGATGGTTAGTCTCAGCGTAGGTGCTAATAGTTTGAGGTTACAGATTTATTCTTGTAGAAATCAGTTAATTTTTATAGACTAGAAACCAACATTCTAAACTCTAATCTGGTTAAAACTAACCAAAGTAGAATTCAGGAAATTTTATACTTAATTTAAAGCTTTGCTGCTAAAATCTTGAGTTTTATATTTTATTTACATCATCTTCCAACATAAACAAGTTCAGCCTTATTTAACGGCACAATTATCCAGTCACCCAAATCAGAAACATAGGACACATCCTAGGCTTTTTTTCTCCTCCCCACATGTAATTGTCCTTCCTGCAGTTTGATCCTAACTTCCAAATGCCTCTTGAATCATTGTACTGTCATCATTTGTCTCATGTGCAATCTAGTGACTATAAATAGCTAAGCATAGAATATTATTAATAAATATGCTAAGAAATATCTAGTGAATAAGTGCCAGTCTTTTTATTCTCCCCTACTAAAAATAAATCAGCCCTTTATACTACCACCGTTGGCAAATTGCTGCTATTAAACATGGGTATGTATGTATCACTGTGGTATGTCTTTAACTCTTTAGAGAGCATACTAGAATGTAAAAATTATGTACTACAAATACGTACTAAAATGTTTTTTAGGAAAAAGTTAAGTCTGGACCTTGCTGAAAATCCACCAGTGATCTTACTTTACTGCCTGCAGGCTCAAACCCTAACCTCTTAACCCAGCATACAAAACTTTTCATTATCTGACCCCAGCCAACCTCTCCAGTCCAGGCCTGTCTCTTATCACCTGTCTCATACACATACCCTGACCTCCCACATGAACTGCGTGTGCTTCTTGCACTTTTCTCGTCCCTTGCTTGGTTAGCTTCTACACACTATCTCCCTGTGGTGTCCTGCCTCATGTGGTCAGCCCTGTAGCTAGCTGGATTTACCATTTAATCCATTCTGAATTGTTCTGAGACCACCTTTATGCCATATTTCACACTGTGCCACAGGGTTTGCTGTGTACCCAGTTGGTGTTAACGTGGCATTTTGTCTCTTGGTGCATAAGACAGTAACTAACTACTCAATGTATCTACGTAAGATTGTTTTGTTATTTTACAAATTGTTGCATTGTCATCTTGGCTTCAAAAACCTTATAAATAGAAAAATTCCCTAACATCTTAGGCTCTTTACTGAGTTCCTGAATGTATAACCTCAAGAACTATGTATCTGAGCAAAAATAGTGTATTTACTAATTTGTTTCAAATGACACCAGTTTATTGGTTTTGATTCCAGTTTAAATGTGTTTATCATTCACATTGTAGCCTCTTAATTTTCTGCTTAGTATCTGAAATGCAGAAAAAATGCTTGTGGGCCATACTTCCTGACTATGTGGGTGTTGGTGCCTTTGCATTGGTAATAAGTGTATGTTGGAAAATTTTCACTTAATTATGAAAATATTTGTTGACTAAGAGGAGAACCATTGTTATAAAGTATCTAGACTTTTTTCTTTTTCATGATAGAGTTCTATACTAAGTGTAGCAATAGTGATTCATTTAGCCACATAATATATTTAGCAAAAGTTAAATCCTACTACATAGTGTTTACCTCCCTTACTCCCTTCTGGCCATCGTTCTGTGGGAATGCTTTTTAGGCGGGTTAAGTCCTCATCCACCAAGATTATAGTACCTTGTATTTGTAGAGACAACCCCCCCCCATCTATCAACCTCAAGCACTGATTCTCTTGCTCTGTTCTCACACATTTTATATTTACTGCTTTGACCTTTATCCCTACCTTTATCAGCACTATACAGTAAATACCCACTCTTATTACGTTTTAAGGTTCTGAGTCCTTGAACTGACTTCTCAGCTCGTGGCCTGACAGCTCTCACATTGCCTGTTACATCCTGGTTCACATTTCTTCATCTTCTGTGTATCCTCTTGAGAATGTCTCCTCAAATTATGTGAACTGTTCCTTTCCAAGACGCAAAGCACTTGGAGAGCTCTTCTTTCTTTTTCTTTGTATACAACCCTTTCTTTACTCACCACTGATGTTTCCTGATACTTAAACTAACCTAAAGTTCTTTTTTACACAAAGCTATCTTGCTGTGATAAAGCCTTTTATTTTTCCTAACCTTTATCTATTCCTGGATATTGTTTACCACTTTCTCTCCCATAATGCTGTGTATCTATTCTTTGTCCTCATTCCCTGGTTGTATTTGCCATTGATGAATTTAATTGGGCAGATAAACTTATTTGGTTTGATACAGTATTAGTTATTCCTCTCTTGACATCCCCAGAAAACAAGGGCTACATCTGTTTAATTCTTTGTGTGTTGCCTAATTCAGCCTACCATTACCATTATCACACACAGATGACTTATAACTGCTTTTTGATAACAGGAAACAATGGTTTGATAAAGAAGTAGGGTGGATGTTGAATATTTGGCAACTGTATTCCACACGTTTATGCTGATACAGATTGTGCAGGAAAAACTTGGCTTTGGAGTTTTAAAGAATTCCTTGTTTAAGGGAGAGCAGATGGTAAAAATTAATCTTATAAAAGATAATTTTTTCAAATTTGATGTTTTTGTCTTTGTCAAGTCTAGAAAAACATATTGGAAAAATCAAATACAGCTGAACAGTACTTTGATATGTCAATCCCAAGAATAGTTGATTGTAATAAATTAGGATTTGCTATAGAAATTTCATAATGCCTGAAGGACCAAAATGCACAGAGAATGTAGCAAAAGCTGCAGTTGTAGATGTCTTTCTCATGCAAATTATTTGTGAGGTTTCAGTAATGCAGATTTACACAGATACTGCTAGAATGAAGTCCAAAATAATTTGACACACAACAAAAAACATTGCCAGTCTTTATGTTAACATATAACATAACGTCTGTTATGTTACTAAATCCTTAAAGAAATTACTAAGACCTTGTTAATTCATTATTGGGGAGAGTTACGAGGAAGTAAGTTTGAAGGGAAAAATATATTTAGAAACTTGCAATGGTCTTACAATGGGGAAAGATTTGTATTTGACTTCTCAAGTATAACATTAAATTCTCCTAAAGTTAAATGAAGATTGTTTAAGGCAGTTAGATATGGAGTTTGATTTAGGTAGAAGAGTTTCAGGTTTTAGGGATTTTTTTTTTCTTTTCAGGATTTCCCAGAAACTATTTTCCTTTTAAATTAAATGTTACTTTTTATCATTAATCTTTTTACACTAGTGACAAAATGTGATCTTAAATTACATTTTTCTTATTTCCATTTTATGCCTAATTAAATTATATCATATTTTAAAGACTACAACTTACATTCTTTTTAAGAAAGAAGTTTGAGGTGTAGGGAAACCTTTAGGAATTTTAAAGGAACATACTGAATTTACAAATTATGTACTTTTTGTCATACATCCATCAGTTTGTGTCTATGACTTGAGTTTTTCTCTATAGAGCAGAACCTGATTCACAAGTTTTTTACATCAGGATGGTGAATGAGTAGATTTTCCTTGACATTGGAAGTTAGAAATCAGCACTCAAGAGCAAAGCGAGAGCGCTGCTATAGGTTTGGAAAGATAGTATATAAACTTACCATAGTACTCAGTGTGTGCCTTAGCATGTTAAAGGACTGAGGAAAGGCTTCAGTAATTTAATTTGTGTAACCACATATTTTTATTAACAGTCCTTAAAGTATATCAAGAGCAGTATTTAGGAAAATGTACTAAACAAAATTTGGTAAAAGTTACCACCCTTTTCAAAATCCTAATTTATGTCAAGGAAATAAGTTAGTTATTGGGAAAATGTATCCTAACACTTGAATTTCAGAGTGCTCGTTGTTCTGAACGTTATTGTAACTGGAGTATGTCATGCAGACGTCTATTTCGAAATCTGCACTAAAAGTACAAAGAAATATGAACGAAGAAATTCAAGAGTTTGGTTTTCTGTTAATATGTCATGTTTTATTTGTATATTAGGGAAATTTTCAAACATACATAAAGAGTATGATGGACATTTTCACTTAAAAGAATGCTTCAAATGTTTCCAGCCTTAGGTAATAAAAGTTTCACTAAAAAGGAAATATACATGTTTTAAGTGGACCACACTTTATCAATTAATTTTTCAACCAATCTGGTTTATATAGTGGGACTTTACCCCCAAAACTGTGGTGTTGTTTACATAAGGCTGATTCTGCAGCAGTAGATAGACCAGATAGCAAAAGTGACAAAATCTTCTCATAACCGACACTCTTAATAATCCAGATTATTTTTCTTCTTCATGTTTTGCCAGCATTTTTTCACGTGTATGGTAAAGCATAACATTGATATTGAGTGTATTAGCAGTACTGAAGCCATCTGAATGCCTTTTATCAGGCAAAATTGTATTTTTCTGTTGGCCTGGGTAACTTGATGCCTCTGAAGAAAGGGGAAAGTTTTTTTCTCTCTCTGGCTGATTTATATATCATATTATCAACCTCATCTCAGTGTGGTTTCTGATTGACTGAGCCAGGATTTGACTCATCCTAGTGAAGAGGGGAAGGTGGGATTACACGAATTGATTTAGGCCAGGGATGTTGTTTGTACCATTTCTGTCCAAACTCTGTGACTTGCAAATTTGGGTTTTGTTAAGAAAGGGAATGGATGCAGGGAAGTCAATCAGTAATGACCTTTTATTCCAAGTAAAGCAAGTTTTAAAAATTTTGTAACAGGCAATACTAGATGTTTTTAATGTATGGTATTTAGATATATTTATTTAGCAGTTTTTTTCTTGGGTCTTTTTAGAGGACAAGAATTTTGGGCAGATTTGAATGCCATGAATGTGTATGAGACAAGTGAATTTGATCAGCTCCGCAGGCTCTCCACACCACCCTCTGGCAGTGTCAACGCTACGTACCACACAGTGTGGAAATTCTTCTGTAGAGAGCACTTTGGATGGAGAGAATATCCTGAGGTATTTACACATTCCATGTTTTATAGTACATTTAATGTTTTTGTCTTTCTGTGTTCTGTCATTCTTGCTTTTTGACAATGATTAGCCAGAACCACAAGTCATAACAGAGAGCTTATAAGGTGTAAAATTGATTCAAGTGAAAACTTTTTTCGCTTATAAGGTGTAAAATTGATTCAAGTGAAAACTTTTTTCTCTATTTTTCTGAAAATGATTTTTTCCATTAATATAATATCCATAAATAGAATACCATTTTTATAAAAGAACTGAAATGCCTTCCCAAGATTCTTACGGTATAGTGCTAAAATACTCAGGCATGGCTATGTTTTTTTCTTTTTTTAAAAACTTTTTTGTCTTTTTGAGACAGGGTCTCATTATGCAGTTCAGGTTGGCCTTGAGCTCACATTATAGCCCAGGCTGGTCTCGAACTCTGCCACAGTCTCCCAAGTGCTGGAATTACATGTGTGCACCACATCTGGCTACCTTTGGAATAATTTTAAGGAGATAAGAACTGATTTTACTTTCAGCTGTGTCTGGCTCCTTGGGCTTAACGAGATTGAGTCATGTGTATATATATATGTGTTACACTTAGCCATTTCAGAAGCATGGTAGAATCACTCTCGGTCTCCTGAAGAAGTACTTGAAAATGTTTTCTTGAAGTGTGATCAGGCAAATCATTTACTTAGGATTTTGTCATATGTACACATGTGTCCTTATTTTGAAATGATGAGAATAGCTCATCAGTTGTAGAGCAAGGTTTTAAAATTATGGTTTACTTTGCTTCCAAACCGCAATCATAAGTCAAGTTAAACAGCCTGAAATAAACTTTCAATATTAATTTCATATTTCAAAAATTTCACTTCTTCAATATAATTGAATTTATTTCTAGCATTGTGAAAGGGAAAGCTTGTTTACCAGTTTTTTAAAGATACTAGCAAAAGCATGTGACTGAATGTGTTAAATGCTGTAAAATACAGTATTAAATATTGCCACCCCACTTCAGTGAGGGTGGTACTGGAGATTGGACCCAGGACCTTGAGCAAGTACTGTATGTGCCACTGAGCAACACCCCATCCCCTAGCCCTTTTCACTTTTTTGAGCCAGTCTCACTAAATTGCCCAGGCTGGCTTCTGAGGGTCTTTCTGCCTCAGCCTCCTCTTTAATCACTAGTATCTATCTTCCAAAGAGAGTAAGACGCTATTTAAAATGTATTCTCAGAAAACTTAGACTGTGACTATTTATCTCCTCAGAGGATTCTCAGGTTCAGAACTTGGTTTTTGTTGTTGTTTAATTTTGTACACTACCATTTTTAATTCTCTTTCTGAAAACCCTTAAGAAACTGAAAAAACCTCCAAGACATTTTTAAGGTTGAAAATAGCATACTGAGCCTCACATGTAATTCTGAGCCTCATATGTTTCATGAGGTAGCTAGCTATGATCTGAACAGGGAGCATTTTTTGGAGAATAATGCAATGAATAAAAAGAGTTAATGTGACTCTCTGTACTTTACTGAAATTCCTCTGATGTTAAAAGCGAGGTTTACTATTTTTGCCTTTAGTTGCATTTTTGTATTTTATAATGATTGTTTATTAACCTGCTTTTCTTCTTTACCTTCTATTTTCTATTCGGTAGTCTGTTATTCGATTGATTGAAGAAGCCAATTCTAGGGGTCTGACAGAGGTCCGATTTATGATGTGGAATAACCACTACATCCTCCACAACTCATTCTTCAGCAGAGAAATAAAAAGGAGGCCGCTCTTCCGCTCCTGTTTTATACTACTCCCATATTTACAGTAAGTGTCTTGTCTTGACTTTGATTTTGTGAGTGCACTACTGATTGCCAGAGAGAAAAAGATTTTAAATTAAGACACTATTTTGGCTGTTAACTCTAACATGTGAAATTTTGAATTAGTCTTTGGATTTAATTTTTTAGTAAATTGAATTATAGTAAGCTACAATTAATGCATTACTAAGGAAGTATGTTTCCTACTGGATTATCTGAACTGAGATGCAAAGTAAGCGAGTATGTTTGGAATAAGGTGCAGAATTTGCTTTTGTTTCCTTCATGGAAAATTGATTTTTCCTTTCTATGAAGATTATTTCCAAATGAGACCCTTCCATGTTACCAGTTTCCTTAGCCCAGATAAGCTGCCCTGGCAATTGGGTACAGTGATATTCACCATTCTTTCTTCCGTGAGTGAATTTGAATTGGAAAAATCCACTTTTTCAAATCTACTTTGTTTGTTAAGTAAGGTTTTTCTTCTTGGGATAGTCACTAAAAAGTATCATTTCCTAAGAATACAATTTCTTAATAAAAGGTTAAGTTTGAACTCAGCCCTTTGCATTGTGGGTAAGATTTTCTTCCTTTTTTTTTTTTTTTATTGCTATTCTTCTTCCCTCTCTAGACAGCCCACTGACACATCTTACTGAAAGGTGGGGCGCATTACCATTAGTATGGCTACCTTCCAGTTAGATATGCCATTTATAAAGATTGTTTTTTTTAAAAGAAGCTCCAGATCTACTTGATTTTATGAATTTTCAGTCCTAAATAATATTGGTCTGTCCTCCTGATCTTTGATTTTGCTGATGTTTTTATATTCCTACTATTTTTATTTCAAGTTCAAACTGTAGTTTCCTCAAGTCATTATGACAGAATCTTAATCTTAGCTCTAGGACTCTAAGAGGGACATTAAAAACAAAATACAAGACAGGCAGGATGGTGTATGTCTTTAATCCTAGGTACTTGGGGGATTAAGGCAGGAATATCACAAGTTTCAGCCCAGCCTGGGCAACATAGCAAGATCTTATTTCAAGTAAAGTTTAAAAAGCCGGAAGGATACCTCAGTATTAGATCACTTGACTAGCATGCTCAAGGGCCCTGTGTCCTATCTCTGCTCCACTGTTTCCTGAAATGATCAGTATTTAAAAGAAATTTTATATGAAGGCTGATTTTAGAAATATGTATTGGTTCTTCTTCTAAGTCCACATGTGGACATTTTTACCTTCCAAGGTTTTTTTTTTTTTTTAAGAATAAAAGTGTTGCTTCTGGGATTTCACTAGCTCACAGCTGGAGTTAGTGTGAGTGTCCAGTAGTTAGGGACATATTGTCCTCCTGGTGAGATAGTAGAACTCATTAGTGAGACCAGCAGCTTAGCATGCTGAGCCAATCAAGCACGATATAGCTTCTATGTGAGAGTAAGAATGTACATTCCAGTGTTGTAGTATTGGGTGGTTTTAATAAATGATGAAAATCAGTGTGTTTCAATCCTCAGATAAGTAATTATGTAAAATATTTTTTTAAAGTTAGATTTTATAACAGGATAAACTACAAAAATAAGCAGCAGTAAAATTAGTGCCACAAAATGACTTTACTACATTTATAATACAGGCTTACAAGAGAAATAGTTACTCCCTCTTTCTTTTTAAAATTTCAGATTTTAGTCTTTCTGTTTGAAATAGAAATAATCATGTATATGTAAGAGGTCAGCAAACCAAAAGGAATAAGCAGATACTTTGGTGCGGAAAGAGCAGAGAAACAGCAAGTTCATTCACTACGGTGAAACCCTATCTTCCCTCAGTATGGGGCTGAAGGACATTCAAACCAGCCTAGGTGGGAGGAGGAGGGCAAATGACCCCAAAAAGCAGATTTCAGGAGATGGCAGAGCATGGCATGGTGGTGTATGCTTGTAATCCCAGCTCTGCAGAGGCTAAGCCAGGAGAAAGGTTCAAGGCAAGCCTGGCTGCACAGGCAGTTTAAAGCCAGCCTGAATTGCAAAGTGAGACCTTGTCTCAGTAAAGAAAAAATAAATAAATGACTGTGACTAGACACCATGACCTAACTAAAGTTTTGTATGCTCATTTGTGTTATCAAGTGCAAAGGATCAAAGAAAAATGTAAGTGTGAAAGAAGCCACAACTGTTAAGGAATCAGAGATGTCTAAAAAGTGGGGATGGTGGCAGGAGATGTGGTGGGGTGGGGGCTAGGGGCTGACCTGATTTGTGAATTTTCTGCACACCCAGATGTGTAAAGGTTCATTCACCTCAGGCTCATGACAAGGCTTACCATATTTCATTGAATCCTTACCCGAAGGGTAAAATGAACTAATTTTTATTTATTACTGAAGTTGGTTTAGGAAATATTTTTAAAATGGTAGAAAGGGAAGAAAAGAGAATGATAAAAAGTAACTTTAGATTCTGAAAACGCATTCTTGAGAAGTCCTTGAGTACAAGCTTGATACCTTTTCATTTTGCCTCTCTAGAGAAGATAAGGACAGCACTGGGAAATACACATGTGAGCCAGAATCATTGGAATCCCATGCGCTGAATAAAAACTCAGCATTCTCAGAAAATAAAGATACATTGTAACTTTGTTTGGAATTTAAAAAAAAATTTTTATATATATATATATCTCCATCCCAAATTCTTTGGCAACAAGAAAGTAGACTTCTTATCAGGCATGCCTATATGCATCTATGATTTAACCCAATTGGCATGTTGATAAAAGTAAGCATCTATGGTTGGAAATTTATGCTAGTCATACAATCTAATATCAGGATTAATTTTTCCAGGCTCATCTTCAAGCATGTATGAGTAAATAACATACTTTGATTTGCCCCCCACACACACAAAGGAAGTGATACATTTAGTTATAGAATGAGAACATACATATCAGTAAGAAAAGAAACAGTTTCTTCTGTTGTTAGTGTTAGAATTTTAGTATAGGCTAAGACAATCTAAAATCTGTCTTGGGCATAGTGTTTAGGGGAGAAGCTTACCCAGGTTCGTTACCTTCCTCAACCCAGAAGCCTTTATTGGTAACTTCAGTTCCTGACAATAATGGACCCAGTAGACTGAGAGTTTGCAGATCAGGGACCGAACGGACTGAAAATAAAGGGCTTATATTCTGTGATTTCCTGCCATTCTTTGGAATTATGATGGTATTTTAAGGAGTTATAGACCTTTAAGAATCTGATGAAAGCAATGAGGCTTCTCAGAAACGTGTGCTATCATATAACAGAAAAATATACCTATAATGAATCTCCAGAGGAGTCTACTAGGTCTCAAAAAATGCTCCTGAGGACAAAAACTGTATACCTTCAGTCCTGAAGGTTGGAGAAACCAACTCACTTTAAAGCTGCTCCTGGACTTCAAACACCTGAGGTGTTTAGTGAGTTCTAGACGTGCTCACTGAGAACTGTGCTCACTAGGACTTTGAGATACATTAAATTGAGAGCACAGCACTTGAAGGAGGTAAAAGTCAGAAAACACAATTGTGCCTCTGTAGCTTTTACCTTCTTAAGCCATCTCTTAAAAAGTATAAGGCTATGTGATATAGTAGTAATAGGGGTAGGAATGGTAGTGGTAGCAGTAATGAGAGTCAGGTAAACTAAAGTTGGAATTCTAGTCTTCTGTCTGTCATTTCCTAGTGTTTTGTTTATACAAAATATGGAAAATGGAAAGTACAAGTTTAGAAACGATCTAAACTGGATTCCAGTTCTGTCCGTGCTCTTTGCTAGCTGTGTTGAGGCAAGTTGCTCAACCTCTCTGAACAATGGTTTCTTTATTTGAAAAGTGAGAATAACAAAGTTGTGACAGCTAGCAACACTGTAAAATGCCTGGTTCATGGCATGTGTTTAGGGTTAGATGCCTATGATTATGAAGAGGGTTAATTGTAATATGCATGTTAGAGATTAGGTGGATGAACATGCACAGTTGTAACCTCTGTATCACCAAGCTCTTTTGAAAATTTCAGTTTCCTAATTCATTCTGGCAGGCAGACATTGCTTCCTCATGATCACTGTGTGCCAGTACGGTATTCTGACCCGATACAGGGCGTGAGGGTCAGGACTTCTTACTTTCCACTTCCCTTTTACTCTCATTTGAATAAAAATAGGTAAGAAATTATCTAATCAGGCTGGGATAATTTATCAAAACTGCTGCTTATCTAAATTTATCCTTCAAAAGTAACATTTCTGAATTTAAAAGTTCAATGATACGCATTCAAGTGTCCAGAGTTTATAGTAATTAACTTTATCTTAATCATACCCAAATCTGTAAAACTTTAGTGGTGTTAATATTTTAGTTATGGAAAGTCAAGTAAATATCAAGTATTTGGTTTTTTTTTTTTTTGTACTGGGGATTGAACTCGAGACCTTGTGCTTGCCAGGCAGGTGCTTATGCCACTGCGCTAAATCCCTGGCCCCATTTGTTTGCTTTTAATGCCTGTTTCATGATTTTTTTTTTTTTTTGTAGAGAAATAAAAGAAAGCTTTTAAATTTTTCCCCACATGCTCCTTTTTACCCCTGCCCTACTTTTTGGTACTGATAGCCTTTCGTGATAGTATCATTTCTGCTTAGGATCAGCAAAGTTTGAAGAAAGTATATAAATTATTTTGGTTTTTGTTTATCTGTATAGGCAAAGAGGGCCCTAGGCAGAGTCAAAAATAAAGATATTTATAAATTGGCTCTTTCTTATTTGCCTTGCAGCAATACATTCCAGAGTTTCTCCACAGGGAGGAGAATAGGAGGAAGCTAATAATAGGTTGTTCATGTACAGGCAGTATTTGCGCTAAGGTTTTTTTCTTAATGAATTTTTAAACAGGCATTTAAACTATACAGATATATTGGACATTTCAATAGAGAATAATAACATGAAATGTACTTACTTCTGAGTGTTTCACATTGATGTTCCTTCTCCATTTTAAGGACACTTGGTGGGGTTCCCACTCAGGCTCCTCCACCTCTTGAAGCAACTTCATCATCACAAATCATCTGCCCAGATGGCGTCACCTCAGCAAACTTTTATCCTGAAACTTGGGTTTATATGCATCCATCTCAGGACTTTATTCAAGTGCCTGTTTCTGCAGAGGACAAAAGTTACCGAATCATTTACAATCTTTTTCATAAGACTGTGCCTGAGTTTAAATATAGAATTTTACAAATATTGAGAGTTCAAAACCAGTTTCTTTGGGAGAAATATAAAAGGTGAGTCAGAGATGTGAAAAGTTCAAAAGAGCTTTTCTTAATGTAGCCATTGTCAAATGCAAAACATGATAAATGCTTGTACAGAATGTAATATGTTCATATCAACTCACATATAATCCTCACAACAGATCTGTAAGTAGAGTTATAACAGTTTACATTTTGTAGAGAGAAAGCTGAGTTGTAGAACAGTTTGGCAACTTGCTGTAAGTCATGCTGCTTGCTAATAAGATAAGGTGCTGGAGTTTGAGCCTAGGCAGTCTGGTGCCAGACCCCTGCTCTTATTCCCTCCTCTGTGCTGTCCTCCAAATGCGCAGAGCAATGTAATACAAAGGGAACAGGTTTGGATTTGAAGGATCTCAGAATTAAAAAACATTCAGATTCAACCGAGGAAAGTGAATAGATTTATATTGAAAGGTAAAGCAAGCAAACAGTGGTGGAGAAGGAAGAGAAAGGGTTTTTGTGAAATGAAGAGGATGAGTTTAAACTTTGAGTACCGTCTTTGGTAGCATTTTGCTCTTGATGCCTTCCTTAATATTGCCCACTCCAGCCATGAAGAGGGGTTCTAACTACACCATGCTTATTAATTGACCCCATCTGCTTTTGCTTTAGGAAAAAGGAATATATGAACAGGAAGATGTTTGGCCGTGATAGAATAATAAATGAGAGACATTTATTTCATGGAACATCCCAGGATGTCGTAGATGGAATCTGCAAGCACAACTTTGATCCTCGAGTCTGCGGCAAGCACGCCACAATGTTCGGACAAGGCAGTTACTTTGCAAAGAAAGCAAGTTACTCTCACAACTTTTCTAAGAAGTCCTCCAAAGGAGTCCATTTCATGTTTTTGGCCAAAGTGCTGACTGGCAGATACACCATGGGCAGTCATGGCATGAGAAGGCCCCCTCCAGTCAACCCTGGCAGTGTCACCAGTGACCTGTACGACTCTTGTGTGGATAATTTCTTTGAGCCTCAGATTTTTGTCATTTTTAATGATGACCAGAGTTACCCTTATTTTGTTATCCAATATGAAGAAGTCAGTAACACTGTTTCCATTTGAAAAGTCTTAGTACTGCTAAATTATTTGATAAGAACTCAAGCCAGCATTTGTAGCAGGTTTGGAATGGGTGGGCCTGGGTGGGGAACGGCAGTGGACAGTGATAGGTCACTTTTCAGACCCATTTTTTTAAGTGCTAGAAAGTGTAATTTTTTTTGTAAGATAAACAAGTTTTTAAATGACCACTTATTCTTCGATTATTTACTAATTGTTATTAGTGTATTCTGTGGGAAAGACTAAAGTTGGCATACTCTCCATTCATACTTGTACATACAGGCAGCATTTGAGAAAGAAAGCAAGAAAAACTTAACAGCCTAACTGATCTAATGGCTTTTTGGGTCTGTTAGAAGTTTGGCCGTTTCAAAGGGAGGGTAGGAGCAGAGTGAGGATTCTGACCCTCACACTGATGAAACTGACTGGATCCAACACTACCACGCATGTTTCCTGCTCAGCATCATTTGCTTTGATGTAGCATAGGTTCGTGAAATGTTGTGGGTGGAAATTTTTTTTTCTATCAACAGAACTGAAACACGTAGAACATCAGTGACTTTAACTGTTCTGCATTTTGCTTCAGAATTCAGTGTTCTGTTTATAGAAAGTTGAAGAATTATTTTTAAAAATTGAAAAATCTTCGTCATCAGCAAAATCTTTCACTCACCAGTCATATGAAACATGATTCTAAAATGTTAAACTTTGAACTTGGGAAATTTAGTCTCTTCCATTATAATTGACCTTAATTTGAAGGAATTGGGCAGAAAATATGGTTAAAGCCAGTCTTTAGGATTAGAAGTGTGCAGTATTACTTTCTTTGGGGGTTCCAGGCCTAACCCTGACTGATAATTTTAGCGAAAGGAAGTACATCTTCAACCAAATCGAAGAGGTTTATTACATGCTTTGCACAAAGTAGATTTTCAAAAGTGGTTGTTGGGTTGAAATTACTGTTAACGTTGGTTAATCCCACCCTTCTGCCTGCTTGGCCAGATGCAGCCAGGTTCCCTGGCGGGCTCTGCACCTTACACTACTTACAATAGAAACACAGACTTAGAGATTGTGCCGCTGGCTCAGCTGGAGCACTGGGTGAATGTACTATTGCTTCCATCAGAGAGGCAGCAGCCGGGTATACTTCACTGAGGCAAAGCAAATACCTGGATTTACTAAAGTGGAAGTGGTTGTTGACAAAATAATTTATCACAGAATTCCTTCAGATACCAAGTCTCCTAGTATGTTTGTGGTTATGTCATTTACCCAAAACCTTTCAGGAATTTCTGTGTTTAAAGCAACATAGAGCTATACTGGTATGTCTGTGAATCCGTCTGTTTAAGCACTTACCAGGGCTTCCACAGTTATTTATTTTTGCCATAGTTGATCCTGTTGTTTGCTGCCATTGGCATGAAACGGGCAACTGTGGCAGTTCTTTGAGTTACAACTTGTAAACCAGTGATTTCTGATCTTTTCAAGTTGACATCTTACCATTGCTTATTTGATTTTATGAAAGTGTTCCATTTTTTTTCTCCCTAAAGAAAACAAAAGCTTTATGACATATTTATTTTTTTAATAAAACTAAGCAAAAATAAAAGCTATGGTAATTCTTTAAAACTTGGTGGTGTCTTGTTTCCATGTACAGTAACAGTTCACCGTGGAGCTGATCTGTACATGCTGGCCACGGGCACGCAAGCCGGTAGGCCGACAGTGGGCAGTGGGTGGGTGTGTGGCTTGGTTGGGTGCATGCGTGTGTTACTGAATGAACAGACCTATCAACAACATGCTGCTTAAGCTTGTGCTCTGGGAATCCACAGAAAGTACGGTATGTAGCAGTAAACTGGAAGTCATGAGGGAGAATTCTTTTGTGGATGTGTATTTGGGGTCAAGGGGCAAGTTTTATATTCTCAACTGTAGAGAGAAACGTATGACCCAGTGTGTCCCCTTCAACTATGTGAAGGAAGTTTTAAAAAGGTATTACAGGCTGAAGTTAGTCTAAACTATACTGGTTCCACGACTGCCAGGGATTTGGCTCAGTGGCGGGAGTGCCTGCCTGGCAGGTGTGAGGTCATGAGTTGGATCACGGGCACCAAAAAAAACCCAAACAACAAAAAAAAAAACCTCTCACTATAAGGTTCCAGGGATGTAAAACATACTAACAGGCATTTGGTACTTTCTACCAGCAGAGCTGTAATTCAGACCATTTCAGAAAGCTGGAATTTCTTCATTTAAACGATGGTTAAAATTTCTAGGAAAAGTCTGCAGACTCTTTAATGTGTGCGGATGCTATGGCAAGCAGAAACACCAAAATGCCACCCAGGATTTGGAGGCAGATTTATTTAATGTCGAATGGGCACATTAGGAATCAAAAATGTCAGGCTCTGATCTGTGGTGGCCTAGGGCTTACAGGATAGGCAAGCAGGAAGTACAGAGGCAGAATGACTTGTCGTTTGGGGGTTGCTTCTTACAATGTGCATCACAGTGACAGCCGTTTTTGAGACAGAAGCAACCAGAACTAAAAGGAACTATAACCTGGACAATTGAAGTATACTGGCTGGTGGGTTGGGGGAGGAATTTCTTCTACACATAGAGTTTACAAATACTGCATTCATTATAATTATGGGTCAAAAATACATCTCTTACCTATTTAAGTTGTTTACTTATAATCACTAGGTATTGAGATACTTTTTTCAGGCTGGCCTTGAGCTCACTTTGTAGCCCAGGCTGGTCTTGAACTTGGAATGACCCGCCTGCCTCAGCCTCCCAAGTGCTGGGGTTATAGGAGTGTGCCACCACACCCAGCTGGTATTGAGATACTTTTAAAGAGAAATTTTTATTTTACATCACTTGAAAATGACAATATGTTCAGTACCACATTTCATGTCATCAGTTCAATACCATACTGCAAGAATAACACTGTTTAAGTCAAGGTGTCCTTCAATTAAGGATAATAAGATGACTATGAAATGTTTCTTGTTTTTCTTAATTGGAACCCAACAAAGCATTCTGCATGGGACTTTTGTACAATGCACACTACACTAATCATTGCTATTACTATGATTTTTGAAAATAACTGATACATAAACTCAGACATGAACTAATACATAAATTCATGGGCATAACCTTACAGTTTTCTCATTTCCAAAGTACAGTTTTAAAAAAGATCGATGATAATATTCCAACTTTTTTGGGGGGTACTGGGGATCGAACTCACAACCTCACACTTGCCAGGCAGGTGCTTGCGCCGCTGAGCTAAATCCCTAGCCCTAATACTCCAACTTTGAGACTCTACAATCCAAAACAAATTTGGTAAAGTGATATGCAAATAACTGATACCATTTGTTTACAAATTAAAAACCAGATACATTTTCCATAGAATAGTGTTGAGTTTTAAAAATAGCTCCTTCCAGGTGTAATGACACAGACCTGTAATCCCAACTCTCAGGAGGCTGAGTCAGGAGGATTCCTATGAGTTCCAGGCCAACCTGGCAAGACCTTGTCTCAAAAAACTAAAAAAACCCAAAATATAGGTCCATCCAGTTTATTGGTTTACATACTCTCTTGCAGACAAGTTGATTTTAAAAAGTGAAATAAAGTGTTTACTATTTTACCTTCTTCAGCTTGCTAACCCTGGTTACTCAGGCTGTCATGACTGAAAGTTTTCATCAGCATTATTTGATCATGTTTTATTGCTTAAGCTTCCAAAGAGCTGTTATCTACCAATTCTACACAAATATCCCAAAAGATACTCAAGTGGCTAGTTGTACATGAATCAAAATATTTATTAGAAATGTTTCATGATTTTGTGCTAAATTCTTCAAGCTAGTGGAGGAGTTTCCTGCCAGAATTTTACAGACCTTCATGCCAGTGGTTGCTGTACTTAAGTGCCTAATAGGTAATAAAATGCAGAATGACTAAAAGCTACTAGAAATGCAATTATTTTTAAAGCAAAATCGTATTATGTATCACATCCGTATATATTTACATTTGATATATGGGACACAGGTACTTGGTGCTCAAATGGATTAGTGGACTCCAGTGGTAATTCCCTTATGCTGCTGAGGTCTAATAGATGGAACCAACAGGCTAGATTTTCTGTATTCAGGTTTAAATAATTTATAGCTAGGTGTAGCTCCTTAATTATATTCAACTTTAAAATAGCCATCAATTAGATAGCTAACGGGCTCAAGCAAGTGTTCAGCTTCTAAGCCTTCTAATGCTTAGCCATGCTTAGATGCTGAATTACTGTTTGGTGGCACGGGTATGCCACAGAGATACCACCTGACTACGTGCTACTGTACATAAATCCTTGTGCAACCACCAGTTTATAGACTGTATTTTGAACAGCAGTGGTGGATTTGATCATTAACCCAGATATTTCTGACCAAAACATTCCACTTGAAGGTTAGACGTTTTATAGTATCTTGTTCAAGGGTTTAAGTCATGCTTTCTAAGCTGGGGGCAGTTAACTTCCATTTATGGTTAACAATCGTAAATCTAATTAGTATTGGTCTCAAGGAGTTAAGCTAATTGAACCCAGTTCTCCATAAACTTTAGTTCTAGTCATTTACAAGTATGGCTAAATTCCTTGTAAATGAAGATTTCTACCCATATGATTAAAGATATTTGACTGCGTTTTTCTAAAATTATAATTTTTGCAGTCTTAAAATGAACATGTGGACATAATGTAAGTCAGTGCTAGACAAGGGTGGGAATGTCGATTTCTGTGAATTATTACTCAATTTTGTGGTAAATTACTCTCATTTACTTATCACAAAGCAACGGCTTAGTTATGAGCCTGTTCAAGAAAGCTTTTGTTAAGTTTTGTTTTGTAGTACTGGGAATTGAACCCAGGGCCTTGCACGTCCTAGGCACATGGTCTACCAGAGAGCTACACCTCTGGCCCTTTTTTAAAATACTTGAGTCAAGGTCTCACTAAGTTCTTTATATAATTTTAATTCTTGGCATGGGGACAAACTGAGATAATGTAGAGCAGATGAGCAGTGTCTAGCTGATGGTACACAATCAGACTTTATACAGAGATAGGAATCGCAACAGTAAGAACGGTGCATATTAAACTGATTGTGGCCCCCAAGGTGTTCAAATCCCAATCCCCAGGAACCTGTCAATGTGATTTATGTGGTAAACAGGACTTTACACTTGTGACTTACACATTTAATTAAGGATCTTGAGATGGGAGACATCTTGGTCTATTTTTTACAATACATGAGACTGAGTATTTTTTAAAGAAAAGCGGTTTATTTAGCTCAAGCCAAAGTGGCTGGAAAGTGCAGGGCAGGAGAGCCTCATCTGGCAAGGACTTCATGTATATCATTAGTATATGGTGGGAAAGAGACGAGCGAGTGAACATGTGCAAACAGAGAAGGGGCCAAACTCCATGATGAGTGATTCCTGTGAGAAAGACAAACATTCGTGAGAGCTCTGACCCCACGGTCCAGACAGCTCATATCAGGCCCCGCCACCTACCACTGCCACAGTGAGGACCAAGTCTCAGCATGAGTTCTGCTAGCAGGAGAGTATCTTTTGGTCCATAATCACGAGAGTTTTTTAAAGGAGACAAAAATCAGAGAGAGTAGAAGGTGATATATTGCAGGATTCAAAGACAAGATTGCGGCCGTTAGCCGAGGAATACAGATGGTTTCTAGAAACTAAGAAATTAGAGGAAATAGAATTCCCTCTTGAGCCTCCAGAAAGAATACAGTCCTGACAACATCTTGATTTTACAATTCCAACATCCAGAAATGTAAGATAATAAATTTCTATTGTTTTAACTAAGCTTGTGGCAATTTATAACAGAAGCAATAGAAAGCTAAATCAAGGAGTAAGAATAGTAATTACGCAGAATTATCAGGAAATAGTTGCAATGTAAACTAGTAATTCAAAAGAGCATTACTAATGTAAATTTTTCAGTGCTGGTTGTGCAGTTCCAAGAGCAAAGCCTGCCAGTGGTTGGTTGGCTCTGGTCGCCCTTCTACTCATCATAGCTTCCTGCCTGTACTACTGCTGCTTTTGCTCCGTGTAGAAAATTAAACTAAACGTTCTTGTACTTGATTGGTTACTTGAGATGTCCAGAGAGTGTCTCAAATTCATGTTTCTAGTTCTACAGGAAAGCATTACTCCTTTTTAAAACCTGATTTCCTTGCCTTCTATGTCCTTTCTTAGACAAGTTAGAGAACGAAATCTGCAAGCCTTTAGAAGGCACGGTGTTTGCAACCAGTGTTATTCGGGAAGCCACGCTCCCGTGTTGGGTCCACCCTGAAGGCCGTGGTGGGTCAGGAAAGCACCGTGAGCAGCTCTCACCTCTGCACTGACACGTCCTCCTGTTCAGGGGCGGTCCCGTCCCTGCGGTTCTGCTTTAACAGAAAACCCCCATCAGCAGGCAGCGGGGATGGGACTGGCGCTAAGAGTTACAATGGTCGGTCTGCCCCTGGGGGTGCCACATGGATAGAAAACTGTGCAGACTTTGAAGTTCTCTGTCACAGAATAGACAATGACCTAACAGTGCCCTTGTAGCTTTGACCACTTTTCAGGAACCAGATGTCTCAAACACCCAATAACATTCCTTGATTGCAGAAGCCAAGTAAGGTGCAGGTGATTCGAAGCCCATTCTTAAAGAATGAGGTTAATTTAAGATTAAAATAGACAACTAAGAATATAAGGCAGTGCATGTCCTGGAGTGTCACTGTGCACTGCAGACCCACCCCAGGTGAGGGACAGAAGAAATTCCTCTTGCTCACACAAATGGGACCTGCCACCAGCAGTAGGAAATTCATGTGTGATGAAACACAGGGGTACCACATTTTTAAATTATGTTTTGACACAGATAGCCAGAGTGGCAATAATTTGTTTGATTTGATCAAGGCTGTCAAACTGGAAAATTCTGGTGAGACACAATGTACTTGATGCCAGATTATGCAGTTTTTGAAGACTTACTGAAGTGGAAAATGGCAAATTCCTTTTCACTGGACGCCACATAAGTGTTAGCTAAAATGACTAAGTCCAGAATCCTAAACCACATCAGGACAGCAGACAGCTGATGATGCACAGTCCTTAGCAAGCAAGGCTTCCCCTGAAGACAAAGACTGAACCTGTCTTACTTCATTTGTCTGAGCTGAGGTCAGTTTATGCATCACAAGTCTTATTAAATCTGGACATTACTTATCCATTAAGATGCCTTTAATCACATTAGGCTTCACAGGCTCTTACATACAGGATTGTCTCTTTCTCTCTCTCTCTCTCTCTCTCTCTCTCTCTCTCTCTCTCTCTCTCTGCTGAATCAACATATTCAGTTCTTTTGGGAGCAGGGAAATAGACCACACAGCTTGAAACACAATGAATGGAAGTGTGAGTAGAATATAAAAGTAGAAAAATTAATGTTACTTTTCAAGCAGTGAAAAACTCTGCTTGGACAAAGAAAGCTTGATTTCCTGAAAGGGTCAATCAAGTTAACCCCTCTAGACCTCAGTTTCCTCATCTGTAAAATGAGCGGCTCATATCTCTACTATTCTATGACTCTAAGACAGATTGAGAAAAAAGTAAATTGATAGCTTGAATGATTAATACTGCAGGCCTTGATCTTACAGACTTAAGGATAAAATAAACTTTGCAAAGAAAGTCAGCTGGGTCTAGGCTGAGCGACTCCAAAGAAAGATCTCAAGAAACAAAAGATGGAAAATACAAGTCAAAATTCAAGATGATTCATATTTGTCACCGAGAGCTTTGTAGGATTCTCAGACATATTTCAGACATATTTTCTGCCTGTAAGGGTGCATTCCTTCTCAGAGCAGTCACTTTCAGAGCCTTTAGTTCTAGGTTCTCTACGAATCTCTCTTTCTCTCGCTCTCTCCAGCTGTCTCTTCTTGACAAGGGACCCTTATACAGAGTTAGCTCAGCCATCTCCAGTGACCCACTTTTTCCTAACTTCCTCCCCTGTGGTCAGGTCTGTCAGCACAGATAATAGGCCTGGAAATGCTTCCTGAAATATTGACTCTGGCTTTCTCCCCTGGGGTCTGGGCTACAGCACAAGACCAATGGCCTGTGAACCAGCATCCAGCACCACCTCACCCTCACCAGGCTTTGCAGAGGGAGGAGACGTGCTAACATGCAGCTCCGGAGTGGAGCGCCTGCTACTGCTGTCCGTGTGATGACAATGAGCGGTTTCTGTCCTCGCGCTCTCCGCGGCGGCTTGCACGTTCTGACGCAGCCTCACATGCTGCTGCTCATGAGATGATACTGCAGAGTTTTCTAATGAGCCGTTTCTGCTTCCTGCGGGGCCTATGGGATTCAAACTGTAGGCTGCTCTGCCAGTTCCCCAAGCTCTGCCCCTGCGTGAATTCTCGAAGCCACCCCGGAGCTAATGGAAAGTTTGCCTAATAGCAAGTTAATTCCTCACAACTCCACTAGCTACATATTTAATGCATTTTAAAATAGATACCGAAAGTCGTTTCCAAGGCTGTTTCAGATTATTGATAACAAACTTTCTTTTTAAATGAAACTTTTCTATATGCATGCATGTTTTATATAACATGGGGCAGATTGTATTCCCATGAGGAGTAGGGGTTTTGAGCATCATTTGAGGTCCTTCCTCAGCACCACAATGTAGGAGACCATAGAGATTATGCTCAGAAAATCTGAAAACTATCTGATTTCCATCCTATTTCTTCACATTTTGCTGGTAGCTGAAGGCTCTTATCAGTCTATCATCATAAGTGGTCCAGCAATGAAATAGCTGTGAGAGCTGAGAACATTCTGGTCTGACCAGGTTCATTTTTAGAAACCAAGGCCTGCTCCAGTGTAGAAGGAGGAGATTATAGTAGTGTAGGTGTCCTTTGGAAAGTTTTTGTCTGTCTGTTTGTTTTTGTTTTTGTCTTTTTGAGACCGGGTCTCATGTGCAGTCCAGGCTGGCCTTGAGCTCACTTTGTAACTCAGGCTGGTCTCAAACTCACAGCGATCCTCCTGCCTCAGTGTCCTGAGTGTTGGAGTTACAGGTGTGTGCCACCATGCCCGACTGCAAAGTATTTTTCAATTCTCTATGTGAACATGGGTCAGGGTAGTTGTTAAAATCTGGATTGTCAGGGATTTAGCTCAGTGGTATGAGTGCCTGCCAGGCAAGCTCGAGATAGTGGGTTCGATCCTCAGTACAAAACAAAACAAAACAAAACATCTGTGGATAGATTAGAGACAGGGCCACTGTCTTCCAGACAGGATGTACATCCTAAAAGAAAATATGCTTCTCAAAATATTTTCTAAATTTGATCTTTTAGAGACCATACTCAACTCTAGCTGAGAAATACTCATTTGTTGGGCCAGTCCGGAAGGTTACCAGGCAATTGATTATATATAGGTGCTTGTCCACTGTTAACATTTAAAATTCCTTCCGTCTGAAACTATAGTGTGTAAGTTCACAAGAAAAGAACTTTGCATGAAATTTACATATATAATTACTTAGGCTATAATGCTTTCTTTTTCAAACATTTATTTAAATAGCTAATACATGCACAAGTAAAGAATGCAAACATTATTCAAAATATGTATAATTTCCTTGCCAAGGCAAAAACTGTTATATTTCTTCTATATCCTTCCAAAGATCATATACATATTTCAAAGAGGATAGCATTAAACACTTAGTTCGTGATCCATTTTTCTTTCACTTAATAATTTATCTGGGAGCTCAACTTCATTGTTTTTTTTTTTTTTTTTTTTGGTACCGGGGATCAAACTCACGACCTTGCGCTTGCCAGGCAGGCGCTTAAGCCACTGAGCGAAATCCCTGGCCCAACTTTATTGTTTTTAATTGCTACAAAGTATTCCTTCATATAAATGTTCCGTAATTAACCAATATATTGATGAGCTTTGGAGTTGTTTACATAGTGGATTGCTACCTCAAGCTATGCTGTGCTAAATGTCTGTATCTTTGTTTGTATATGTATCTGGCCATGCATATGTACTATTACTTGTATAGATCAGCTTCCTAGGAGTGGAATTCCTGGGCCAAAGGACAGTACTTTTTTAATTTGGATATATACTGCCATGTTGCCCTCCTTAGTGATTGAACACATTTTCCAGCTTTTTCCAATACCTCCTCACATCAAACTAAAAGTATGACAGGATACTGACCTTCTAGTCAGTCTTTTTGTTCTATTTGAATTTATACCTGTGTGGAGTCATCTCAAAAATAACTAACTATGGGGCTAGGGATGTAGCTCAGTGGTACAGCACCAGCCTAGCACATGCAAAGCCTCAGGTTTGATCCCTGGCATTGCAAAAATAAAAAATTTTAAAAGTTAAATGTTTTCTTAAAACATTAATGAATAAATACATAATTATAGCTAACAGAATGTGACACAGCATAGTACCATTATTCCAATCTATTCCCTCAGTAAAATTTCCCCAACTACCTTTACACACACATTCCCATCCACTCTGCAATTCAATATCTTTTGTATTAATATCAGAAATTATTTTGCTTCTTTTTCTGGTTTCTTCCCCTGCCTGGTCATCTGCCCCTACAAGAAGGTAAATCTTGTGGAAGGAAACACAGTTGTCATACTTTTCACCACTTAACACTTCGAAGAATAATCAATAATCAATTATAAGAATAATAAATGTCAATAAATAATTATAAGAATAAACAATAAATGTGTGTTGAAAGAAATGCTGTATCTAAACGTACCTTAGATATCCAAGGATATACTCTGGAATAATGCTCCAGATGCTGCTATAAAAGACATGATTTTATTTATTTATTTTTGGAACCAGGGATCGAACTCATGACCTTGCCCTTGCCAGGCAGGCACTTACACTGCTGAGTTAAATCCCAAGGCCTAATAAGACACAGTTTTAGATAGGGAAATTTCTAACATATTCTGGAATATTCTACCAATTTTAGAAAGAAAATGAGCCTCATATTAACCTCAAGGAAAACAAATGGGGCTGCCAGAAAATATCCAGTCCTTTGATTTGGATCTGAAGACAAGTGAGCAAGTTATGGGCCAAAGTGAAATAAAAATTAATATGAGTAAAGTAATTTGAGCAACAATATTTCTAAATTAACAGCTAAGTGGAGGCCTCTGACTTAGTGTCTGTGAGCGCCGTGCTTTGAGGAAGATCTGTCAGGCAGGAACTGCTACCAATGGTTCACTGAATGCGGGCAGTTTCAGTGGCTGGTTGTGGAAGGGGTGTTCCTAAATCCTCTGAGGGGTATTGGCTGGGTCCCAGGTGTGGCTTGTAGGTCTGCCGGGCCTAATTAATTGGGTCCAGCCATGTGGGAAACTTTAGTAATGACTGTTGGTATAAGCATTTCATGCTACCCATTTACTGGCTTGGCACCAGGAAGACATGAAAATGTCATTTGAGCTTTCTAGACATTACATATCTAGGAGATACAGAGGACACCAAGGGAATTTTCCCCACTGGAAAATATTCCTCAGTCTAGATTAATTCCATATATGAAGAAGGCTCCTCTTTATTTCCAAAGAATGTGCAGATCTCAGAATCTGTTGCTCTGCTACTTGTTTGGAAATTCCATGTCGGCTTTCATGCATCAGTGCCATGCCAAGGGGTGGCTTCAGGGACCTTAGCATTCTTATCCCCATGAGGGTCACCTTACCCCATTCCTTAATGTGGATGATTACTGTTTTCTCAAGCAGCTTCAAAGTCTTGCTAGCCCCCAGTTCCAGTTGGGCTGCTTATCCTAAACACCCTCAGTCAAAAACTATCAAGCTTCCCCTGGGCATAGTCATCCAGAACGTGATGACCCGGGAGAAAGCAACCATCACTGTCTATGCAGCCAACTTTTATTTGTCAGTTCTCGGCTTCTTCCTGGGCAGATATCCCACCTCAGGGAATTCATCTTCCAGGCCTTTCAGAGGGCTCCCTGCTCGGACCTCAGCAACCCAGGGGCCTCCATGAACTTCTGACTCCGGAAGAATGTGGCGGGACTGAGTGACCCTGTGTGGGACAGACCAGCAGCGCCTGCCTCAAGAGAACCTTTCAGAGCCTGCCAAGTGGTTCTTTCTCAGGCCCAGTTTCTGCGAGCAGAAACTCCTAAATAGGAACACTGAGCAAAAGAGAAGGACCCTCCCTTGAGGGGCTGTGCAAAGCTCTAGTTCCTCTAGAACTGAGCACTTGAGCAGCTGCCTCCCCAAAAGTGGAGATAAAATACAATGCAGAACTGAAGATGATCACAGACACCAGTATTTGTTTGAATGACCTAGTATCAAAGATATAAATATCAAAATGGGTCTGAAGACTTCCAGATGCTGCTGCTTTTCCTAACATATTTTCTAGATATTTTTGAAATGGTCTTTAAAGAAAAATGCACTACATATTTTTTTAAAGAAATGTACAAGATTTTGAAAAGATCTAGGATGCTAGGATGATGTTCCAGTTAAGATTTCTCAACAGATTTTCTTATAGGTTATCAAACATCCATCTGCCTGCTTTAAAGTTTGCCTAAGAATTTACTCAAAGTAACTTAAGTAGCCCAGGAGGCGATGTAGAGAGAAACACATACTTCCCAGCATGTGGAGTGGGGAATTCTGTTATGATTCCCATCCATATGACCTGCCAAGATTGCTTTCAAAATGAAATGTCCTCTAATTAAAAGAGCTGCCCCTCAGAAAGCCTTGTTTTGCCCACTGTGGCTTAGAGCCTTAATAATATCTGTGCTTCAGAGGAAAATCTCCCAGCAACTTAGGTATCAGCTCAGTTTGTACTGAGTGCACAAAGGTAAGGACACAGAGGTCTTTTGAGTTTCTAAATCTTCTGTGTAAACTGTTCTGTCCAAAACCTGTGTACAACCAGCCAGACTGAGGCTAAAGCTTCGCCCTAAGGCAAAGCTGCATTAGAAAAGCCAGTGAGGGTTATTAAGTCAGGAGATTTGAGGTTTTGCCCCAGCTGAGGGAACATGAACAAATCATCTGACCTCTATGTTTGTGATTCCTTGCCTGTAAGCATAGAAGCCATTCCAGATCTGACCATCTGTGATTTCTTCAGAGAAGCAATCAAAAGCCTATTGAAATGCCCTTGATCACTGAGGGAGGTACAAGGAGAGCAACTTCATACACTACACAGAACACAGCCACGATTTATTTACTATTCATCTACCCCATATCAGGCACTGGGGGTATAGTAGCCAGAAACATCTACACTCCTTGCCTTCAGGAAGCTTCATTTGCATATTGCCTCAAAAGGCTAGTCCTCCATAATTCTAACATAGAGCTAGAGGCCTTTGGAAAGCTAACATGCAAGCCCTCCACTGTTGGTGCATTTTTAAGTGTGGATTAAAGTTTTTGTTCCTTTACCAAGTATGCAGAATGCCCTCAGAGTAAGCGCAGGTGAAGCTCCCCAGCATGAGAGCAGAAGATGGTAAGCCTGACCTCGAGAGCGCTATCTGGTCCTGTGACTGACTAACACTTCCTGCTTAGCCCTGGACCAGCGGCCCCACCTCTCCCATTTCTTCACTGACAATTAGGGATGACAGTATGTACCTGTCTCCTAGGGGTGTATGTGAAACACCCACCAGCCAGTGCTTAAAAAGTCTGTTTCGACAAAAGGGTAAGTAGATGGAGTGAGACGCAGTCTGCCTCTGTGCAGCTACTTTGCGGCTAGCCTTTCACGAGACCTGCCTGTAAACACAGCACCGTGTAATTAACCTGATCTCAACACCAGCTGTACAAAGGTTCAAGGCTGAGGAGAGCCGGGTGGCCCTGGAATGACACAACCGGCAGGCTTCAGGAGGGAGGGCACCCTTTTCCCTGTCACCTTACCAGGATCCTTGTAGGACCTGGCAAGTCTGGGTGGTTTCTAGGATTGGTGAGTTTCACTCATACAGAAAAGAACAAAAAGTCACCCTTTGGGGGTGTTTATTTTCTGAGAAGCCATGGGTGCCCAGTGGCTGTGGGCACTTGTCCAGGTACTTCAGGTGGAAGCCCAAATTACCCCCAGAGAGTTATGTAATATGGTGAGGAAATTCATTATACCAAGCCGGCTATGGGACATACACTGGATTTCATCCTAGTTTCTGCTGACGGTTGGGGGAGAGTCAGAATTTAATGGTTGCTTTCCTATCTCCCAGTTATCCCAATATTTTTCTTCACTCAAGAAAATACTACATGTTTGGAAAAGATTCATAATGAATAAAACAACTGTAAAATTGAAGGAGTGAGAGAAGTCATGTTGTCACTGCAGTAACAAAAATGCGAAGGCAACTCTAAGGGTAAAACCTAAAGGGCTCCAAAGACTGTCAGCGCAAGATGTCATGCTGCTACACAATTCTTTCTCCACGATGTCCCCAAATATAAAGGAAAATTGTTTTGCAGGCAACTTGTTACCTTCCTCCTCTCAGGAGGAATAAAAAATTTATTCTAAGAAAGGTAAAACACCTCGGCAAAGGAGGAAATCTTTTGGTGCAGACTAGTGATAAATAAGAAGAGCCGGACGTCGTGCTAATTTGTGGCTGCTCACGCTTCGTCCCATCCTTTTTCCTCTGCTCTCTTCCCCTCCCCTGCTTCCGACCACCCACAGGGTTGGGTTGTTGAAGTACAGTCTGACACCTTTCTGACCTCTCTTTCCTCCGAGGTGTTCCGACTGTGTCACATGCCCAGGATGACGGGAAGGTAACAAGACTGAGTTCCAGTTCTGGTCCTGCGGAGAAGTCTCGCCCCTTCGCAGTCACAGGACATGTTTCAGGGATTATCGACCTCCAGGGAGGAAGTCAGCGAGCAGGCAAGTGACCCAGTAGGAATGCGAGTGAGCAAGCGACAGCAGGGCTTTGAGTCAGTTTCACAACAAGCAGCCTTCCACGGAGGGAGAGCTGCCCTTTCTGGAAGGCCTGGGAGGCACAGGCAGTCACGGTGGGGTCAGGTGCCAGGCAGCCCTCTCATGACCAGGTGTGTGACTATGCGTGTGACCTGTCCTCCTCAGAGGTTCCTGGTGAATTGCAGGGGTGCGCAGGGTAAGAACAAATCAAGAAAAATACTCTCTGCTGCCATTAGCTCGAGCCTTGGGCCTTCTTTCTGCGAATCCCAGGTCCCTGAGGTGTGGTGTCTCAAAGCCCTACGCAGCCCCCAGCACACCATTTCCAGCAGGGCACCTCCGTCCACACCCCAGCAGCTGCCTCTGCCCTAGATTCGTAGCATGAAAACTAGATGCCCATGAATCCTGACTTCTGCTCTGTACGTCAGCAGAGCTGGTTGCTTCTTTTTCCTCTTCTTCCTCTTCATATTTTGTTTGGACTGGGGATCATTCTTTATTAGGCTGATCTATTCCCCACTCACTGGTTAATTTGGGAATAATAATGATGAGAACTCTGAGTTCTCACTGGGGCTGATCATATGTGAGAGGAATGATTTAAGCACGAAGAGCCTTGCAGGCAGCAAAGGCTGTCAACCTGGTAATGAGCGCAAGGTCTGCTGAGAAGGACACAGTCCTGAATGAACGGCCTTCACACGCCCAGGGGAAGCCTCATCACCTAAGTGTGTCCTTCCCTCCCAGAGGCACCTCTGGCACATGAGCCGTGCACATGACGAGCTGTGGGCTGGAGGCAGGCAGAGTGGGAAAGCTCTGGGTACTTTTCCAGTTATCTCACTGTGCTGGGCTCAAACCAGCAAGGCTTTTCTGCTCTCTTTGAAAACACATCTGTCCCAGTTGTAGTTGACCCCACAATGCCACCGATGCCACATTATTCCAACTGCCTGACCCAAGCAGTGGACCTAATTGTGGACACATCACGTATCTTGAACAGGAAGAAGGTTGCCAAGCAGTGGACCTAATTGTGGACACATCACATATTTTGAACAGGAAGAAGGTTGTCACGATGGACGTCACTGTGCCCATTGTCAGGGTACTGCCTTGCACTGGCTTTTCATGATGGCTTTTTTTCCACTTCAGGGAAGTTAGCATCCTCTCTCAGAATTTTAAAAAAAATACCAAGCATAAGTTATCACAGGAATCATTACATTTCTTACCACTTAAATAAATTGTACAGAATTACATGAAGGCAGGGCAATATGTTCCTCTCTGTTTCTGGAAGCGAGGTAATAAGTACGTGGAGGACTATTATACTATTTTCTATACTTTTATGTATGTTTGAAAGCATTAGAATAGATGCTATAAAAAGACTGAACATCTATTCAAAATGATAGACAATTGCTTTATTCAACTCACCTAGTATTAAGAATTATAATACTCAACTTCTATTAAGAATGATCATTAGCCAAGGATATACAGGAGATTCTATGTGCCAAGCATGGTTTCTTGAATTTCCAACAACCCCGCAAAAACAGGATAATTAATCCAATTGACAGATAGGACTTGATGGAGTCTAAATAATTAATTCAAACTACTTGTCTTGTAAGAGAGTTAAGAATGGAAGGTCTGGCATGGTGGCTCACACCTGTAACCCCAGCACTCTGTGAGCTGAGGTAGGAGGGTCACAAGTCCAAGCCCAGCCTAGCCAGCTTAGCAACTTAGTGAGATCCTACCTCAAAAGAAAAAATAAAATTTGAAAAGGACTCTGTGTGAAGGCCCTGGGTTGAAACCCCAATCTTACACACACACACACACACACACACACACACACACACACACAAAGAACCCAGATCCCTTTTCCTAACAAACTCACACTCCCTTCAGCTCTGTCAAATGAGTGGTTCATAGACCATTGGTTCCTGAGCTCAGCTGGTCATAAAAATGACACAGAGCGCAGACTTCTAGGTTCCTCTCCTAAAAAGCAGGCAAGGATGGGCCTATAATCCCAGCACTCTAAGAGGCCCAGATAGGAAGATTAGCTTGAGTTTGAGGCCAGCCTGAACTTACACAGTGAGTTTAGGCAAGTCTGCACTGCATAATGAGACTCTTTCTCAAAAGACAACAACAAAAATATAAGGCAGGGTTAAGGCTAGGGAAAGCCAAGTTTTACCCTCATGCAATTATCATGGTTAGGAAATTTTAAAAATTCTCCAGTTCTCCTTGATTTTCTGGCTCTTATATACCCTCTCCACAAAAGAAACTTGCTTCTCTAGAGTTCCCCTCTCTAGAGGCTGTCTTTTGTAATAGTCTGCCTCTGGGGGGCATAAACATTACAACACAATCCTGCTTCTTCCCCTTTGGATTTATTACAAGCTTTTTTCTGTGTTAGGACAGGATATCTTAAGAGTGTAGAACATCTGCTGCAAGTGAGTCACTAAAAGGTGGCCAAGGTCGCAGAAGAGAAGGGTGGGACATTCAGTGTCTGTTCCTTGCCAGGTTCGTCCAAGACCAGCCAGCACCACACACTTAGGAGTATGTATACGATCCTTACATATTATAAAGTCCAAAAATAAATATTTTTGAAAGAGAACACCATACCATCCATTCCTGTGGAAGATTTGAATCCAATAATCGATTCTATTTTTCAAAGGCCAATTCTAATATTCAGATTTTCTTCCTGGCTGCCTCTCCCTTGCCCAGCCCGGTGTTTGTTGAATGGAAATGAGGATCAGTACCTGGCCAGGAAAAACAGTGGATGTATCTGAACTGCCAAGGGTCAAAAGCCAAAGCATTTCACACTGTGAGTCTGAGTTCCAGAAAACCATGACATTCCAGAGTTCTTTGGAGACACTGGCATTCCAAGAAAGATGAATTACCTCAGTTTTACTTCAGGTCTTGTGGGGCGTGCACTGCGCTGTGAAGATCTACAAAATGAACACATTGTCACACTACATAACCCCCTACACACCCTACCTGTGATAATCACATAATCTTAGTGACTCTTGACAGTCTCTATGAACTTCATCCTTCTCAATACCATGTCAGCTCTACTGAAAGGCAGACGGGCCCTTAATACCTCACCGTCACAGAGAGCATACATAGGATTTTCCCCCATTGTTTTGCTCATCAAAGCTAAGGAAACACTCAAGCCAGTGGCCTCTTCCCTCCTCCAGTGTACTGGGCACCAAAGCCTGGGGAGAGTAAAGGAGGCCTGTGCTGATCTCAAGTCCAAAGACGACGCCTTTGTCTGAAGGCTGCTTTGTATGTGTCTCTGTAGTCTTGAGGCAAGGCATTAGGGTACTCAAAGCAGGAGTGATCTGTGTCCCTCCCGCCAGGATGCCTAGGGAAATACACCTGAAGGAATCAGACATGCCATGGCATTGCCAAGGTTCCATCATCGACAATCACTCTGAGAAGAGACCGTAGTTAACCTTCGTCACAGACTTTTCTCCTGGGCCCTGAAGCATCTCTGAGGATGTCTGTATCAATTAAGGTTCACTAGAGGAACAGAGAACAGGATTTGCAAGTTAGGCTTACAGTGGCTACCTGCAGAGTCAGGTATGGAAGAATGTAAAGCGGCCATCTGTGCTGGAGGGTCACAGGATTCAGTCAGAAGTCAGAGGCTTGGAACTCACTGCAGAGGCCTGTGTGAGTCCAAGTCAGGAAGCTGGCGGGTCTACAGGGAACGGCTGAAGAGACTGCTCTGGAAACCTAGAGGACATCCAAAGGAAATGGTGGAGACTGGAGCTCCTCCACCAAAGAAGCAGAAGCGAGCCTTCCTTCTTCTCTCCCTTTTTATTCCATGCAGGCTACGAGCCTTTTGGTTGGTACCACACACACCCAGGCTGCATCTGCCTCCTTCAGTAAATCAATCATCCAGATACCCCAGAATGTGGTGTTCCCATTCGCTAGGTATTTCTGATTCAATTTGACACCACAATTAACTATCATAGCATGGAGACAGTGACTATTCAAATAGACAGCTGGCTTAGTACCATTTATGTGACCTTAGAGCCTTCTAAGAATGTGAGCTGTTGGGTCTAGAAGACCCCTCAGAGTCACCTTACTGTGCCTGGTCATAAGAGGAGATCGGTCTCGTAAGTGAATCTTCCATGTATGTCTTGCAGATCTGGAAAGCCTCTGATAATGTGACAGTCAAGCTTGATTATGTCAACTTGATTAGCTTGGGAACTGCCCGAGGGATTGATAGAATACTTGTCTGACTATGTCTGAGTGACTCATGGAGATTGACCGTGGATACTATATCTGGTCCCACTTTCTCTCTGGTGCTGCCCCCCTGCTTTGTTTCCTGGCTGCCATGAACTAAGTACCTTTGCCATACCCTTCCACCATGATGTCCCCCTCTTGGAGTCTGCAGGCCATGAACTAAATCCCCTAAAACTGTGAACTAAATTAAACCTCTCCTCCTTTGAGTTACAGACGTCTGGTATTGTGAACCAGCAGAAGCTGCAGGCTTCAGTGTTAGTCAGCCTTCTTCCTGCTGAATAAAATTCAGCCCTTTCTTAACAACTGGCTGTCACTTTTAAGGTTCAATTTTCTCATCTGTAAAGTGAGAAGACAATGTCCCTGATCTTAAAGAGTTGTCAGGATCCAATGAGACACGGCACATGAGAGTTCTCAGCCCACCCAACATCAGTGTTAAATAACAGCCCTGTTGCTGCCCTAGCAAGTCAAACCCAGATGCTTTCTCTGCTGGCAGAACAAGGACTGTCTCCAGCAGCGCCCTGCCTCACTCCCACTCAGATTCTTGCTTCTTGTGTGCCATGGACTGGAGAGCTAGAAAATCAAACACACTCAGAACTGCCTGTTCATATATGCTCAACTAGAATCAGCACTAGTCCGAGTTAGCTGTCTTACCCGACCTGCAGAGACTTCCCCACCAGCCTGGAGTCTGCATTTTGAAGAGCTGAAAATGTAAACCAGCCCTCCAGCGCCTAGGTGAGTGAGCTATTACTGCACTTACCACTCCCTGCATATACACTGCCATGTTTCACTGTAATAAAGTACTTTTAATCACGTATCAGTGAAGTCTTTCTGGGAAGTTATTCTTCCTACCTCCTGAGAGAGACACTGTAAAGAACATTGTAAGTGACCCCACCAGTATAAAAGTCACATCTTCTTGGAGACCAGCCGGACATGGAGATAACAGATGCATGTCTATCCAGGAAAACTCTCTAGTCTCGGCTGTGCCAAACAAATCTCACAGAGGTAAGTTTACTTCTGGCTCTGGGAGAAGGGTAATGGAAAAGACTGATGTGTTTCTGGGTTGCAAGCTTGGCATCAGCCACCTTTATTGTGAGAGTATGAATGTGTATCACTCTATGAGTCCAAGTAGATACAGAAGTGCCTTTGTTGTGCACAAGTTGATTTTGCCAGTTTAGCACCATTCGTCCTTCTTTTGGGTGACAACACTCCTGTCCGGGGATGGGCATATGACTTCAGCCTGCCAATCAGAGCAACATATCCTAAAGGGATCATGGTAATTTTTCTCCGAGATGAATATTCTAGCCAGTGAAAGCCCTAGTGGGATTTCTGTTGTTGCTAACAGGAAAGAACAGTCTCCTTTTAAACTACAGATACAAGCCGGAAGCTTCTGCTAGAGCTCACCTTTGTCCCTGGTGGGAAAAACAGGACACTGCCTTGTCCACTTCCCAGGCTCTTGTCCCTCAAAGTCTGACTTATTTTCTGAGCATTTCCAGAGGGGGAAAGATTACCACCCCAGGATCACTGCCATCGCCTTCCCAGACTATTGTTGTTGCCTGTCTAGGTCCTTCCTTCACTTCCTAAAGGAAAAGCACAAACATGGACTGCGTCCCCTCCTGAACCCCCCCTGTAAAGCAACTTCAAGTTCCCTAAGCAGAATTCATGCCTAAAAGATCTTTATGAGCTCAGGACCTCGCATGTCCTCTGCAGTAAAGGAACTGCTTCTCTTCCTCCACTGTATCACTTTAATCTGTGGATAGCATGTGACGTTTAAGATATATTTTGTACATACTCTTACAATATCTTAGAAGTCCAGCTTGGTCATTTTCTCTTCTATCATTGGAACAAATAGTCTTTTCTTGGTGATAGAGCTAAGAGAATTTTTTGTGATGATAGAATATATATATATATATATATATATATATATATATATATATATATATAATGTTTTATTTTAAAGAGGATAAAACCAAGAAAAATGAAACAGTATACAGCCAATCAAAGGAAACTGTGTAAATGATACAGGATTTCAAAACAAGATAATAGGAATGCTCTGTATTTTCACAATTCAATGCAGTGACCACTAAACGTATCACCAGTGAGCACTTGAAATGTGACTAGTGTGACATTAGATTTGAATTTTTAAATTATATTTAGATAGTCACATGTGACTATTGGCTTCCATCTTAAATAACAGTTTTAGATTCAGTGGTTGCCAGACAAAAACATTGTCTCTTGACCAGAGTTTGCACTAAAATAAATATGACTTCTCTTCTCTTCTCTTCTCTTCTCTTCTCTTCTCTTCTGCTCTTCTCTTTTCTTTCTCTTCTCCTCTTCTTTCTCTTCTCTTCTCTTTCTTCTCTTCTCTCTTCTCCTCTCCTCTCCTCTCCTCTCCTCTTCTCTCCTCTCCTCTCCGCTCTCCTTCTGTCTTCTCCTCTCTTCTCTTTTCTTTCTTTCTTTCTTTCTTTCTTTCTTTCTTTCTTTCTTCCTTCCTTCCTTCCTTCCTTCCTTCCTTCTTTCTTTCTTTCTTTCTTTCTTTCTTTCTTTCTTTCTTTCTTTCTTCTTTCTTTCCGTCTTTTTGAGACAGGGTCTCACTATGCAGTCCAGGCTGGCCTTGAGCTCACTATAGAAGCCAGGCTGAACTTGAACTCACAATGACCCTCTTGCCTCAGCCTCCCGAGTGCTGGGATTACAGGCATGTGTCACTAAGGCTAAATGTCACTTCAGAGCAATGTTTTAACACCATTGTTTTACTCAGTTTTAAAGAAGTGGTTCTTTTAGTTTTTACTTGTGGTGTTTCTTCCCACCTCTTCCTCGAGACTCACACAGAGGGCCAGGGCTGACTCACCATCCTCCTGACAAACCCACATACAACTGACTCTCAGCTGGGGATACAACACTCCTTGTCCTGCTACAGTCAAATTCCACCTCTTGAGGGCTGGGGGTAGAGCTCAGCAGCACGGTGCCTGCCTGGCAAGCATAAGGTCCTGAGTTCAATTCCCAGCACCCTCCACCCCAGAAAAAATTCCACCCCTCAGACAGGGACGGGACCTAGTTTATTGAGTCCAAACTTCATGGGCCCCTTACTGGTTATGCCTGTGGAATTATTTACTGAGCAATCCCAGCTCTGTGGGGTATAAAAAGAAAATGGCTTTAATTTTTCCAATCACTATCTTCCAACTGGATTTTCTCCTAACAAAAACCTTTCCACCTGGTAGATTATGGGCAGATTCCATTACTGTCTTGATGTCATACCCTAAACTTTAGTTAGTTGAATTTAAAATCTCCTTCTCATACCCAAGCCAGAAGTTTATGCTGGCCTATTTCCCTCATTTAGTTTTAAGACCCTCAGGTTGTTGGTGTGGAGGGGATAGGAGGAAAGGACCCCACCATTCCCCGCTATGAAGCATACAGCTCAGTGAAGTCACCACCAGGACGCCTGTGTCCCTCTACTCACTCGAGTGGATCCTAGCAATAAGTTAAGACCATCTATTTCGCCCAACACAACCACACAGCTGTCCTTTTTCTTCTGCAGACCACTTTCTCCTGCTTTGGGGAGCAAGGGGCCATTACCTAAGCAAGTCATCTTGTGGCCTTGGGTGAGCTGCGGAAGGGCTGGGGGATAATATGGCCTCAGGGGATCACAGCAGAAGCTGGACAAGGACCCCAGGAGACCTGTGTGCACTCCTGTTCTGGGTCTGTCACCAAGCTAGGGCAGGCAGAAGGACTCTAAATAACCCAGAAGATTGAGCCTCTTCCTCTTCTTCCTTCTCCTCCTCCTCCTCTTCCTCCTCTTCTTCCTTCTCCTTCTCCTCCTCCTTTTCCTCCTCTTCTTCCTTCTCCTTCTCCTCCTCCTTTTCCTCCTCTTCTTCCTTCTCCTTCTCCTCCTCCTTTTCCTCCTCTTCTTCCTTCTCCTTCTCCTCCTCCTTTTCCTCCTCTTCTTCCTTCTCCTTCTCCTCCTCCTTTTCCTCCTCCTTCTCCTTTTTTCCTCTTCCTCTTCCTCTTCTTCCCCTTCCTCCTCCTCCTCCACCTCCTCCTCCTTCTTCTTCCTCTCCTTCTTTTGAGATAGGGTCCCACCGTGTAATCCAGGTAGTCCTCCTGCCTCAGACTTCTGAGCACTGGGATTACAGGCATGCACCAGTGTGTTCAGCAAGGGTTGAGCTCTTGTCTTCCTCTGTTGACTCACAGGTGCTCAGTGTGGGAGAGTTCAGCCTAAGTGGCCCAACTCCTTGTGATCAGAATGCCACTTGTGGGCATGGGTTGGCTCAAGAACCGGAAGCACTCCAATACTCTTAAAAGTGGAGTCTGGGAACAGAGTGTAGGCCTGGGATAGCTCTCAGGGACAGTTGCTGTGGAGGCCAGAAGAGCTGAGAGTTCACAGTGTTCCTTGGGAGTCACTGAGCCTCTGTTCCTTACACATTATGTGGCCAGAGGCCAATCTGCAGTCATTCTTAGCCATCTGCATATTGGGTTCATGACCGCAGACACCTGCTGAGACAAAGAGCTTGGGAGTGATGGCCCCGGACAGGCCCCAGTGTCTACCTGTCTCCCCCAATCCAAGCACCACCCTTTCCAGGTATGTAAATCCTGTCCCTATCTACCCAGGAGGACGCCATTTCTCTGCCTTTCTTTCCATTTCTTTCTCTCCTTCTTTTCCTTCCTTCCTACCTATTTATAACCCAGGGTGCTAGGGAAACTCCATAGCTGCCATTCTTAGGGAAGCTCGCTGTGCTGATTCAAAGGTGGGACACAGACCTGACATTTCTTTCACTAAAGAAAAGAAAACAAAAACACATACGATATAAGTTAAACACCCTGGACATGACTCTGACAGAAATCCTGCTCCCCATGTGCATTTCAGTAAGAAACAGGCGAAAGATCATAGCTCTTAAAGCATTAACCTCAAGTCAGCTTTTCACAGTCTTTTCCCAGCCTGAACGTGTTCTGCTTCTCAATACCATCTGTTCCCACACACCTGTGACCTTTAAGTAGGCCAAATGTTTGCCTGACAGGTGAAATATGTCTATCAGCAACCTACTCCATAAAGGAGAGATGTACTTTTCTTAAACCTCCTGGATTATGAGACTTGTTTTTAATATATAGGGAAAATATCTAGAATGAATGCTTATTAAATATAGAGTATGATTTCCCCCCATGTCTCTCTCTGTTCCCTCCCTTCCTTTTCCCTCCCCTCTCTTCCCTTCCCCTCCCCCTTTTCTCTTCTCCCCCTCCTCTCCCCTCCTCTCCATTCCTATCCTTTCCTCTCCTCTCCGCTCTTTTCTTCTCCTGTCCTCTCCTCTTCTCTCCTCTCCCCTCCTCTCCTCTCCTCTTGTTTTTCTTTCTCTTTACCTGGGAATCACACCCAGGGCCTTGCATATGCCATGACAGGCACACGCTGTACCCCCAAAACATACCTGCAGCTCCTGTGTTGTCTATTAAAGAAAGACTTAGAACTGAGAGCTGAATCAGCCTCATTTTTCCCCTCTCAAATGAATTACTGTTTCCTTGTGGTTTGACTAATTTTGGAAGACTTTCCTTTTTCTCCAAAAAAATTTTTTAAGATATGTCTGTGTATACTATCAGTTCTTAAAAACGAGAAAGCATTGCTCATTGCACTGGTTTCTATTTTAATAGAATTATGGTAGCATTTTAGGTTGTTCATTTATTTTCTCACAACAGAACCATGAAACAGTGCTGTCACATTTTATTTGTGACACTACAGCATGAAAATTTCCCCAAGGTTACGTAACAAATTAGCCAGCCTGAGATTTTTACTTATCACACCCCCTCAGTTATGTATATACTTATGCCACTCGACTTTCTGATCAGCTGAGACACTTTCCTTCAGTTTTTTTTTCTCCTTCAGGTTTTTTTATTTTTTATTTTTTTGGTATCGGGAATCGAACTCAGGGCCTCGAGCTTGCCAGGAAGGCGCCGTGCTGCTGAGTAACCTCCCCGGCCCCCTCCTTCAGTTCTTGAAGCCAGCTCTCTGACCAATGCATAATCCTTAATTCTTTAGTGGTGGGTTTAGGTTGATGAGCACATTAACTGGAAGTGTCACAAATTTTTTATAGTGGCTTTAGGAGGCTTATATAATGTGATCAGAGTTGTGTCTCAATTTCTAAATGTTGTTTTAGTAATTATCTTCTTGGCAAATCATCTTATTTATTACTATTCTGGAGATGGAACCCAGGACCTCACATTCTAGGCAAAGTGTTTATCACTGAGTTACATCCTCAGTAGCGAATTATACTTCTAATGCTTCTGTTTTAAATGAGAGACCTATTAGCCTTCTAGAGTAAACATGATGGGGGAGCGATTTAAAATTACCCTACAGAGTCTTCTCTCAGTGTTTACCTTCTAGATCAGTGGTGGCAAACCTTTTAGAGCTTTCAATGACAAAAAACCCGGCAGTGGCACACAAGCCATAGATTCGCCACTACTGTTCCATATGAAGGAATCCTTTTATGTTGTGCATCGTGTGTATTAGGAGTTAATTTGAGTGTTCCCGAAGTCTCTTCCTCATGTGTTAGCTTTGTTTCCCCTACACCACTCAGATTCCCTGCTTTTTCTACAGATGCGTAGGGGATAGCGATACAGATGCAATTGCTTTCTCTTTCTCTGTTTCATTTCTTACAGCTGCTTATTTTCTTTTGTAACCTCTGTAGTGTGTGCCTGCTAGCAGGATCGGGGGGGGGGGGTTTAAGAATCCACATTTTTGGCCTTTTCTCAAATTAGCAACAACACAACACTTCCAGAGAGTAAATGTTCGTATTACCTCGGAGCTTGACATTTTCAACACTCAGACCAGCAGCGCAGATGGGAGTCTGTCACTGTCGGTCACAGGAGTGGAGACCTAAGTTGGTCCTCAGTCCTGTGGGTGGGGCAGCTCCAGACAGCACTCTGAGATTGGCAGCCTTTTCCTCACTCTTCCCCAGAAAGCTCTTTGGGTGGCTACTTAAGGAATTCCCTGCCCTCCGAGGTCCTTCGACCTGAGCTGCATTTGCCATCACCTGACTTCTACAATCCACCATGGCAGTCTTTTTAAGTAAAGATGATACTTTAAAAATTCACCAAATTGTTGTCTCTTTTAGGCTATGGAGGGTCCAGACTGCAGCCTGGAGACAGAGGAAGTGACCTGAAGCCACGTGAACCATCTAGGAGTCACAGAGGTGTGGGCAGTTTAAGTGCAAATTATGGGGGCAGAGGAAAACTTGGCATTTGAAGACAGAAAACAAATGTGAGGACTGAAAAGGACCCTGGGGCTGGGATATAGCTCAGTGTCACAGCGCCTGCCTGAAAGGGACCTAGAACCCATCAATTCCCACGGGTCCTAAACCCTGTCTCAGCAGGAGAGAATATTGGTACCTTTGAATAATGGGTAGAAGGGGGTGACAGGAAGGGAAGCTTTGCTAAGAATGTAGTTTTGATCTCCAAGTTTATGGGCTATTATAAATTTAGCTCTCTCTAATCTCCATTTTTCAGATGAAGTCCAGGACAGGTATGTGATTTTCCACAATCTATGGTAATGACAGTTTAGTAGCAAAACCATAAATCAAATTCCTCCAACTTACTGGTCCACTTCTCATTACAGCACAATACAGATATAAGGAGCTAGAACTAAACTAAGGATGGAAGATGTGTTCTTCTAACATAATAAGAGTTACTGTACTGAGCAAAAACTCGAAGTGAAAAGGGCCATGGAGATGGCAGATCGCCTGGAGTACTGTAGAGGTGTGACTGTGGATTCCTCATGCCAAATATGAATTTATATGCAAGACTCAAAAGTACATGGAGAGCAGGCACATTGCACAGATAGAATAACGTGACCCAGATCTGGGAAACAATTGCTCCAAGTATGTCACCGCCCTGCTTCTTCTTGTCTTGAGGTGGCCCTGAAGTGCAAAGTTGGAGTCGGAGGAGGTCCCCAAAGAGACCAGCTGCTCAACTCACCCCGCCCATGGGGCAGGTTAGAGGTCCTCTGGCTTTCATCACAGAAAAAAGAATTTTCAAGTTGTGTCAGTGAGAGACATAAAAAGGTTTATTAGGCAGAATTCTAAAAGTACACAGAGAGAACAGTGTGGGCCTTTAAGAGAGATACATTATGGTCTGGGCTAGGGAGTTCCATGTGGTCTGGGAATGTCCCCCAGAGGAATGATCTACAAAATATATTTCTGCTGTCAGGTTACCTATTGCTCGGGGCTGGGGCTGCTATTTAGAATGTAAACCATTCATAATGTGCTTTAAATTGACATATTCTGCCCATAAATATTGCTGCTAATTTGAGGATGGAAAGCTGTGGGAGGAAGGGCAATTTACAGGTGCAAAGCACAGGCCTAGTGCCCAGTTGAGAGGCTTATTGTTGTCTCTAAGATTTAAAAAAATTTTTTTTTGAGTGAGTTTCCAGGAAGGGAAAGAGGCTTGATAACTTTGTGTCCTGAAGTTGCAGTTTTACTTAAAAGTAAATTTTAGAATTATGATTTTCCATGTCTCCATTTTACGTCACTGCAGATTTAGGGGCTCAGAGCTGAAGGGATCATTACAAGTCCAGTGTTTCCAGCGCAGAAGTGAGGGTAGGAATCTGTGAGGCGGTTGTTTTGTGTTTAAAAATATAAAAGGCCCAAGAGGCCCTGATGGAAGAAACATCTTAGGTCAACTATTACAAAAAATTTGTTAAGACTCAGAGCTATTTCTTTGACGATCTGGGGAGCTTCCTTCTCTACTTTGGATCTTGATTACTTTTTTTTTTTTCTCAGCAATGCAGGAAGGCAGAAGCTATCATTCTGCGGAACAAGTTCAGGTCAGTATCTTTGGTTGTCTATCTTTCTTCTGTGGTTTTAAGAAACCTGTCCTGTAAATTCAGTGGGCCAACAGTATGATGGGCCTTTTCCCAGGTTTGGGTAAGCCCCAAGCATGACTGCTAATAAGGATAAGGATTCTCATTTAACCCTTCTGGTGGAACAGAGCAAATTCCACAGTGCAATCATAAGACAAGGGACAGTATCTTTGGCATGAAGATGTCCGGCATGCTGGAATTTCTGAATGACTTTTCCCACTGGAGGGATTTAACAAGACCATTGTCATTTTCCCCTCTCTAGCAGGAAAGGAAAATCCCAGCCCTTAGAGTATTGGTCCTGGCTCATGGTCATGGATTTTCTTTCCTGGAAACAAGAATTTGGTTCCGTGAGACATCCCAGAGTTGGTGCTTTGTTTTGCCAAGTTATCTGCTTCTGGCAAGCAGTGGGGGAAAGACACTGAGAATCATGACGCCCTTCAGAAGTACACAAAACCTTTATTATTTAATAATTATTTGGCTTCAGAGTAATTTTAGTCAAAGAAAGGCTGAACCTAAATGACTTCACTAATAGGAGTAACTCAACAATTATGAATAGAGATCAGATGACATTAAATAGTTCATTTCTAAGCTGAGAAATTGCCTAATGGTCTGAACAGGGAAACAATGAAGGTAATTGTGGATGTGCAGAGTTTGAGAATGTCCTGGCAGCACACGGTTGGGTGAGCAGATTTCCTGTGTCTTCCGTCTGAGGTCTCACAAGCACTTCAGCACCTGGAGGCTACTAAAAGCCCTCTTTTAAAAGCTCCAAGTGCTAGTGATCATTGAGTCAGTAGTAACATTGACCCAAACACAGGAGCCAGAACTATGATACAGTACACAATTCAGTCTCTGACAGGCCTCTGCAACAACCATCTGGTCTCCGTAATATAGTATATTAAATGAGTGCGTGGTTTCATTTACCAAGGAGTCACCTACTATGGCATGGTCTGAGCGTGACTTGCAGATCTGTGGAGAGCCTGGACCCCTGTAAGTGGTCCATCAGGTGAAAACTACTGTATTTCCATAATCACACTAAGATGTTATTTACCTTTATCACTGTGTTGACATTTGCACTGAGGAGGTAAAAGCATTGGAAGCAGCCAGTCCTGAGTTTAAATCCAGGTACCAAAAAACCAAAAGCATTGGTAAGGAAAAATGCTGATACCTTGTCACAGATTGAGGCAGTGACATCAAACTGTGATTGTGTGACTATGATAGAAGTTTTCTTTACTGTCACGTTTGCAGTGCCAAAAACAAACCAATAACCCTACCTGCAGGTTCATTTAAGAATGTCTTTGATCGAGCTGTGAAAACTACTCACTTAATTGCATCTCAATCTTTACGAATCCTTTTCAAATTCTGTGTGATGAAATAGGAAGCATGCATAAAGCACACCTGCTGCATATTGTCTTAAGGAAATTGCATTTGTGTAAGTGTTTGAGTTATAAGCTACACTATCTGCCTTGTAAAGGAATACCATCTTTGTTGGAAAGAATGGTTAAAAGGCAGTTATTCAGACGGGGGTGTTTGGCAGACAAGTTTCTCAAAAACAAACAAACACACAAACAAAAACCTGTCATTTCAAAGGAAATACTTAATAGTGTTTATCTCCAGTGGTAAAATTTGAGGTTTCACCAAAATTTGAATTTTGGGAAACTTGCATCACCTACCCTGAGCTTCATGGTTTACCAATAGTAGATTATTTACTGATCAGCCGGGACAGTATACATACCTGCAATCCTAGTGACTTAAGACACTGAGACAGGAGGCTGGAAAGTTCAAGGTCAGCCTGGATTACTTACCAAGACCTCGTCTCAGAATAAAATAAAAAGGATGGGGGGGGGTGGCTCAGTGATAGAGCACTTGCCTAGCAAGCATGAGGCCCTGGTTTTGATTTGAAGTACCACAAAAAACAAACAAACAAACAACAACAACAACAAAACAAATCCACAAAAGTTTAATGATAGTAATGTTAACAATAACAAACTTGTTTAGTTTTAGCAGAGCTGGAAATCAAATCCAGGGCCTTGCTGTGTGAGGCAAGCATCCTAGTACAGAGTGGCATAATATGCCAACATGTGGAACATCTATATAACTCGGTCTATATAACAAGGTTTTTCAACTAATGTCTGATGTTAAAAATGTGCCTGAGTAAATAAAAACATCAAAGTAAAAGATAGACCAATAGATTTTAATCTAACAGAGATGAAAAACCCAGTAATGCAGCTTCAGGCTCGACATTACAACTACCCTTTTTTAAAGTTATAAGCTAACTACCTTTTTTTAAAGGGTAGTTGTAATATAGTCTTGGCATAGTATTAAAAAATTATACAATTATCTGTAAAAGGATCATAAAGCAATTCTCCTTTTTCCAATGATATGTCTTTGTGAAACCAGATTTTCTTTGTATATGTCAACTAAAATAATATATCATAATGAATTAAATGCAGGAGTGGAAAGAATCCAGCTGTCCGCTATTAAGCCAGATGTTGGAGATTTGCAAAAACGTAAAACAATGTCATTCTTCTCACTATTTTGTTCTGTTTTAGAACATATTTTTATGAAAAATATGTTACAGTACCAAGAATTGGGTCAATTAGTATTTTGTTTCAGAAAACTAAATAAACATCTAAAATTTCTGGTTCAGTATTAATGTAGTTAATAGAGATATAATACAAATAAACAGAAATCCTTGGGATTCTCAATATTTTTAAGACTGTGAAGGGTCTTGAGTGCAACCATTTGAGAAATATTGATCTACTAAAGACTCAAGTAATAAGGCTACTTTAACTGGGGAGCATGGTAGAGTGGGAAAAAACATATACTTTCCAGGCCTCAGACTCCAAATTCTGACTTTAGGTTCAAATTCTGACTTTACCACCCATTAGCTATTTGACTTAAAAGCTTAATTATGCCACCCCAGCACTGAGGGAAGCTAAGGGAAGAAGATTTAAATTTGAGGCCTACCTAGGCAACTTAGCGAAATCCTATATTAGAAAAAATGTTGGGGGTGTTGGTCAGTGGTAGAGTACCCCTGCATTTGGTTCTCAGTACCACACAAATAAGAAAGTAAAATAAAACAGAGCTTAATTGTGTCAAACTTCAACTTCTTCCTCCATAAGGTGAGAAATCACCCATCTTATGGACTATTTGAGGAGTAGAGATAATTTTGTATAATGGACTTAGCGCAGGGCCTGTTGGTAGGTACCTAAATATTAATGATGGATTAAACATAGTAAGATGTTTAAATATTAATGTTTTTTGGTTGCAAGGATTACAAATGGTTTAAGCAGTTAAGAAAATTACTTTCTATTACAACAGTCCAGAGACAGAAGAACTCAGTACTGTTGTAAAATCCAAGTCCTAGCTAGGTGTGATCCCAGTACTTTGGGAAGCTGAGGCAGAAAGATTGAAAGTTTGAGACCAGCTTGGGTATGTTAGCAACTTAGTGAGAACCTGTCTCCAAATAAAATTTTAAAAAAATAAGAAAAGGGTTAGAGGCATAGCCTAGTACAAAGGCTCTGGTTTCAACCCCAAGTGTACACACACGTGTGCACCCCACATACAAGAAGCCTCAAATCCCTTCCATTTTTCTGCTCTGACTTCCCAGTATTGGCTTCCCACTTGATGCATGTGGCCATGTGGCCACGTGGCCGTAGGAGACTTGAAAGCATCACATTCGGCAGAATCATGTATTAAAGAGTAAGGAAGACGCCTCCCCAACCTCCGAAGGACTCTAAGGAAAAAAAGAGATTGTGTCCATCAGACTTGCCTCACAGTTCATTGGTCTAAATTTGTTCACAGTTCCATTCTTGAACCCAGTTCCTGGGCAGGAGGATGGCAGGTCTCTGGGACCAGTCCACCCCACTTCTGGGCCTGGAAGAGAGCTCAGTGTCCCTGAGACTCGGTTCTGATGGGAGCTCTGTCAGGATGGGGAAAGGGAGAACACAAGGAACAGACACAGTCACATGCTGTTTGCTATGTACAGTTAACGGAGGTCTACGACAGTAGGTCCTTGGCAGACTGGCTGTGTAATTACCCGAGAGCTTGTTAAAATATACAGTCCAGGTCGGGGATTTAGCTCGGCACTCATGCGCCTGCCAGGCAAGCATGAGGTTATGAGTTCGATCTCCAGTACCGAAAATAAATAAATTAAATTAAATATACAGTCCAAGTTGCAATTTACATACAAAGTACCTGGAGATAGTGTTAAAATGTGGATTCTGAGTAAGTAAACCTCGCACAGGATGCATAGGCTGCAGGCCCATGCAGGATATTGAGAGTGCCAAAGATGTAGTTTGCTCACTTCTGGGTTACTGACCTGATCTTGCAGGTGAGCACGGTTTGAGAACTGGGATCATCTCAACAATACACAAAATTGGCATTTATTCATTCATTCATTTGCTGAGCAGTCGAAACTATACTGTGTCAAATTGTGCTTATTGCTGGAATTACAAAGTGTCCACACTCTGCTGGGCTGGGGGAGCAGGTTGACCTATTTACAGATATCTCTAACATGATGTGAGAAGCACTCCAGTAGAGAAACGCACAAAGTGTTCTGTGATCAAGGAACAGGGAGTGACTCACTGGGGAAGGGGGTTGACAAGGAAGGTGTCACAGAGGAGGACACTGGAGCTGAGCTTCCCTTAGGTACCCAGAGGGAGAAATGTGTAGGTGAAAGCACGGATTTAGGAGCTAGCCATGTATACGGAAGGCACAGCAGGAATATCTCTGTGGCTTATATGCAAGCTGAGGTAAGAGGGGAGAAGAAAAGGTCAAAAAGCTAGGCTGGAGCTAGAGTGTGAGAAGCCTTAAAAAGCTGTATTAAATCACTCTATAGTTGTTCTCAACCTTAAGTGCGCATTACAGCCACTTGGAGAGATTAAAAGTCCCAATACCCAGCCACAATCTAGGTGAATTGAATTCTACTTTCTGAGTGTGTGTGGGGGCACATATTGGGAGCCATCAGTATGTGCTAGAGGGGCCAGGGCATAAGCACCTGCTTGACAAGCACAGAATCCTGAGTTTGATTCCCAGTTATATATATATATATGCCAAGGATTTAGCTCAGTGGCATAAGAACCTTCCTGGCAAGTGTGAAGTCATGAGTTCATTCCCCAGTATCAAAAAACAAAACAAAACAAAGCAAAACAAGTCTGTTACAGCAAGCAAGGCAATGTCCCAGCTAAGCTAAGATGCAGGCTCTGCATGAGCCAGTGCTGGCCAGCCTATTTGCATGGATCTTGTTGTTCAGTATGGACAGGGCCACCACTTCTTAAATGCACTTTTCATGTCAATTTGATATTCAAAATCAGAGGTATTAGAAAGGGCTTATGCCAGGGACCACGCACTAGGCACTGGGGTGGAGCTCTCCTTGTACAGGGGCCATGGTGGACGGAGCCTGCCCTTTGTTCCCTGGCCTCCACGTGAAAGCTGATCCCTGTGAAGTCCTCCACCCAGGCAGGGGGCACTTCTTTCACCGGCTGAGACCACAGGATCCTCAAGGAGATAAGCCACAGAATGTGTGCCCAGCTAACACAGGTCTCCCCACCCTACTCTCTTTTACTAACAAATAACCTTTTCATGAATTTGAGGGTATTTCCCCTGATGAGACAAAATGATGAACTCCCCACACTGCAAAGGCTGACAGGAGAATCTTCCTATAGGTACCTCACGGTGTGAATTTGGAATGCTTGCTCGGATTTGGAAGTCTGCATTCATATGCCGAAATGTCACAGTTAAGAAAAGTTGTCTCTTCTCCCATTCGTCGCCACGATAGTCCTGAAATAATCTTTGAAGTGTCCAAATATTGCTATGACACATTTGTACTTATCCTTCAAGTTGGTGGATTTGGGGGAGTGTTTTGACTTTTTTAAAGAAATAAATGATTCCATGCATGAAATATAAACAAAACATAAACTAAAAAATGCACTCCAAACTTGTTTACCATCCAGCTCCATCCCTCAGTTTTCTCAATAAAATACTCAGCCACCTTTCATGGAATGGTCTGAGCTCTTCCTGTGGCAGACAGAGGAGAATGGAGACTGCTGTACACAAATGCCAGTTCCCAGGAGGTTCCCAGGATGTTCCCCGGCACCGGCTGACTTGGTGTGGCCTGGGCCTAGCTGTAAAGTTCCCCACACAACGCTCAGGAGGTGAAGTACTGCTTTGTTTTCTGAATCATATTGTCTTTCTGGAAGAACTCTTGGGGTCCCTTTGCTCTTCCGGGGGGAGGCTCGGGCGGTGAGAGGTGTGCCATCTTCCTCCACAGGGTTTTACAGGGTTTTGTTGATGCTTTTCGAATAATTCTACTCAATCTCTTCCCTCCATGATAGCCCAGACTTTGCCCGCAATCAAATGGTGTAATCACCTGAGAAGAAAAGTAAAACAAACACTTATCTGCTGCTCTGGCTCAAAGAATTGGATTACAGGCTCTGCTGTGGCCGTGCAGATGTTCCCAGGAACCCATGCCATAGCTAATGCGCAAAGGGAACTGGCCCCATGTGCTCAGGCTTACCACTGTGTGGGTGGCCCTCGGCAGGCCTTGGCTGGGTTTGAGTCCCCAAGCAGGAGGCCTGGCTGACTCCTAAACACTTACAAGGAAAATATATAATTAGTAAACAACCTCAACAGCCCCCCACCACTGAGACGGCATTCCCACAGCCCCAGAAGACGACTGCGCCCGGCGGCCTGGGCCTGGGCCGGAACAGTGGCCGGCCATTCCTGTGGCCACGGACTGCTCCAGCCAAGCTCAGCTCAGCTGCCCAAGCCCCTGCTTGGATACAAACAAGCTGGCCTTTGATGACGGGAAGGGAGTGAAGCCTCCCTCAGTGTCCGGGTTTTAATCTTGGATCTGGAGGACATTACCTCCCTCTTTGTAGATCACTGATTGCTTTCAAAATACCAGGAATCATTATTTTACCTTACAGGGTTATTGTGTGCTGTGATTAATTTAGCTGAGGCTCTTAGAAAACAGTAAATGCTGAGCAGACTTATGAGTTCCCATTTTAAAAAGCACTTTAGCATCCCCGGGCTGCTGGTTTGATGAGAAGTGCTACTTACTGTGACCCTCACGCATGGTCCTTCTTTACTGAATCTCTCAGGGCGTTTTAGTCCCTCTGATGAAAATGCACTGCTTCCAAATGAATCAAATAAACATTAAGCAGAGATATGAATTTTGTCTTTTGAAAAAAAAATCAATCTCAATTTCTAATGAAGAAAACAGGAATAATTTCATGCTAATTAGGAGGAAGACACAGAGCGTGCCTTTTGGAGAAAGATAGGATAAAGATTGGGCTTTAAAGTTTAACTGGAAAAATGTCTGCCTCAAAGAAAAACTTGATTTGAAGAACTCCTCACAGCCCAGGGATCCTGTTTAAGCAAATCCTGCCCCTTCCCTTTCTCTTTCTTTCCTCTCCTCCCACTCCCTCTCCCAATGCCAAACAGGCAAAGGACAGAGTCTTTACAAGACGCGTCCGTACATCTTGGGTGGTGCAGAAAGACAGGAATTACAAACATAGGGGACGGTTTGGCAGCAGGACGTGCCTCGCTCCAGCTCTGTGGATTCCACATTCCTCCCCTGGAGGGGAGCAGCCACATTTGCCTGCAAGCCTCTACTGCCAGCAGCCAGGGGTTCTGCAAGTGCCCAAGAGCTAAGAATTTTCTAGAAAACCATCCAACCTCTACCTCCGTCTCTGGGGATACACCGGGATGTGCCAAGCTCCTCTCATTTGACGGTTTTAAAATTGCCCTTTACATGTGTTTTTAATTTTTATTTAATAAAAGAACAAATGCTTTATAACGAAAGACCAGTTGGTGATTAAAATCCATTTTCTTGATGGCTAACAAACACAAGTAGAAGCTGATATCAATTTTATGAGATCTGCAAGGCCCTCGGCTGCTGCCTGCCCCCTCCCTCATCATGTTTTCTCTGAAGCAGCATGTCTCTCCACTTTCCCCCAACTTTGTTTTGGCCTAGTAATTCTGTCTTGCTTACACAATTGCTCAGCCTTTATCCTCCTGTTTTTGATTACCAACTGGTGTTTATTTTAAATGCAGTTACTGGCCAATTAAATAGAAATTAGCTACATTTAGAGACAGAACTCCTGATTACTGCTTCTTCCTTTGGCAAATACTCATTCTTCTTGAGGCTATTCTGAGAGCAGAAATCCCAAAGGCAAAGGCCAGCACGATGTGCCAAGGTCCCTCAGGGGAGCTACCTGCTAGATTTAGCCTTAAAGGAAGTAGGGATGGGAGGCTTAGTCCGCCCAATAGGAGGTAGAGCAAGCTGCGCTGTAACTGGAGCCATTTCCTGTTGTGATTTGGTTAAACCATTTCTGATTCAAGACAGACTCTTCTGCCATAAGGCTAGGGTTATTTCACTGAAGAAGGGATAAATAAATAAATATATAAATACACACCACCTTCTGCTTTTCTTTGTTGTTCAGGACAGCTGGAATACATCTTCCTTTCCACCCAGACACTGACCACTGCTTGATTGGGTGAAGGAGGGGCTTCCTTCCTGGTCCAGGCAGCACATGGGCTGCATTAGTCAGGTCAGGCCTGTAGATTGAAGCAGTAGGGACTGGTCTGGAGTCTGGGTCTGTGGGTCCTGACCTGGTGCGTAGGACCTTGGGGCTGGCTTGAAGGTTTGGTCCACGGGGATCAGACTGGCCCTGCGTGGGCCTTGAACATGAACCTATAGGAACAGTTCTTGGTCTTTGATATATAGAGGTCAGTCAACCTAGAACCTTAGTCCCCCGGGGTCAGCCTGAAGTCTGGATCCCCAAGGGCCAGCCTGGAGCCAAGTCTGTGGGGGTCACCTAAAGACTGAATCTATGGATGCTGACACAGGCTAACATACAACATCTATGAGGGTGGCCTGAAGCTTGGGGCTACAGAGGTCAGTCTGGTGCAAGGAGAAGCTGGGATGCTTGGTCTGTGGGGCCTAGTGCAATAGTGGGTGAGCAAGAGCAACTCCGGGCACTTGATCTACTGAAACATGGAGCTACAGAAGCTGGTCTTAATACTGGGTCTCTGGATGCTGGTCTGGTGCCCGGGCCTCTGAGTACAAGCACGCTGGGTTCATAGGTGCCAACCTGGTACTAGGTGAGTCTGAAGATGGGATTCCAGAGACTGGCCTGGTGTCACAGCGGTCCTGGAAAGATCATGCATTGTTGTCCAACTGAAGCCTGGGACCATGGGTGCTGGCCTGGCCCAGTTTGCTATGAGAGCATTTTGAATACTACAATTAATATACTAAAGAATCTAATGAGAATTTTAGATAACATACAAGATCAGATGGTTAATTTAAGTGGGAAAATAGACACTTTCAGAAAGAATCCAATAGATGCATAATTGAAATCTCAGAAGTAAAAGACAGAAAGACAAATACAAAAGAAATATCTGAAGAAATAATGACTGAATTATCTAAAGTTAATAACAGGCATGAAACCACAGGTGTTAGAAGCTTGGAGAACACCAAGGAGGATGATACACACACACATGTGTGCACATGCATACATACAGTCTTAGCGCTTTTCTCCTTGCTGTCACAAAATTCTTGAGACTAGGAAATTTATAAATAATAGAAACTTATATGTTTCATAATTCTGGAGAAGTCTAAGAACATGGCACCAGCATCTGGTGAGTGCCTTCGTGCTACATCACAGCATGGCAGAGGATATCACATGGCAAGATGCAACAAGTGTGCTAGCTCAGGTCTCTCTTTCTCTTTTATTAAAGCCACTAATACTCTTCCAAGGGCCCCTCCCTCATGACTCTATCTAAATCTAATTATACTTCAAAGGCCCATCTCCAAATACCATTAATGTGAATCTGGGGATTAAGTTTCCAACACATGAATTTTTGAGGAATACATTCAAACAATAGTGCACATCTATAGTATACATACACACATATAATAATTAAACTGCTGAAACCCAATGTCAGGGAAAGAATATTGAAGATCCAGAAAAAATGAACATCATTTTCTGAGGAATTTTCTGAAAAGGAAGTGGATTTTTAATGAGTAATAATAATAAAAGCCAGGAAACAATAGAGTAACATCTTTAAAGTCATGCAAAAAAGGAAAACAAAAGCAAAAACTAACAACCCAGAATTCGATGTACAGCAAAACCTTGTAAAGAATAAATAAATAAAAGCCTTCTCAGACTAACAAAAACAATGTCTTACCAGCAGACCTACTCAATTAAATAAAAAAAAAATCTCAGAGTACTAGAGTTGTAGCTCAGTGGTAGTGTTTATCTTAGTGCACACAAGGCGCTGAAGTTCAGTCCCCACTTCTGCCAAAAACAAAATAAAACAAAAACAAAGTCAAAGGAAGTCCTTCATGCACAAAGAATATAATGGCAGGCTCAGTTTTAGTCTACACAAAAATTCAAATCTCTAGAAATGGAATAACAATAAAAGAAGGCAAAATCAGTTCAACTCTTTTCTTGTTTCTAATTGTTCTCGAAGATAGCTAACTCTTGAAAACATTAGCAGCATTGTATTCTGTGTTTATCGTACATGTAAAGTGAAAGCTAAGAAAAGATAGCATGAAAGGTGGTATAGTCTGAATGTGTCACCCAAAATGTAATACTGAGTCCTATCATTACTGTCATTAAGAGGTGGGGATTTTAGGTGCTGATTAGGTCAGGAGGGTTGTAGCTGGGTGTGGTGGCTCACAGCTGTAATCCTGGCATTCTGGGAGAAGCTCAGGTCCAGGCTGGGCAACTTACATCCTAAACTACAACATTTATAAAGGGCTGGGAATGTAGCTCAGAAGGAAGGCTCTGGGTCTCCCCCCTCCCCCAGTACCCCAACAAAAGCAGGAACAACAACAACAACCAGAGGTCGTGAGGGAGCTGCCTCCTTCCCTTCTGCCCGTTTTGCCCTCTGCCTTCTGTCACGTTGAGATGCACCAGTGGCAGCATTATCTCAGACAGAAATTTGGTCTTCACCAGACACCAAACTTGCTGGATGATTGATCTTTGACTTCTCAGTTTTCAGAACTACAAGAAAAAACTTTGATTGTTTATAAACTGCCCATTTTGTGGTAGTCTATTTTAGCAGCTCAAACATACTAAGAGAAGATGGATGGAAAGATTAAGAATTTATTGCCATTAGGTGTTTATACAACATGTGAAGCAGTGTAATATTTGAAAACAGATTCAGATTAAAGATGTATATGTATCTTAGAAAAGCACTAGAAAATACTTTTTAAAAGAAGTAAATACTTCATAAGCGATAAAAAAGAATTTTTAAAAATACTCAACTAACACAAGAAAAGATAGTACAAGAGAAAAACAAAAGACAGATGGAACAAGTAAACTCACCTAGATTATAAAGATAATTTGGTATTATAAAGATATTTGGAAAATAAAGAGAAAAAAATCCTGAGCAAATCCTAATTAAAAGAAAGCTGAAATAGCTATGTTAATATCAACAGTATACTTGAAAACAAGCAATATTATTGGGGATAAAGAGAGATAACATGATAATAGAGGGTTTATTTTTCCAAGAAAATGTAACTAATTAAACTGCGAATACCTCTAACAACAGAGATGCCATAGAGTTAAGAGTAAAGAGGTGGAACTGAAAAGAAAAATAGAGCTGGAGTCTTTACTACTTTTTAAAATAATTGATAAGAAGAAGTAGAAAGCTAATTATTATGGCTATAGAAACCCTGAACAACACTATAAAAAACTAGATAAACTGAGGTATACAGAATCTTCCACCCAACAAGAGAAAAATATACTTTTTTCTGGCATACATGGAACATTCATCAAAATATACCACATTCTGAGTTATTAAATCAACTTCAAAGAATAAAAGTCATACAAAGTATGTTCTCTGACCATAGTGGAAATAAACTACTAATCAATAAAAGGAAGACATTTGAAAAAACCCTCAAATAACTGGAAATTAAACAGCACTTTCTAATAATCCATGACCCAAAGAGGAAGTCTCAATAGAAAATTAAAAACATCTTTGACTGAAGTAAAATAAGAATGCAATGTATCAAGATTTGTGCAGTGTAAAGTCATGGATTGAAATTTAGGCATCAAATGCTTATTTTAGGACAGAAAAAAATTCTCAAACTGATAATGCGAGCTTTCATATCTAGTGACTATAAAAATAATGTGTATCAATATTGTACAAGCAAAAAATAGTATTTTTAAAGAAATATTTTAAGAAAATGAGATCTTCAAAAATGAATGAGATTTTTAAGCAGAAAAAAGCAAATCAAAAATAAAAAACTAGTAAGATTGATAAAATTGATACACTGCTAGCCAGACTGCCCAAGAGAGGTCATAAATTACACAGATCAAAAACAAAAGGAGGAATAATTGTTACAAACTACATAGACATTAACAGTAAGGCTATATTACAAACAACTCTATGCCTGTACATTTGACAACTCATAAAATAAATTTCTTGAAAGAAACAAATTACTAAAACTCACTCAAAAGCAAATAACCAGAATAGTCCTGTATATATCAAAGAAATATAATTTGTACTTTCATTAAAGTTTTACCCAAAAGAAACAACCAGGAATACACTGTTTCACACTTGAATTCTACCAGAAATTTAAGAAAGAGAGAACAATGTCCAACACAATAGTTCCAGAAATAGAAGAGGAAGAAACACTTCACAATTCATTTTGAAAGAAGCATCACTCTCATTTTAAAGTCAGGAAAACTGAGTATAGTGCTATCACATACCTGTTGTTTTTCCTAACCTGGAGACTTAGGCAGGAGGATTACTTGAGACTAAGTGTTCAAAACCAGCCTGGGCAACATAGTGAGACTAAGTATCTTAAGAGAAAAGTAACAAAATAAAAGAAACACATCATGAGAGAAGAAAACTACAGAGAAATATCCATCATGAACACAGATGAAGAATATCCTTCCAAAACACTAGGCAATTAAATGCAGAATATATAAAAAATGTAATATATTGTGAACAAGTAGCACTGAATGTAAGATTGTTTCAATTTGCAAAAATCAATCAATGTGAGTCATTCTATTAACAGATTAAAGAAAGTAGTGCAGCCAGGCCTGGTGACCCCAGTTTGTAGTCCCAGCACTCTGGGAGGCTGATGTGGGAGGATCACAAATTTGAGTCCAACTAGGGCAATTTTGTGAATTACTGATAATCTGCCTTGAAATAAGATTTTTTTTTTTTTACTAAAAGCACTTGTGATGTAGCTCAGTACAAAGGCCCTGGATTTAATCCCCAGTATCGCAATGGAGAAGATGAGGAAGGAGGACAAAGAGAAGGAGAAGGAAAACAGATGCAGAAAATTCATTTGACAAAATTCCATAACATTCATGATAAAAATTCTCAGCAAGCTGGGACTGATATCAGGATGGGTCAGGCAAGATAAATTCCAGGCTCTTGTGTTCCACAAGCAAAAATGGCAAAACCTATATCCAATGGTAAATTGAAAGCTGCTACATTTTTTAAGATCTTGGAACGATGGGCTCAGTGACTGTCCATGGTGACAAAAATGTGGCATGAACAAAGTGGCTGTGGGCAACAGGAAAATGAAAAGCGCACGCACACACACACACACACACACACACAGATAAGCCAGGCCCAGGGGAGTCGGGGTGCTTGGGAGGTGAGATGTTTCTCATTGGATTTCTAGGTAAGATGGACAGGAATGCTTGGCAGGATGCTGAGTCATCTCACGGGCTTTATAGTGCACAGTACTTTTTCAGAGTTCACTATGATTTAATTATACGTATATGAGAAGCAGCCCATATTTATGAACCTTTAACAGAGATAGAGTAGGAAAAAGGTTACTGAAGGTCAGGCCTTGAGAAGTAACATGCATGTGCTCTGGCCTGAAGCTATGGAGATTAGCAGGGTCTTGGCTATTTAATTTTTGCTTTTCTTAAGCAATGGAAGGAGGAATAGCCCTGGGTGTTGCCCCAATTCAAGTGGGTGGCGGGGAGCTGTCTCCCACCCCTATTGCACTTACCTGTACTAGGAGTAAAAGGAAACTTTTTTGACCTAAGAAAGGCTATCTATGTAGCAAAACAGAACCAAACTAAACTAAAAGCACTAAAAAGCAAACAAAACAAAACAAAACAAAACAAAAAAACTTTACGGCTAACCTAAAACTTAATGTTAAGTAACTGAATATATTTCCAGAAAGATGGGCACTCTTTTCTGACTCCCATTTTCATTACCCTGGAAACTCTAAGCATAATAAAATGAGGTGTGAGGCAGGCACACACTTGTAGTCCCAGCACTCTGGGATGCTAAAGTAAGAAGATTGCAAGTCTGAGAGAGCAGACGAGCAATTTAGTGACTTAGAGGCTGTCTCAAAATAAAGAAGTAAACAGGACTGGGTTGTAGCGTAGTGCAAAGGCCATAGGTTTAAAACAAAACAAAAACAACAAATCAAGACATATAAATAAAAGAAATGTCTCTATGCACAGATAGAACAACTATCTATGTAAATATTCCTAAACAACCTACACAAAAGATCCTAAAATTAATAAATTATTTTAATAAAGACAGGATAGAATCAACGCACAAAAATCAATGGTATCTGAATAACTGGAATTCAAAAAGGAACTAGCAATGCTACTAAAAATAGCACAAAAAACAGGTATATATTTAGAAAAAGTTACTTGGGCTCTGTAAACTGAAAAGTACACAACATTGAAGAAAAAAATCCAAGAAAAACTAAATAAATGGAGAAATTTAACATGCTCTTACATAAGAAATTTAGTATTATTAAGATGTTAATTTTTTGCAAATTATATAGAGTCAGGGAAATCTCAATCAAAATTCTAACCTCTTTTTATGTAGACATTATCTGCTGCTTTAAAAATGTACATGGAAAAGCAAAGGAAATAGAACCATCAAATAGTTTTTCAAACAAATACTCAGAGGACATATACTACCTGGAACAGAAAATAGAAATCAGGAATAAATGGTCAACTAATTCTCTCTCTCTCTCTCTCTCTCTCTCAGTCTCTCTCAGTAGTACTGCAGTTCAAATCCAAGTCCCAGCACACATGGTAGAAAACACTACCACTGAGCTACATCCTTAACCCTAGTCAATCGATTTTTTTTTTACAGTGAAGCAAGTGTAATTCAATAGTGGGAAGAGAGTCTCTTTAAATAAATGGTGCTAGAAAAACTTTATACCTATTTCTTTGTCCATTTGCGTTACTATAACAAAATACCATAAACAACAGAAATTTATCGTTGTTTCTGTTTATAAACAATGGAAACTTGTCACAGTTCTGGAGGGTGGAAAATCCAAAATCAAGATGTAAGCCAATTCAGTGTCTGGTGAAAGCCTGCTTCCTGGTTTGTAAATAGTTGTCTTTTTGATGTAGTTTCACACAGTTGCAAAGCAAAAGTTTGCTGAAGTCCCTTTTAGAAAGGCACTTAATCAGCTCCTGAAGATCCTGGTATAGTTTATATCTAGATGTAACCCTATAGTGGGAGGTGGCTGATCACGTGTGTGTGTGTGATAATTGGATTTGTCCACTGATTGCACTACCATAGTAATCTACACGAGGCTGAATGGATTTACTGAAGACAGAAGACCCATCCTGGGTGTGAATGCCATGATTTGTAGCCTGAATAGAATAAAAAGAGAAAGGGAGTCTCACTGTGGTTGCTTCCTGCTTGCACTGCCATGGACTGTTTTTCCGCTGCCATGCTGCCCTGCCTTGGAACCAGCTGAGACGGACTGACATCTCTACAGATGGTGAGCTGAAATAAACCTTTCCTTCTTGTGGGTGTCAGATATTTTGTCCTAGCAATCAAGAAGTAACTATGACAGACCCTGCCTCATAACACCATCAACATGAGGCTTGGAATTTCAACCCATGAATTTTGGATGGGACACAAACATTCAGATTATAACAGTCCATTTGCTAAATGGAAAAACAGCCAAATGAAAACAAGTCCTATACCTCTCATACCTCATACAAAGATTAATTTATAATGAATCATGGACCTAAATGTAAAACCTAGAAGCAAAACTTTTTGGAGCGGCCTTGGATGAGGCCTTGAATGAGGCCAGTAGTTCTGAACAGGAATCAGCTTTATCCCCCAGTGATACTTGACAGTATCTGGTGCACTTTTGTTTGTCATAATTGGGGCCTGGGGATGGCAGGACGTGTGTTCTGGGTACCTATGGGCCAGGTACCATGGGCTGCTGCTAAGTACACGCAATGCACAGGATCACCCTCTAGTTATGTAAAATACCAGTAATGCCACTTTTTAAAAAAAAACCTCAGTTAGACGGAGTGTTTAGGTATAACATCAAAACCACGATCTGTGAAAGGAAAAACTGATAAATCAGACTGTATTAAAGAACTTTACTCTAGAACAGAACTTTGGCTACTGAAGTGGACCAATGAAATGACAAGTAATAAACTAGGAGAAATATTACAAAATCATACATGGTAAAGGCCTGTATCCAAAATATATAAAGAACTCATAAATACAACAACACAAAACTCAGAAAACAAGCTAAATTTTAAAATTGTACTCCTCCTAAATACATATTCTTTGCCAAAGAGTATGTTCAGATGTAAAATATCATAAATATGGGTTGAGGATATAGCTCAGTGGCACAAGTGCCTGCCTGGCAAGTACAAGGTCCTGAGTTTGATTCCTGCTACCAAAAAAATAGCATAAATTAAAAGATTTAAGCAAGGGTGTAGCTCAGTGGTAGAGTGCACTCTAGTGCGGGGACTTGAACATGCCTCTAGCACCACAGGGCAGAGTCTCACCAGGCATGATGGCACATTGCCTGTAATCCCAAGTACTATGGGATGCGAAGCAGGACAAATTTGAGTTTCTGCCTTAAAAATAAAAAGCAATCTAAAAATGGTTGCAGATGTAGCCCAGTGCAAAGGCACTGGGTACAATCTCTACAGCACACACACACACACACACACACACACACACACACACACAGTCATTATTAATTATTATTAGGGAAATACAAATTAATAAAATCACAAGATACCATGATGTGACTACTTAAATATTTAAAAATTTAAAACATGGAAATTCCAAGTACTGGTGAAGATGTGGCGATGTTATCACATGATGAATTTAGTAGGTAAAATCAAGATTCTTGAGTATGAAGAACAAATTGCAAGTGCACACACCCAGTGGTAAGTGGAATGCAGCTGCATTTATTGAAGATCAGGGAAAATGGATCTCAGGGCAAGTCCACTCCAGCATAGAAGGTCGCATGAACAGAAAAGTGACTCCAGAACGACAGGAAAGCCAAAGGGCACTCTACGCGTAACACAGCACACTGCTTCCAGAGAAGTCAGGTTTCTGGGATTTAAAAGACGTGCATCTCTGCCCAGGTGCCTGCCCTGAATCCCTAGGTGTGATTGACAGGAATTATCTTCAGGTAGTTCCTTTAGAAATGGCTCAACAATTAAACTTATTCCATGCCCTTCTTGCCGCAAAGAATTGGATGAGACAAGCCAAAAACAGTGCCAAAAGTTTACTGAAAAGGTGAGGGATAAAAGAGTGTGGGAGAAACTGGCTCTGTAGAGTGAACTGGGGCTGAACACCGGGAGGAAAGGATAAAACCAAACATAAAATGGCATTCTGAGGCTACCGTGATGAGTCGCGATAGTGATTCTTTCTAGCATCTTGTCTTTTATGCCATCTGCATCTCTCTTGTGGGAACCATCAAGAAGTTTCACATACGGGGTCCAGGAATTATTCCATGCTGTCCTGGGATCTTGTAATCGAGAGGTCCCACTTATTTCCCCACCCAGCTTTGCAAGCTGTATCTCTTATATCGGAATGATTTACAGGGTGCTGAGTCATCCTGGGGCTGTGAACACACACGCATGTCCCAGAATTCACTCTGCTCTTTACATTCCTGAGATGTAGTATATATTCATGAATCCTTAATAAGATTTGCATAGGGTGAATGTGACTGAAGGTCAGGCCAGGAGAGCCAACCTGCCTATGCCCTTGCCTAGAGAAGCAAAGATCTCCTGGAGTTTTGTTAATCTTTACCTCTCTTAGGACAGTGGAAAGAGGAATGTCCTCATTTAAATTTAAATGGATGGAGAGAAGTGATTTCCTCAGCTCCATTGTTCTAATTTCACTACAACTATTAGATTTCTCATGCATTGCTGATAGGAATTTAAAATGGAAGGACCATTTTGGGAAGCAGTTTGACAGCTTCTTACAAATATATACCTATCACACGATGAACAATTTTGCTACAAGACCCAGGTCCAGCTGCTCATTGCTAAGAGGTAAGGCAAAAGTTGGTAGGAAAGAAGTCAGTTGTATTAAGCGCTGGCCTGAAAAGATGGAGTGTTGATCTACTCAAAGTTCCATCTTGAGAAACTCAGGTAGGTGAAGGATTTTTTTAGGGAGGGGAAGGAGGTGCAGGAAACAGTAGGCAGGAAGACTGCATGCTGGCAAGGCTCTTTGTCATCTAGAGTGTCTCCTTTTTTTCTTTTCTAAAATTGTAATGGTCCTCAACTTCCTGGAGCTAATTCCTGTAGTTCTATAGACAGAGGTATTACTGTCATGCAAGTCAAATCCCAAAGCAATTTATGTGCTTTGTGTTAATGCACAGAGCTAAGGAATAAGGAGAGCCTTTATGTATTCTAATGGCTTCTGAAGGTCACCAAATATTCTGAGGCCTGTAAAAGAAAAAAAAAATGTCTTTTTGAGACAGGGTTTCAGTGCACACTTCAGGCTGGCCTTGAACTCACAGTGATCCTGCTGCCTCAGCCTCCCAAGTGCTGGGAGTACAGGGATGCCCCACAACACTTGGCTATAAATCTAAAGAAAGATTATGTAGCAATATCTTGATCATTTATGTGTGGCTTCTCTGTAGAGTTTAGAATGCTGGGAAAAGGAAGGGAAGTAAGCTTGTATCTTAGTTACTTTTCTCATTGTTGAGACAAAGTGCACAACAGTTAAAGTTAAAAGAGAAAAGGTGTATTTAGCTCACAGTTTGTAGAGGTTTCAGTCCATTATTGGCTGGTTCCAAAGCAGAGTAGCCTGGCAGACAGGCATTGCAAAAGAGAAACAGTTCATGGTAGGCAGAAAGTAGCCAACAAGGGTTGACCATAGCTCTTTCTATGCCTTATATCTTATACAAAATACTTAGGGAAGGTAGTGCTCATGCCCTTAATCTTAGTGCCCTTGATCCTAGCCTTGCACCAAGAATCAATCCCAGCCTCACACTCTAGATCCAGCCACCTCTGAAAAAGCCTCACTTATGACTGCATGAGGTTTTGGGGGGGACATCTAGACATAAGCCATAACACTTCCAAAGGACAAACCCACAAAAGAGCGACAATTATTACAAATTCCCCCTAAGAGAGAATGAGAGAGAGAGAGAGAGAGAGAGAGAGAGAGAGAGAGAGAGAGAGAATCTTATTCTGTTTTTAGAGCTTGTTCTTTTTTTTCTTTTTTTGTACCAAGAATTGAAATTAGGACCTTGCGCCTTCCAGGCAGGAGCTTATGCCACTGAGCTATATCCCAGGTCCCCAGAGCTTTTTCTTTGCTGTGTCTCAGAGTGATCAGCTGAAAAGAATTCTTATGATAAAGAAGCATATTTAGAGGTGACCTATTTTGGTCTCCCACAGTCATATTTTAGGGTGACACATTCTGGTCTCCCACAGCACCAAAACCTATAAGCAAATATTTTTAACTGTTTAACAACTGGAAAGAGCCTAGATGTAGCATGGACTGTGATATATACATGAAATGAAATGCCACCAGCCTTTGCATGGGATACACTGTTGTATCCCATAACAACATGGACAATGGTTCTTGCATTTTATAAAGTGATGGAAGCCACATTCAGAATTTGTGAATTCTATTCACATGAAACTCTAGAAAAAGGAAACCAGTAGGGAGGAAAACAAATCTGTATTTCACAGGTCAGGGACTGAAGGATGGGTTTGTCATTGCATAGGTCTGATAAGGTCCCCCTCAGTGAGGGGTTGGAGGGTTTCTCTCATCCCTTCTCCCACTGGGTTTGTTCTTGACTCAGAAGAGAATCGTGACTCATTAGTAAGGCACCAGCAGATTTATTAAGAACAAAAGAAGTGCACACTCGGAAAGGGATAAAGATGCTCCAGGGTGTGGTGCAAAAATGGACTGGGGCTGGGGGTATTTGTGTGTTCTTCAAGTTGAAAAATCTGTGGAATTTGTATGAGAAGAAAAATTTGAGTTTACTTTACAGTGTAAGGGCCCATTTTACAGGTGGAAGGCAACAAATAGTACTTTTTATGTTGTATGTTTATGTTTTAAAACTGTTAGAAATTTTTGGTGTGAGTTTCCCAGAAGGGAAACAAAGGCATAGTAGCCAGACATGATGGCACAGTCCTATAATCCCAGCATGCCAGGAAGCTGAGGCAAGAGGATCACAAGATCAAGCGCAGTGTGGGCAATGCAGTGGGAATCCTATCTCAAAAACAAATGAACTTAAATTAAAAATAAAAATCAAAGACACCAGGCTGGGGATGTAGCTCAGTGAGAAGGCGCTGGGTTGTAAGCGGTGGGAGGTCAGGCATTTAAAACCTTGAGTAACTTTAATCGTGTCTTGCAGCTGCAGTTTTCTTAACAGTACAACTTTCAAATTGCAGTTTTTCTTATCTCTTTTTTACCTATCTTTATTTCTTCTATCCTACCTCCGTCGTCTACAAATGAGTAGCCCAAGGGAACTTCGGGGTAATGGACTAAAACCATCATGGTTTTACTATTTCATGCATTAAGAACTGTTTGAAAATAATAAAGCCAAAATGTAAAACATAGTCATCTCTTGGGGTGGTGATAGTAGTGATTTCAGTTTTATGCCGTTATTATTTCATTATTTTTATCATTACAGATATTGCTTACTAGGACTTTTAAAGATTGTCTTCCATGACCATGCATTCATATTAGAATGGTGGCACATGCCTATAATCCCAACACTGGACAGGCTGAGGCAGGAGAATTATTGCAAGTTTGAGGCAAGGTTGGGATACGTAGTGAGTTCAAGGCTAGCATGAACTATATACCGAGATTCTATCTCAAAAAATAAACTTAAAACAAGAATATATTTAAAATACACCTTGAAGGATGTGTTACACGTCTCCTATGTTCTGCGCTGGATTGCAAATGATAGTTAGTGCTATCAAAGTGAGCTGTTGAATTGATGCACTATCTTTCTATTTCCCTTTGCAAAATAGATAACAATCCCCTAATGTATTTGAATGCAGAGTCTGTGTTAATGCTTTGTGCCAAGTACTCACTAGTAGTTGGGTTACAAATGTCAGGTTCTGTTGTATTGAAATCACGAAGTGTAGTGCACCTAAAAAAATAGAAATAATAGATATATTATCTGATTTATAGAAAACATAGCTAAGCATTATTCTAAGTACTTAACATGTATTAATTTACTTAATACTCACCACCACTCTAAAAGGGTGCCACTACTATTATTCCCATTTTACCAAAAAAATACAAGGCACAGGAGTTAAGGAGTTTGCACAAAGTCACACAGCTTTAGCAAGTGGCACACAAGGATATAAAACACTTCTGCATTCAGTATAATTTTACTTCTCAAGCAACTCAGTGAGCTAGGTATCATTATCCTGAGTGTCAGATGTGGAAACTGAAGCTCAGAGAAGTGACTGGCCTCGCTGAAAGTGGCAGGGCGGGGACACTTGATCTCAAAATCCGTGCTCTCTCAGCTTTCCGCATGCTGCCTCATGCATTAACATGAAGTGGGCAAACCAAAACAGGAAATTACCAGAGAGCTGTCAAAACACATCTCCAGTGGAGAACTCCACATGTGGATTAGTTCTTTCCCAAGTCTGCTTAAATTTCACACCATCCACCTGCAGGTTTTTCTTTTCCTACCAGCTGTGAATGGTGACATTTCTCGCTCCCTCTGTTTTAAATCGGAGAAGCTTGCAGTACTACAATCACCAAAGAAGCTGCATATTAGCTTACAGAGATTTTTCCCCCCTTCAAAGTAAAGAGGCAGTTAAAAAGAAAAAGTCCTGCTTCTATTTCTAGGGCTGTGAGAAAGTGATTGTGGGCATTCTGAAGCAAAAAAGAAAGTAACTTCATTTTTAGAGATTAAATGCCCTGTTGACAAGTTGGCAGGGCTGCCTTGTTTGGAAAAGAATGTGCAGAAAACCCGAAAGATAATTAGTGTGTGGTTACCTAACAGCATGCAGCAGGACTGTGGCGTGCCTGGCAGAGAAAGATGTGGCCACACAGTTCATTAACGCTGTATAGTTTGCTTAATTCCAGTTGGGGCAATTAGATAAGGCTCTAGAACCTGCAGAAGAGCTCCAAAATAGACTCTCTGATCTCAGCAACCACGGATCTGAGCCACCACCATGGGCCCCTGGAGATTAGAAGGCTGAAATTCTTGGTAAACCCATTTGCTTTTGACAGTCGTCATGTGTTGACAGTCATGATGGAGGAGAGCATTGGTGTGGATGGTCAAAAAAGAGAGGAAAAGAAAGTGCTCTAAGGGATATAACTGCATGTATGTTTAAGTGTGTAAGATGAGTGACCATATTACTGTTTTTGTTAGATCATGGAGCAGAGCTATTAACAGTCTCATTGTTTGAATGTGTACTTTGTATGTTTTAACTTTGTAACTTGAACAACTATTTCCAAGATGGCAGTATGTAAGTTATCAAGTAATGATTTCTTAGTGGTTTTTGTTCTTTTCTTTTTTTTCTTGGAATTTTGTATTGTTGCTACCCTTTTTTTCTGTTTTGTTTTGTTTTCTCTTTAAATAAAATTTTTTAAAAAATAATGAATTTTAAAACTAGCTTTAAAGGTACTCTAGAAAAATTTTGTTGTTAATCTTAATCTCTTTAACTGTTTTGCCTAAGTGTCATTAAAATCACAGGAGTTCCAAAATTTTAGTAAAATTCTTTATAAAGTGATTTTCTATTTATTTTTGTTTTTCTAATAATTTTTTTCTAAGAAAAGTACATGTTTCATTGGAGGAAAAAGGCAGCTAGGTAACAGTAAATGGTTTATATTTTAAAATGCTTTATAACACTTTAAAAATGTTTATCATTTGACTGATCTGAGATTTCTCCTATCCCTACTTTCTTTTCTTTTTCTCTCTTTTTTTTCCTCCCTTGCTGTCCTACTGCTGTTCCTCAGATCATGGAAATCTTACTTGTAGTCAAAGATTCTTCGTCTCCACGTCTACAACTTTTGAAATTGAGCTCTACTGAATAAATCTCTTTCTGCATGGGTGTTTACACTGTCCGGGAAAGATAAAATGTGCTATCACACGTAGCTGATTGGCAAACGCACACTAAAATACGAGGGGCCCTCACCCAATGTGTCTACTTAATAACCCTCTCATACAACTGGCTGCTACATTTTATAAATTCATTGACCTTGAAAATTTACCAGATGAGTTTGTTTATAATACCACACTTGCAGCGTGTACTCTCTGATCCTAGCAACTGATGGTAAGGGAAGCAATCCAGCTATGCCGAGCAAACAGGGAAAGCCAAATTGCTGCTAAATATTTTCCCAAAGTCTTCCTCTGTGTGGTTAATTGGCCAACAGATATTCAAGTGGCCTTGACTCTCTTTAAAAAATTAAGTAAGAACAGAATTTTCTTTTCTAGGTCACATGTCTAGCTTGTCAAAGCAACATAGAACTATTTGCCAGATGCCTGTAGCCCTTGCCTTTAGCAGAAGAATGAGAACATGTGTGGCTTTTGTTTACAGCTGCGGGGCAGTGTGGAGTGTTACTGATTGGATCAATGCTACCGTGTGCCCTGGGCATGACTCCAGCCTCCCAGCAAAGGATTGCTGTGTCTTGCTAGACTTTGCAACAAGACATTATGTTCTCTTTCTTTTTTACTTGCATTTTCCTGACTGCCTACAAAGACTAAGCTGGCTTCACCTACCTCTTTACACTTGCACATGTATTTTTCCATGGAATAAGGCAAAAAAAAAAAAAAAAAAAAGCCCACCACTATGAGATCTCTCTCCTACTCTTTCAGAGGGAAGAGGATCAACATCCCCAGTATAAAGCTTATTGCTGGTTCCATGCCCAGTCTGGCTTCCTATCCCTAGTAAAAGCTGAGGAGCTCAGTGAGAATGAGACAGTACCCAAAGCCAACTCATTCAGCAAATGGCGTATGCAGCCTTCCTGGCTTCATTTCCTCAGCTCTGGAGTTCATCACGCCAAAAACCCACAGGGAGTCTGTAGCATGTTGTTGTATTGGCACCATATGGAGGATACTCACGGAAGTCACATGCAGAAAGTGTGATGTCAGACCAGTTTACACGAGTCCAAATTTTGTGCAGCTGTTAGACTCAGATGTTTTGTTTCATTTTTAATGTCAGCACCATCCCAATAAATCCACTGATCCTGAGATTGAAAAGTAAAGAGAGCTCTGGGTACTGACACGTGTTTCAGAACCAGGCAACTTTGGTATAAATTCGCGCTCACTACCAGCAGTCAGTTACGTCAGAGTGGTGGCATGGCTTCCATACTACAGCAGGACAGGCGCAGGGGAGAAAATACAAGGAAAAAAGCAAGTGCAAAAGTACAGCAGCCTTCACGCAGGTAGGAATTGTTACCTAGGGTCACGTGTGTTCTTTGAAATAGACTGCTGCGAAGGAAGATTTCAGGATAGACACTGTGGCCCCTATAGAAGACATTTGATAAAATCCACCTATCAAAACTACTTGGCTTTGGGGAAAGAAAAATGGTGGCTAACAAATGGCCCTGACTCTGCTGTTCAGAGAATCAGCAAGCCTTTCTCTAGTTTGCCTTTATAGGACAAGATGAATCACTGTCTTCTGCCAGTAAAATAAAACTCTAAGAGGTTACTACTCAAATAATAATATTCAAAAATAAATAGCTGTCAATGTTTCTTTAGAATTGAAAGCAGAAAGCTATATGTTTTCTTTTCAATGTCTGGATTTTTAGATACATGTGCTATTTATGACTCTCCGTGATATGACTAGATGTGTTCTTTAAAAATAAATGCTTAGAACTTTGGATTTTCCGTGATTCACTTTGGATGGGTTGTGACTCTTCTATGTTTGGTAAAGAAACAAAACTTTAGAGATCAAAGAATAAAAAGAATAAAAAGACTTTTCTGGACTGCTACCGGTTCAGTCTCTGGACCTAAATTAAGACATGATTCCCCCTTCCCCTCCTCATTTGTCCCCTCCTTAGCACCCCACTACAGGGACTCTCTCAGGCTCATCCCCTTGCCTTGAGAGACAGCAGTAGAAGCTTTACAACCACAGTGCTCTGCATAAATGTGGCACATGTAAAAGAATCATTATAGAATTGCTCATTTGACTTACCTCTCCCTACCATCATGTTTTTTTGTGTAGGCTTTTGGAAATCAGTGAATAGAAAGAAACCATTCCAGTTTGCCTTCTAAAGACAAGGCACATTCAGCTGTGACCACTTTAGGGCTTATTGGGTATATTGGGGAAGATCCACCGAGTAGGATCTTTCTAAATATGGTCAGAAGAAGGAATGAATTTCAAGTTAGCAAAAAGGCAAGACCGTGCTTGAAATAAGACAATCAGTTTGGAAGATACTGTTCTTTGAACAGAAAACTTTGCTCCCTTTATTATCAGCTTCAAAGATTCCTGAAACTCTCTGGATCTGGTGAAAGATGGTAAAGGACTCTTTTGAGTATGATGCTGGCCAGATGCTGTCCCTAGGGCCACAAAATCATGGAGCAGCATGAGGCTGACAAGCAACTGCCCAAAATTCTCATATAGGAAATCAGATTTGCGTAGAAGCTTAGTGGCAATTGAAGTCATTATGCAGACACCTCAAGTTGTGAAAACTAAATCTGTGAAAAGTTCAGCTCTTGGCGAGTGAAACCTTTCTCAATGATTTTTTTATTCATTTTCTTCCATGACTCATACTACTTAAGACTGGGCTGTCATAATTCTATTAACAGTCATATTGTTTTCCCTAGGATAAATATATATCCATTTTTCAAGGACATGTAGGATAAAACAAATCTTGTAGTAAAAAATACTCTGTACCATATGCCTGATTTCTGGAGGTGGATTTAGTCTTATATTACTGCTGTTTCCTGTGTGTCTTACTCTGGGTTGCTCATGCCCAGAAAAGATTACGCATTCTGAGTTGAAATAATCCATTAACTCTTTCCATGCAGAAAATTCCTCAGATTCTTCTCACCAAGGGAATGAAGACTTAATCAGATACTCAAACACACATAAAATTTATAGGTAAACTAACCACCTTCCCTTTTAAAGCTCCATTGGCTTTACACTAAAAATGTAGCTTGAATGTCTCATAATTCATTTAGTAGGAAAATATTGATTTCAAATCTTCGATCATATTTTTCTGTTTTCTTTCCCTCCAAGTATTCCAATTATATGTATATTGCTCCTTTGATATTATCCATATTCTTAAATGTTCTGGGTTTTTCAAGTTCTGTTTCTCTTTTTCTGTTTCAATTTGGGAAGCTTCTTTTGAACTATCTTGAAATTCATTGGTTCTTCCCTTGGCTATGTCCAGTGGATGAGCCAATTGAAGACATTCTTCATTTCCTTTAGTTTTTTTGTTTCTCGTATTTTTTAAAAAATTTTTTTATCATTTCTGTCTCTGTTAACATTAGTCATTGGATGTTGCATGCTCTGTATTTTTCCACTGGAGCCCTTAACATATTAATCATTCATTTTAAACTTTTTGTTTGATCATATCTTCATCTGTTTTTTGTTTTTTGTTTGTTTGTGCTGGGAACTTGTGCTCACAACTTGGTGCTTACCAAGCAGGTTTTATGCCACTGAGCTATATCCCTGGCTTTACTCTGGTTTCGATTGTTCCCTCAGACTCATTTTTTCCTTGCCTTATAGTTTTCTGTGGAAAGGTAGACATGATGTCTTTGTATTAGGTACAACAAGCTTTTGGTGTGAAGATTTATGTTAATCTGGTTTAGAATTTGGTTTTGCTCACTGTTTGTTGGAATTATGAGTTCCAAAAGACTGAACTTAACTCTAGTGCCCTTGTTTTTGTCTCTTTTCTTGGTCTGTGGATCTCTTGGTAATGGTACTGGGAGATTGTGGGTTTTACAGTTTTTCTTCTGTAATCCATTGAAGGTTTGTGGGTGTGGTGGTAAACTGTAAGGAAGAGGAAGTGTTCTATAATCTTCTGATTAAGTCTTAGTTTTTAGTGGGACTATGTCTCAGAGGTGTGGCCATCACAAGTGCTTCTATCCTACGTCATGACTACAGGACCCAATATGCACTGTCATTACCACCACCATCACCATCCTAACCTCCACCACCATCACCACCATCATACTCCATTTCCAGTGCTTTGTTGACATGTTTTTATTTTAGGTGAGACAGGAAGACCAAAGAACGAAGTAGGGTAGAAATTCCCTCCCCTAGGTGGGATAAGGTTTCAATATTGCCTTATAGTGACATCTTTGCTCAGGAATTTAGTTTTAATATGAAGAAGAACAGTTAGGCTTACACTATTGTTAGTTTTCCCATCTCCCTGTCAAGGCCATAGAGAGATCCTCATCCTGAAAACTTGGCTGGGTATGCTTGGGAGGGAGGAAGACTTCAAAATTGTAGGAGGGTCCCCTTATGATTGAGACCCCAGACGTTGCTCACTGTCATATTAGTCCGTGCTCAACTTCCAGCTATTCATTACAACTACTAGTAAAGAAAGAGGTTCTAATTTATTACTCTAGTGGCATCTGCTGTATCTCTGTATGAATCTGTCTTCAGATGTCTGAACACAGATTATTTGGAATCTTCAGTTCTCCATGAATACAAGAAAGTCCATGAGTTTTAGTTTGTCCAGCTTATTCTTATTAGCATGATGAAAATGACTTCCACATATGTCAAAAGCCTTTTACATATATCAAAGGAAAAAATTACAACAAATTTAGTTATGCATATAATTGACTTTATATACAATTCATGAATTGGGTCAGTTTTTGTCTTATGAAATAGAATGAGAGCTCCCCTTGGGTGATGGCAGAATACTGGGGACAAGGAAACAGAATAGGAGGGAAAAGGTAATTAGTTAACTTCATGATACTTTTTCTTGTAATGGTCACAGGAAACTTCCTTATTATGCTGAGTCAGGTGGACTGGAATCTCCATTTTCAGGAAAAACTGGTCCTTTTAGGGTTCTACCTCCTTCCTTACAGTTTCAGTTTGATTGTGTGGCATTTAACGAGTCACTCCATTTTGGCTTGATCTGGCCTGGTGCAAGAACTCAGTCCAAAACAATAACCTCCCATGATTCTTGCTTCACACATCTCAAGAGTAGAAACTATATATCAGATTGATAAACATTGAAAATGGTAAAATGGTACTTGGCATAAGAAGGACAAAAGACATTAACTTTCTCATATTGTACTGTTAGGAGCCTAAGTCAAGTGTCAGCTTTCTTGAAAGCAATTTCACATTATCAAAGTTGTCAAGCTCTCTGACTTACCAGTTCCACCTTCAGGATTCTGTCCTACAGTTATGCTCACACAAATGTTAAAGTACATATATACAAAGGCATGTACGGGGGCTGGGGATTTATCTCAGTGGTGTAAGTGCCTGCTTGGCAAATGTGAGGTCATGAGTTCAATCCCTGGTAAAAAACCAAAAACAAACAAACAAACAAACAAACAAAAAAGCATTTACTACATAATTGTCTGTTGCAGCAATAAATTGGAAACAACCTAAAGTTCTATCAGTGGAGGAGTGATTTGAAAACAAAATAAAAACACAATTTATTTATACTGTGGCTACTGTGTAGCCCATTGATAAAATAGATAAATTAATATACTAAAATGTTAACACATCCATGGTATACTACTATATGAAAAATCAAGTATAGATCAGGATATAAATATAGTATTACCATTATTATGATATGATCTTTATAAAAAATAAAACAAACAAAATGCTATGCATACGTGGAGGTATTCCAAGACATTGTATCTATATAGAAAAAGGTCTGGATGTATAAATACTAAATTCCAACATTTTAAAAGGAAGCATTCATTATTTTTAAAATTGAGAATGTGTATACACAAAGTAAGAAGGTCCTATTCCTTGATGAAAGAGAAAGCTTTCTGGGAAAACTTGGCAATAACCTTTAGTTCATATTTCCAAGCCATTCCAGGAATCTTAACCAAGTTGCATTTTTGTCCTAAAAACTCTTGGGAATGTAACGCACTCGGAAAGTCACTTCTTTCCTTGCCAGCGGAAGAAGTTGGTTGACCTTGGTACACTGCAAGAGTAAGGTCAGGGACTGTGCCTGTCTAATTTACTATGGTCACTGCAGTGTTTATATAGTGTATACTGGTTAAATTAATGCATTATATGAAAAAATAGCAATGGCTCAATGACAAATGACTGTACCACGTGCAGTAGGGAAATCTGGCATGTAGTTGGTAGGAAGTTTCTCTGTTTTTAGTGAATGTTCTAGAATTTAAGTACTGAGATTACTTGTACCATAGCGATGTTGAGGAAATTACCTAGATCCAGAAAGAAAGCTGCTCTCTGACAGAATATTTCTCATACTTATATAGTACTAGAAATTATCTGGGCTATTTTCTCTTTGTCAGCACACAAAAAGGATCACAGACTCAGGACATGACCTAAAAGTATAACATTTTAGTTTTAATTTTTGCATTAAAAAATAACGTCATGAACGAGGCCAGAATTAGGATTGTTTGGGAGATTTAATGACTGCAACTATTGAGATAAAAAGAAAAAGGAGATTTTTCTTAAGTGCCTCTAACTAGTCTTTCAGGCAGTGAGTTAGTCATTTACCACATGGTGTTTATTAAATCTCACAACAAGCTTGAACAATTGTCATCGTTCTATAGACGATGAAACTAGGATTTGGAGAACCTGGGTAACTTGTCTCAGGACACATAGCCAAAAGGTGACAGAGCTGGGATTTGAACACAGATGGGCTTGGCTCTAAAATACATGTGTACCTCTCAGGCCACAGGATGTGGTGCTGGTTGGCTTATGCATAGGTCACTTATGATATTACGGTGACAGATACCCATAACAAAGGCCTGACTACTAAGAACTGACTGCTTTAGACAAACACATCTGTAGAATTAATCAGAGATTCTTATACACATATAGAAGATCCCTACCGCATCTTCAGCTTTTGGAAGCCATGGGAAAGTGACTCAGTATTACTGAACAGGATTCTCAAAATCTTGAATAAACAAAATCCTGATTTAGAGTTTCCCAAACTTGTTCCAGAATGCAGACATCCCCATACAGAGGCACATTACAGTTCCCAAAGAACTGCTTACCAGGTCACCAATGATACAGGGGCAGCCTCTTGTTATGAATACCCTCATGGAAGAAAATGCTTTGTTTACTTTTCCATAATATTTGCTAACTCAGATGAAATGGTTTTCATCTTTATTTTCACCACAGCGGAAAGTTAGCATACCAGTATGTGCACCTTTTAGCACATTCATGCCATGTTTGCTTCCTTCTGCGCTGTAGTTCATGCCTGGGGTTTGGCCTATTTAGAGTATGCTAGGCACTATTCTAATGCCTACGAAGTTATGACCCATAACTTCCTATGTCTCTTACATACCAGTCACACTCAGTTTCACTGCTTGAGTTCAGTGTCCAGTAGAAGTTCTGCATATAACAGAGCTGCAAAATTTTTTTTTTTCTTTTTCTCCTTTCTCTTTCTTGCACTGGGAATTATATTTAGGGCCTTTGTACTGAGCTGTATACTCTGCCCTTTCATTATTTTTTGTTTTGAGATAGGCTCTCACTAAGTTTTCCGTGCTGGGCTTGCACTTGCCATCCTCCTGCCTTACCCTCCCAGAATTCTGGGGTCACAGACATGCACAGACATACTCAGCTAAAAGAGGTGCTCTTGATTCCTGCCTTCATCTCACACCTATTCTATTCCTCCACTTTTATTCAATTATGCATCTCAATAAATGGCACCACCACCTGCTCTGTTGTTCAAATACTAAATGTATTCCACGTTTCCTACCTTTTCCTCACTCCCATAACTAATTTTTCAGCAAATTTGGAAGCTCTGCCTCCAAAATGCTGCAAATTTGCCCATTTTACATCATGTTGGTACCGATGTTAAACTACCAATCTCTTACCTTAGCTACCAGTCTTGCTTCCATTTGTCTCCTGTAAAGCAGCCAGAATGCTAAATGTAAAGTATAAATACTATTGATCTCTTATTTTAAATTATTCAGCACTGTCCAGTTTTATCATGGTGCATAGGACTGATATATGTAGCCACCCGCCCCTTCAAGCGCCTTCTCGCTTCTCTTCTTTCAGCCTCCCCCCCCCATTACATTATCCTCCTTCCTACTTCTTAAAACACACTAAGTTTATCCTCTTGGAGTTTCCTTTGTGGATCCTCAGGCTCTGCTCCCCAACTTTACTTACCTGGGACCTTTCTCTTCACTCACGTCTAAGCTGAGATGTTACCTCCTCTATGGTTCCTCTACCCTAGGGATAACCCTAGTTACCTCCAGTCAGTCTCTATCACAACACCCTATGTTAGTTCCTTCATGACACTCAGGATTACCTAGAATTATTTTGTTCTATTATTTAGTTAACTTCTTATTGTCTGCTTCCACATAGAGGATGATGGTTCCATGTGATCAGGGAGCTTCTCTCTCCTATTCAGAACTGTGTGACCAGAGGTAAGAATCTTTTACTGAAATACTATAGATGTTAGCTGGGGAATTTTCTCTCTCCTTGTAGTACACAGAATAATATATTATTGATTTAGGAAATGACTTAATAGTATACAATTTTAGTTTTAATTTTTAAGAAAATAATTTGGCAAGTGGCATCAGAATTAGACCTCTGAATCAGAATCAGACTAGCACATAGTAGGGTTCCATAAAAGTTTGTTGATGGTTGGGTCACAATTGGCTGAACATGAGAACAAAGAAATGAACACTGTCCTTAAGTAACCTAAAGCTATAAATACGATAAAAGAGCATTGTGCTCATTTTAGGCAGCATTCTAATTAAATGACGAATTCTGCATTATCAAAAAATATACATTACATTGTGACGTGAATTGCTGGATCATTTATCATGTCAGTTGTATACTGTGAGATGTTTTCCACTTGAATTCATCCAAAGAAGAATAATACAGGGAAAATCTGTTTTCCTAATACCGACCAGCTGCCCTTCCTAAACATTTCTGTTTGATTTTCATCACTCTGAATGTCTAACAACACTTCTGTAGTGCTGAGATGGCCAAATATGGGCTGCCCTGATGAGTGACCTTCATCTCCCCTGCAAAACAATTCCTCCCAGTTAAAGTGGACCCTGGCAGTCCTGGCTCCCAGCCAGGGAGCTGGCAGAAAAGAGGGCTGTTTGCCTTTGAACACCACCATTCCTCAGCAGAAGTCCCCGCTGAGGACTTGCTCCCTCTGGTAGGGGTGGCAGCATCAGTCCTGTTTCTTCTCTTTTCCTTTTCAGACAGTAATATATTATTTATTCTCACCATTAGTCACAAAACGTTGTCTGAAAGCAAAGATGCAGAATGCCAAAACAAGATAGAAGCACAAGATTTCCTTTTGCCTCCTAAGGAGAATTTCTAAATAGAGGCATTTTATAAACAGCTGCATGTTCTTTTAGAAAGGAAATTGGAGGAACTGGCTAGCTGAAAGAAAATGAAACATGGAACTGTATGAATGCCTTTTCTTCTGATAAATTGTGAGTAAACTTGAAGGCCCCGACAGTGGCCTTTTATTATCTGCAAACTGAGCCCAAGGAATGTGGTATGGCCCAGAGTGACTTCTCCACGGTGAGCTGAATATTCTTTAACTCCAGGTTAAACAGCAACATAAAATTAATCAAGTTGCAAGGAAGGAAAGTCATTCAATTCTCTGTCCAGAAGAAGTTCTGTGGATCTGCTAAATTGGGCAAAGTTGTCTTTTGCAGGTTGTGAGAAATTTATTTTAGACTGTGTCACCAGAGTGCGAAATAAGTTAAGGTCAGATTCCACACAAATATGGAGGAAGGAGAACATACACAATTCATAGTGAATGAAGTAGAGCATGATTTTATGAGAAGTCATAGCAATTAAATTCTTTGGTGTTTTTGTTTTACCGTAAATGGAAAAGGAATGCAAGATGACTTATACCTGCAAGCAGGTTTGGCCGTGCTGCTTTGACTTAAGACTTAGGGATGACAAAAGCTCATTTGAAGCTGGGTATAGTGGGGCAGGCTGTTATCTCAGCTCTCTGAAAGGCTAAGGCAGGAGGATCACGAGATTGAGCCCAGCTTGGCCAACTTGGTAAGACCCTATCTTGAAGTAAAATAGAAATAAAAAAGAGCTGTAGACATAGCTCAATGCAAAGGCCCTGGGCTCGACCCCCAGCACAACCAAAACAACAACAACAACAACAACAAAACAAATGTGAACTTAGTTGCGGTTTCTGATGTATTTAAGAGTGAAACATTTGACATCATAGAAGTTCAGAGTTTGAGACGGCTTTGAGGATCTTTTGCTCAATTTATGTCTGAGGAAACACGCTATGGTTTGTGTCTAACTCTCCTCCCAAAGCCTCATGAGGTCATAGGGTTTTTTTGGAGGTGGCTGAATCTAGAGTGTTTCATATATTAAACTATTCTTTTATTTTCTAGGAGTTTCCAAATGAAGAGAGTACAAGAAGTTTGATATGATTCAGTGATAGCCTTTCAAGTTGATTTTCATTTCTAATCTTCAAAACTTCTGTTCCCTAAACCCCAATCATCTCATCTCCAAAGTCAAATGCTACCTAGTTGTTTTCTACCTCTTGTACTCAAAGAGAAACTAAAGACAACAAAAGCTCAGATGTGTAGATCTACTGGATCAAGTTATTAGGGAAATATTTCAAATTATTGTTAGTCCAATTATGCAGTTGGCATTCTAAAAACACAATAATTCCAAAAATGTCTCTTAGGATTTAGACTCACCATTATTGACTATGACTTGAGAAAAATGAACATTTTTTTTTTTTTTACTGCTTTATACTGATTCTTCTCTGAATAAAAAGATAACTCTATAAGAAAACAAGCTATTTGTGAAAAGATGCTCTAAAGCACGGATTTTACAAATAAAGATTGGAAACTATCTTAGCATCTAATAATAAAGTAATAAGTAAATCATGACATGTAACTCACATAAAATATTGTCCAACGATAAGAAGTGATAATTATGGAACTGCAGCGCTGTACAAATGCTTTTTTAATAACTGTGCATGGTGTATACTACATTCTGGGACTCTCCTGGACAGTGGAAATAACCGAGTACCTCAAACATCTTGCCTTGTAGTAGAAAAATAAGACGTTCATCAGCGTTCCAGGAAGACAGGGTAGTGAGACAAAGCCCTAGACTGTGTCTAGGAGAAATAAAGCTTTCAGGATGACTGGAATGATAGGGGTGAGAAGAAGGCTGAACCATGGAGGACCGGCTAAAGGGGTCTTGGGACTCAGCCTCTGGATACAGAGGTGCCATTCCAAACTTTAGCAGAATAAAATACACAACTACGGCAGTGTGTAAGTATATGATGATACTTTACTGCTTTCCTTTATTCACTGATTACATTCATTGCCATGCATGCATTAACTCATTTGTTCATTTGTTAATTCAAAGATCACTTATTGAATGTGTATTCACTGTCACTGTGATTGTCACAGGTGCTATAAAGGTAAAAAAAAAATATAAACTCTACTTCTGAAACAGGCTGGAGGGACACTTATTTAAGAAGAGGATTTTTATTTTTTGAAATGCAGGCCAGCCTTGAAATGTAGCCCAGGCTGGTCTCAAACATGCAATGATCCTCCTGTCCCAGCCTCCCAAGTGCCGGGATTGGAGATGTGTCCCAGCCCGCCGGAGTTATAAAACAATTATCCTGTAATATGGTATGATAAATATTTTAAGGAGCCCTCTACAAGGTGTTAACAAAGCACAAAAACAAATGCTTTGGCAGGGAGGTAGTGAACAAAATGGCCCTGATATTATAAACGGAGGATAAATAGCCAGGAAAATAAAAAAAATACAACATGATTTCAACAGAGAAAGCTGAATGTAAGGAATTTGGAGAACTGAAAAGGCACACAGGAACACTCAGATTCTTTCACCAAGTTAGTAGCTTCAGGAAGCAGCTGCTACCCCCAGGTCAGACACTGATGGGGGGGGGGGAGATTCTAGGGTTATCTAAACTGAAAATCTTATAGAGGTACCACACAGAGAGGGGGAGCCTTGGCTAGAGGTGCTGGGGGTTCTCAGGAAGGTGGGATGCGCCCCGCCTCGCGAGAACCTGAAGAGGCAGACAGTGGAGACCAGCGCCGCCCCCTTCATGAAGGGTCAGCCACGTTAACAGGAACAGCAAACAAACAGGAGCAAGTCCCTTGGTCCTGCCTGTCTTGTGCTCTGCCTTGGGCGCTCCCTAGGGACAGGCACCAAATGGAGTTCCGCAGGCGGAAAAAAGCGAAAGGTGATTTGGATCCTGATCCCAGCAGCACAAAGCAGGCTACATAAAAGCGGGTCTGGAGCTCCCAGAAAATGCCTTACTCTCTAGCACAAATACATTTTCAGTCTTACAAAGTGGGAAGACGGGCGCAAGGAGAGGGTATTTCAGGCAGAGGAACTACGTGCAGATACATTTTGCCGTTCACGTGCTGGTCCTCTTGGGAATGTAAGTACTAGAATGCAAATGCATTGGGAAAGTATTGAGCAGAACAGTTGGACCAACACAAAAGGAACTGTGCCCTGAAAAGGAGGAATTCCATGTTAGAGGGAAGCAGGCAAATATTTTAATATATTCGCCATATGTTTCCTTTTTCTGTAATTCCGAATTTTTTTACCCTGAGAATCATTAAACATAAACTGACACTGAGGATTATTGTCATAGGGAAGCATAATATTTGACATAGCACAAAACAAAGAGGTCATTGCTGGGAGTTTTGAATTTCAAAATAGCTTTTTTTCCTTTGAGTCCTTAGGGGAAAAACCAGCCTGGGGGAAAGCCTTTTGATTTCCAAGTCTGACTTTTCCAGACAGATAAAGATTGATTCAAAATCCAAAAGCCAAATGTGGAGAAATGGAAGCCATGGGGTATTCAAAGTGGGTGTCGAATAGGAGTATGGCACATAGGACAGAAGAAAATTTGTTGGCCTGTAGGACAGATGAAAAGCCTTCAGCAGCCAAGAAGAGGAACCAACCATGATATCAGATTCCAACATTTTCCCTGTATTGCTCCGTCCCATCACTAGGTCAAACCTGAGGGGTGTGTGTGTGTGTGTGTGTGTGTGTGTAGTTCCTGAGACACTGCATAAAATCACAGGACAAAAAGTTTATCCCTCAGTTCCTTAGCTACAGGCTGTGCAAGCTACCAGCCAGGGACAAGGTGCTACAGCACGCTTTGAGATGGGATTGATGCTCTGTATCCCCAAACAATATAATGGATAGTTTTCTTATTTTGTATGTTTACAAATTTAGTATTATATATGTGAAACTTGATTTTTCCATATTGTATGTACCTGCAGTTTGCTCATTTATATTTAGATATAGTACATTTAAAAATATTCTATATTAACCCATTTTTCCGGTCATTAGGTGTTTATGTTGTTATTAATTATTATTGTTATGAATAGTGAGGCCACAAAAGTGCCGTGTATGCTGTCCATGTCCTCTGTACCATGTACTCTGTCCATGCATCTTGTTTCATAGCTTTTAGATTTTAAATACCTTGATACCTGATATGAGAAATATCTCCATTCTTCTTGATGAGTCATTTGGCTATTCTTCACCTTTTGCTTTTATTTGTCCATTTTAGAATCATCTTGTCAGATTTTTTAAAATCTGGACTTTACCAGAAATTTATTGAATCCATCCATTTGTAACCGATTCTATTTCTGCCTTCATTATAGTAGCAAGATTCCACCAAAACTGATCATGTCACAATCAGCAAAACTCTCCATATTACCAAGTCCACTGATTTTTACTTAGTTCTCATTTTACTTCATCTGTGAACAGCATATAACAGATGAGAACTCTCTTGTTTTTCACTTGTTTTATTCCGGGCTTTGGAAACATTACACTGTCCTGATTTTTTTCTCCTGCACCAGGAAGAAAACTCCAGTTTTTCTCAGTTTTTATAGCTAGTTCTTTCACTTTACCTGACCTGTGAAAAGTGGAGTGTCATAGGTATTTAGTTCTTTTGTCTGCTTTACTCTTTCCTCCGTTGTTCTCTTCTAGCTCCATGGCTTTTAAGGTCACTCCATATTAACAGCTCCCAAATACACAGACAGAATGACCTGAGCTGCAGACTCAAACATGCAATTGCATTTTACAGTTAGACTTCAAGCAGGCCTTGCAGACTAATATTTGAAAACTTAACTCTTGAGTCTGTTTTAAACTTGATCACCTCTCTAAGTAACTAACTGCATAATATACATAGTTGCTCAAATAAAACAAAAAACTAGACTCCAAATCATTCTGGATTCTTTCCTATCCTTCAACGTCCACATCAGTTCTACCAGAGGATTGTAGGTACTGCCTCCAAAACATATTTCTTTCTTTGTTTTTTTTGTTGTGTTTTGGGGTTTTTTTTCCCCAAAACATAGTTTGAATCCATCTTCTCTGCCATCAGTTTAGTCTGAGTTGCCCTCCTCTTGTTTTGGCTACAGGAATATTGGTATCTCTGCATCTGTTCTTGCCTCATCATAATTCGCTCTCCATTAGGTAATGAGAGAAACCTGAGAGTTAGGATAGACCGTGTGCTGCTTCTGCTTAAAGTCTTCTAAAGGTTTCTCATCACAATTAGAATAAAATCCCAGACCCACATAAGGCCTACGGTGCTCTGCTCAGTTGCCCCTGCCTACCTCTTAGGACCCTGCTTCCTTATTTCATTCCATTACTGATTCCAGCAGCCTTCTTATGCTTCCTCACATATGAAGCATTTTTCCATCTCAGCACCTTTGCATGTGGTATACTGGATGACCTCAGCTCATTTCATAACTTTTACCTCCTCATTTTTCTACTATGAGCTCAAATATCCTCAAAGGGACCGTCTCTGACCTCCCAATATTGTCACCCACCATAGAAAGTCTGAAATTTAAAAATTCATTGATTTAAATATTTATTCCTGGCTAGAATTAAATTCTTTGATGGCAGAAGCCTCGTATGACTTGTTCATCATTGTGTCATATCTTACAAGAACACTTAGTGCCTGAAGGTCACTTAAAAAAATATCCGCTGAATGAGCAGAAGTTCTCCCAGAGGGAGTATCTGATGTAATAAGGAAAGCAGAGATGACTAAGAGGCTTGAAGCCATGATGCAAACATGTTCATGCAAATGGATGTGGTATATGGAAAGGTTCAAAGAAAAATGCAAACATCTTATGTGTTAGGTAATGAATGTTAATGCTATTTTCTTCCTTATGTTACTGCTGCCTTCCTATTGTGTAATAAATCAAATTAGTGGAGAAAATTAACTCGGAGTTCATATATTCTCATAATGAAATATGCCATAGTCAGCTTATGAAAATAGCCTATATTTATGATTTTGAAAGAAGAAATGAAACCTATAAATGAAACATCATCTGGGTGTTCTTTTTCACCTCTCATGACTACTTAATGTAACTCAAAACACTAAACTTATGTATTTTTTATTTAGTTTTTGAGTGTGCTGGAGATTGAAGCGAGGGCCTCATGTATGCGAAGTATGCACGCTGCCACTGAGCCACACCCTAATCACCACATTTATTCTAAAGTCTAAAATAATAGTCCATCTCCACTGCCACCGTCACACAGTTCTTGACTCATATATTTCATATCTACTCTATTTTAGAGAAAGATTTAAACAATTCTCAATATTTATATTATTTTCCCTCAGATTTAATTACTATTTTAGCATTATTTTATTTGCATGTAAAAGTGAAAATAGATTATGGCTAATACAACATACTGCATAACAACTAGGTATACTGAAAAAGTCAGTAAATGATAATAAATATGTCCATGCGAAAGACTAAACGTTTTTTCTCACCCTCCAATGCACGTTGAAAGCTTAATCCCAATGTGACAGCATTTTGAGGTAAGGCCCTTCAGAGGTGATTCTGTCCTGCGGGTGAATTCCTCATGAATGGAAGTAACTCTTTTCACAGAGTGCTGCTAGCTCTCTGTCTATTAAGGGTGCATATAAAAAGTCAGCAATCTCAGAAGGGGGCCCTCAACACAACCTAACCACAGGCTCCAGACAATAATAATACATTTTTGTAGTTTACAAGCCACCCAAAGCTGTACCACTTTGCTACAGTAACCTGAACTAAAAAACATCGTGTATTTTTTACATGTTATTTAATATTTACACATTCATACACAATGCTTATTATGCATCAGGTAATGTCCTAGGCACTTTAAAATATGCATCGATTTTATTAAAACCTTCATGATTTAGGTGCTACTATTGTCCCCATTTTAAAGATGAAGCAATTGATACAGAGAGAGGTTAAATAATATTTCCCCAAATATATACAGCTAGTAGCAGATGTCAAAGCTGATATGTAAATCCAGGTAGTTCTTGTTCCTCAATGTTCACTATAACTAGATGTTTCGATGATTGAAAGTTAATTAAGTAAATGAAAAATTTTTTGTTCAATTGAAATGTTTGTGCTTGATCTTTGATTAGTTTCGTGTTCTGTAATTCCATAAGAGCTACTGCTACAAGCAGGCTGCTGAGGTACCATGCAGCATCCCTAGTATCATGAAGCACCGTGTCGTGAGTGTTCCTGTGGTCGGGGATGTTGGGACCATTGTGTGACTTACACAGGGCACAACTCGGGAGAGTCCCAGCCACACGAGGCCTGATGATAGTCTATGCCCTGACAGTAACTCTGCCGGGAGCCAGAGGATTTGCTGTGTATCTCAGTGTGTCTTCCACTGGGAAACTCCTCTCTCTGCATCTCACAGTACGTTTTCAGTTATACATCCATCACAATCATTTACTGAGAGTATATTAAAACGTCACTCTCTACACTCCATGATGGTCATATCACTCTTATTTTCAGCTCACTAGAAAAAAAGGTGCCCCCCCATTGTTAGAAACCAGAAGTGTAAATAAGGACCCAAATGTATGATAGATATTGAGAAATGAGAAGAAAATGTTCAAATGAGAGGGGAAACAAGGGAGAGGGGAAGAGGGAAGGAAAGAAGGGATAAGAAAAAAAGAGCAGAAGAAATAAACAGAAACAAAGCTTTTATAAATAAAGAGGAGTAAAGGGGTTAAAGGGAACAGAGAGGAATGGGGGGAAAAAAGAATCAAGATATATCATTTGTACAGACACAAATTCCCTATGATGAATGTTACATTTATGTATATCTAAAATTTATCCATAAAATTTTAAAACAATTTTTTAAAGAAAAAAGTGTGTCACTATATGTGATATGTAATAGATAATTTTTTTCTATATAAAGTGTTATGATTTTAAATATCTTTTGGGTGCCTTTGTACAAATATCTGGCAACAATAAAAATGGCATTTATCTAAGCCAAGATTTGGTGAAACATCAGATTGGTTCCTTGGCCCACTTGGCCTTTAGATAGTTTTCAGAACATCCTACTAAATTTTTCATTTAGGTGAGTAGCGATTGGTTGTTTTGGTACTCTTGGTTCAACTGAGTTTAACTCTAAATGATAGGCACTGTCATTCCCAGAAGAGACAGCTAGAGGAGTCATATGAACATGGGTCCTAAGTCACCCTTGGCCTAATTTTCCTGTAGACATGTGAATGGCTTGAGGTCCAAACTGATGATAGAAGTAATTCAAGTGCATCAGCTCATTGGTGGCTGGAATAAGACTGAGTGTGAGCGTCTAAACTCTTACATTTTTGCTTTCTTCTGTTGCCTCTCACTACACCCTGTATTTCTGTGGGAAACACAGACTTTCTCTGAATGAATACTTTAAGCTGCTTTGTTTCAACTTTGTTATTTTCCCTTGTCCGCATTTGCTGGAGCAACCAGTAGCATTCTTTGAATATTAAATGTGATCTATTTCTTCTTTAAACAGGGAAATCCACTAGTAACTCCAGAACACAAGAGGGCAGTTTATTGGCTATCACTCACAAGTGTGGGTTTCACCACCAGATATGTGGATTAATTCATTAGTCAATTAGCCTCCATAGGTTTATCCAATAAGAGCTAAGAGAGTGGGACAAGTGACTGATGTTCTCTGTAGCTCTTGTGTTCCTCGTTTGTATGAACGACAATTGTGATGGCCAACTATTTTGTCTTTACAGTACATTGGGAGCTCATAATATTTTTAGGTTTTCATTAAATGAGATCAAGTTTTTAATAGCTTAGTCAACTTTGCTATCTTAGTTTTCACATGTTGCTTTCTGTGCTTAGTACCTTAACCTTCAAATGTTCTGCTTTTTGCATCCAAATTGCCACTAAATATAGTGACCTGTTCTTCTGTTCTGACTAGTCCATTGTTGTTTTTTGGTTTTGTTTTTAGTCAGGGAGAGGGTTTCTCTAAAATGAGTAGAAAAAAAATCGTACAGGAGGACTTTTGAGGGTTCCAGGGATCTGTTTAGGATTGTTGCATTTTGACCATGTGGTGGTGGATAAGCCAGGGGTTGGTGCCTATTTCAAAAGCCCCCAGAGTTCTCACAGAAGCCTTGGTTTGAAAACTTAGCCCTAGATGTATGCTCAGGCCTGAACAGTGACCAACAGACTCCAGTGTGTTCTTTTTCTCAGAGGCTTTGGATGGAGTCATAAAATATGGGTCGTAGGCAGAAGGCAGACGCACAGACCCAGAGGCGTCCTGTGTGAAGGCTCAAAGCAGAAGCAGGGAGGTAGTAGAACCCATGAACTGGGAAAATGCTAGAAAAAAGGAAAATAAGTTTGAGACCAACTCAGTCACAATAATAATAGTCGACTCACTAATAAGGGCAAATAAACCTGAAATGATGACCAGATAAGCAAATGGGCAGGGCCCTCCTGTGTGTGTGTGTGTGTGTGTGTGTGTGCGCGTGTGTGTGTGTTGGAGGGGGAGCTTGGACCAACCTGTACCATGTTCTAGCCTCTGATCTAGCCACCCAGCACGTCCTGTAACTCCAGTTTCCCTTATGTCTTGCTTTCTCTTTCCTGAGATTGCTTGAGTTTGTTCCTCTGTCTTGCCAAGTGAAAGACCCTAAATCATCTGGTGTCTTTATCAAATCCATTCCCCAAGTTCTTGGAGTGCCTGCATGTTGCTTAGCATGCATGCACACAATAAGCCAGCACCCAGCAAGCTCTCCTGAAGGAGGCTGAGATGCACAGCATTACAGAGGGAGCGACAGTCCGTTCAGCTGGAGAAACAGTGCTTCTGTCTACAGATCCAAGTGCGTACGAAGTTATCTGCCTGGAGCAGGCACAGCCTTGTGAATCTGTGAAGGAAGAAGTTGTTGAGCTCAGAGAAAACGAAGGAGGACCCCAACTCTACATATTTTTACCTGTAACTTGCCATACGGCCTGAAATTCAGATTGAGAGCTTAACCTCTGCAATGGAAAGCAATATCCCTTAGGTAGATACAGGATAAACACATAGCTATTATCACATCTTAATGTGCATTCATTTAGCAGATCCATTCATGAACAGTTTATTGTCTTTATGGACTGAGGAAATGGGAGTTTTCATGATTATGGGTTTAAGAAGAGGATACATTGAGAGCATGGAGCAGCACTGCTGAAGGAAATCAGGAAGACAGGTGACACAACATAAATTCTAGTTTTTTTCAGTGATGAGAAGAATGAAGGAAATGGTAGGGATGAAGACATACGTCAATTTCCTCCAGGCTCCATTTTCAATGACCCCAAACTACATGCAGTGCAAAAAGAACAGCACATACCAAGGATGGTATATATTGTATATGCCATCAAAGAGTCTCAGTTTTAGAATAAAAAGATGAGTTTCATTCTCTACTGTTTATTGTAAGGCCAGTGGGCCTTAGTTTCCAAATCTACGAAATGGAGACAATAATATGTAATTTTTAAGAGGATGGTGCTAGGGATCATTTGGCAGAATAAATACCAAATGATTATGCTAATTGCAAACTATGTATGTTGCTAAAATAGTTGAATCTGGGAGCTGAAGGAGAGTAAAGGGAGAATGGTCTTGGCTATGGCAAGGCCTTTTCTGCTGCTAAGATCTCTCCATTCTACTTAAGCCCAGGGGAAAGTAGCAGAATAGGTTTTCTCCCACTGCGCAGTGCTGTGATGTTTACTCACCACTTTGGGATGTTTTTTATTC
>PVJX010000108.1:310137-394568 GCA_004027295.1 Dolichotis patagonum
TTTTTTTTTTTTTTTTTTTTTTTTTTTGGTACCGGGGATCGAACTCACGACCTCATGCTTGGCAGGCAGGTACTTAAGCCACTGAGCTAAATCTCCGGCAAATTATAGAAATTCTGAATTAAATAATATTGGAGAATTAATAGTTTATATTAACAAATGGGAGAGAGAGAGGGAGACAGAGACAGAGACAGAGACAGAGACAGAGTGAGATCTTCACACAAAGCTTGATCCAGCAGCAAAAATGATGATATTAGGGCTTGATTTTTTTCAGTCTCTCTCTTCTGCCCTCCATAGTATTTATTTTATTTTAAAGTTGCACCTCATAATCCTAAAATGATTACTAACTGATTCCGTGTTTTTGCTCTTCATGAAAGAGTGCTCAGTTTTCTCCAGAGAGAGCCTCAAGATTTTCTTTGATGGGATGAATTTGGTTTACAAACCATTTGAACAAGCCTATAGCCTAGGAAAATAAAGCACTGAACAATTTAACCAAGTCCCACCCTCTATTCCTAAATTCAGTTTTTCTAGAAACTCATGGATCCCCAGTTTCTGGACTAAAGAAGCAAATGGGGAAAAATGAATACTGAGGAGGCCACTAACCCAAGACCCCTGTGATAGATTAGAAGATACTATCCCTAGATGAAAAACTGCAGCAGCCAAATGCTTGAAAACTTTTCCATTTGAAAACTACAACACATGCTATTTAAACCAAATATGATGCGCCTAATGTGATATAAATTGACTTTCATCAATATGCATAAAGAGTGATCATTAACCTTTGAATTTTGTGATTTCATAAAGCAACAAATTCTTTACTTCAGTGCTCTCACAAGTGATGCTTTTCTTGTTTATACATTTTAGTCATTTTCAACATGTTCTAAATTGAAACAGAGAATGTATTTTTTTTTCCTTCTAATGTAAAATCAAATAAGCAAAGGCACACTGCAGGAAGCCAGTCTAGCCACAGCAAATCTGTACTTGTTGTGAGAAAGGATGGGGAGAATGAATATTCGCCCTGTGGCATCAATTTCCTGTTTAAATGTTCTCCAAAAGGCATTTGGAATATGCCCAGCAACACAGATGTACGTAAATACCATACATAGCTTGTTGGTGTGAGTGGAAGGAGGAGTCTGTGACAAGCCTGGCTTCCTGTCTCTTCCTGGTGGCTGGTGAGTCATTCCACTTCAACCTGATGGTCGGGAGGAAGGATTATTCCAGTTTGGCATCAGAAGAACCAGAAGTATAAGAAGAGCGTGGCGTGTGTCTTCTCAGCCCAGTCATTCATTTAAGGAACTTCTGTCCCGAAGTTTGCATGTCCCTGCTGGACATTACCTTCAGATCGCCTGTAACAAATGGATACTGCCAGGACCATTTTCTAAACAAATGAAATAATCCCCCCACAAACAGAAACTCAGACAAATTTGTTTTCAAACCACAGAAATACATATGCACATAACCCATCTCATCTCTTCAAGTGTGGGCAGATGTGTTCTCAGTTCTGTAAGTCTTACTATACCAGATGGTCTACGAACCGTTTTTGGTCATCTTATTTGAAAGGTTAGGGTGTGGTTGGAAAACCAAACTCCTGTTTTTTTTGTTTCAGTAAACAGCCTTCAGTGCACCCACTGAATTTAAGACTAATAAAATGAAGGAAGTCAGATGCAAAGAATTTGTCCTTTAATTTACCCCTTTGAGCTATCTTCTCATATAAAACAAGATTTAAAATAACACTTACAACCTATTAAGCACATATTACATGCAAGAAAGGCTTTTCTATGTATCAGTGCTAATGCTCACAACACCACACTATTTGTTCCATCTCTCTGCATCTTGTAGAAGAGAAAATTGAGACTTAAAGAAGATAAATAACAGCCCAGGTCACCCACTTAGCTCACAATGATAGCATTCAACCTCAGACCTAACTGGCCCTGAAGCTTATATTTTTTTTCAGATGTATAAATTGATAATCTGTGATTCATAACTAGGCCTCAGGAGAGTCTCAAAACTCTAAAATTGAATGCAAATCTTTAAGTATATATACTTAAAGGTTTATCTGGGGAGAAAATCTAAAATTTTTATCAGATTTATTGGCTATATTTCCAGAACCTAGCACAGTCTTTTGAGACAGGGTCTGACTAAGTTGCTCAGTGCCCAGACTGGACGTGAATTTGCTATCCTCCTGCTTCAGTCTTCCAGGGTATTGGGAAGCCCTTCCTGTGGTCCCTTTTTTCTGTCCATATCCTTCACAAAGCACCCTCTAGCAACTACTCCACTACTCTAGTACTGTTTGTTCAACTTTTTTAGAGTCCACATAAGAGTGAAATTATACATTTGTCTCTCTATCCCTGGATTACTTCACTTACTATAATGTCCTCTAGATGTTATTGCAAATGATAGAATTTTCTGTTTGCTTTTTCATATAGTTGAATAGTGTCTTATTACATATATATATACACATATATATATATATATATATATCCCATTTTAAAATGCATTCATTCATTGTTGAAGACTTACTTTGTTTCCACAGCATGATTACTACGAGTAATGCTACAATGAACACAGGAGTGGAGACATCCATTTGATATATTGATTTTATTTCTCCCTCCTAGATATATACAAAATGGTAGGATCGCTGTTGTCTATTTTTAGTTTTGCTGAAACGTCCACACTGTTTTCCACTAACTGTACAGGAGTTTAGTTTTCACTACACCCTCACCAACATGTTGCTTTCATCTTTTAGGAAACAGCCAGTCTAACAGATATGAGGTGATAACTCATTGTGGTTTTAATTTGAATTTTCTGATGATTAGAGACGGTGAGCAGTTTTTCATATTTGACCATTTGAATATCTTCTTTTTGCCAGCGTCTTTTCTCCATTTTTAAATAAGGCTGTTTTCTTGATATTGAATAGTTTTGTAGCTGGCGGGGCAAACTGGAACTTTAAAAAATTATGATTTTTTTCTTCTTTAGAGACAAGTGACTTCTCTAGACTTTCTCAGGCTTAGGATATAGAGATCAGGTCCTCTTCTTAGCCCAGATGAATGGGCAACATATGCAGGTGTTAGCACCTAGAAGCAGGGTCCACTTGCTGAACCACAGAAAAGGGAAGGAACTGAAAGGGGCCAAAAGGACTGAAGCAGCCTTGATTTTCTGTTCTCTCACTGTGTGCCCTTTCCCCTCTCCTCTTTATTGTAAAAGGCTCGTGCACACCCACAAACAGTGAGATGGCAATACGTGGGGATGCGAGGCCCCCATCTCCTCAGAGCTAGCTTGGAATAAAGCCTTTTCCTTTGCACCATGTCCTGCTTCTTGTTTGAGAAGTAGCAAACAGCAAGGACCTGAGTGGCTGATAACAAGAGGCCTTTGTGTGTTTTGGATACGAGGCTGTTATCTGATGTATGATTTACAAATACTTTTCTTCCAATCTATAAGTTGTCTCTTCACTCTTTTTCTTGCTTTGTTGCTATGCAGAGCCTTTTAAATTCGACATAATCCTATTTGTCTGTTTTTGTTTTTATTGCTTGTGCTTTGGGGGCTCTACCCCAGAAATTGCTACCCGACCAATATTTTAGAGCTTTTGTCTCAGCATTTTTACAGTTTCAGGTCTCAGCATCTATCCAGTGAACACTGTGGGCCCGAGATATAAAAAGGTTAAGAACCATTGTTTTTACTATTGTATATATGCCTCTGAATTGCTATAATTTGTCCCATTACATATCCTATGATTTAATAGATTTGAATTTCTAATACAATCGCATTCGTACTGCAGTCATTCTTGAGGAAAAAAGGGCTAAAAGTGCAGTATTTTGTGGATAGGCCATTTAAAATGATCCGATATTGATTTTAAAAGGTTAGATAACTAAATCTCACCATTCAAGGGTGGTTTTTCTTAAACAAAGCACACCAGTACAAAGAAGTAGAAACTGTTTAGACCAGCACTACAGAACAGAAGTACAAAATGAGCCACCCACGTTCATAATTTTACACTTTCTAGTAGCCACATTCTAAAAAGTTAAAAAGAAATACAGGTACAACTCATTTTAATAATACATTTTACTTAGCTCAATACATCTGGAATAAATTTCAGCCTGCAGGAAATATCAAAAGCTACCGAATTTATTTTACAATTATTATTATTTTTTTTTCGTATTAAGTATTGGAGATGACTGCGAAGCCTACCCTTGTCATTCTCAGTGACCTAGGCTCCTAGCTGCCCTGGTAAATGATGGATGAAAGAGGTGGGTAAGGTTGATGAAGCCCTGGAGGAAAGCAGGGAGAGAATGCGGCAGGCAGGTTTTGGCATGCGAGGACACACTTCGATGTCCAGGATACAGCGATGCTAGGGCCAAGACGCCAGCTCGTACTGCCGAAACTGTAGTGTTGTAAGTGATTGTTAAGATGGGCCCCAGAAAACAGCGTAACACTCGGCACTTCAGCAGACGTCTTCCTATTTCTACAGCTACCTTCTTGGAAGCATACGTGCAGGTCCAGAGTGCACTTGCAGGGAAAGATGTGATGCAGAATGACTAAAGTTACGCCCAGTAATTACAATAATTTTGTTCTTTTAACCACACCTAAAGCAAAGGATCTGGGAGTTTTATAGTATGGAATTTAGCCAGTCTCCAGTCCCCTGAGGGAGTGGGCCAAGGTACCTGTCCTGAAATTGCATTCCTGTTTTCGACAGATAAAGGAGGTTGAGATCCTAAGGGCAGAGACTGCAAGAACAGACCACAGCACCTAAGGGTCCGGGAAATCGAGTTTTGTTCCCTGCCCAACCTTAATCAAAGTGCCTTAATATTCGCTTTCTTGAGGCCGCCTAAAAGCTTTTCCACAGGAAGTGGCTCTCTTCACCTCTTCAGTCTGCTGCTCCCTGGGCCTAATATCCAACACACTTAAAATACCTTCTGCTATGAGGCAGGGCAGCTTTGTGATCTAGAAATCCATAGATATAAATTATCTTTTGGAACTGTATTTTTCAGTTACTCAGAATGACAAGCATAATATTACCTTCCTCGCAAGACACAGTCCTTCTGGGAGATTACCATTAGGTCAGCCTGAGTGTCACACCTGGAATTCCTTAAACTGGGAAATTATCTGAATCCACACGACATGATTTCATTTTATCCCTGGCCTTAATATAAGAGTGTTTGCTTTATTTATCTATTTATTTTAGTTTTGACTTTTGTTTGTTTCGGTTTGTTTTGTTTGTTTGTTTTTTGAGATAGAGCCTCTCATGAGCAGGTTGGTTTTAAACCATATACCCCAGGCTGACTTTGAACTCACTGTAATCTTCCTATTTCAGCCTCCTAAGTGCTGGAATTATAAGGGTGCACCACTGTGCCCAGCAAGCATTTGCTTTAAATGCAATGGTAGATGTTTTACACTTAAAAAAAATTGCTATGCCCTTGAAGGAAAATAGAGATACTGGGAATCATTAAACAACCTCATAGGATCCTGATGAATTCTTAGACACTGATAACAAATTCAAGACGTCAGAGAGCAAAATGAAATGCTACTCCTACACAAGCATTTCCTGGTGAATTTTCACATGACTGAAAAAAATCTCTCTGCTCTCACTGTTTCCTACTGTTATTGATAACCAGTGCCACCATCATGAGCATTGCTACTGATATTCTTACTACCATCACTGCCACAGTTAGCACCACCATTACCACCACCACCAAAACACCTCTCAGTCCATCAGTCTGCAACTGGGAAACACTGTAGGCAAATAATGTTTAATGGGAAATTCCACTGCATTTTAGGCCATGTCTTCCCAGCAAGTTAGATCACAGAGTGGTACAAGCTAGAAAGTGCAATAGAAACCAAACAATGACTGATTGCTTTTTCTTCAAAGTTACCTGCTAAACTAAAGACAGCTAGATAAATAGAAGTCCAAGATGGCAATTAACTGGGAGGGTGAAAATGCAAGTCAGGGGTGACTGCAACTGAAGACTTATGGGGTGTAATGAGTTAAGAGTTCTAGGATTTAATTCCTAATGGAGAGCGTCAGAATGTGGAGGCGTGGATGAGTAGATGATGACTTATGTTCCCTGCACAGGGTACAACATCAGAATAGTGAGGCGGTCCTGCAGTCACATAGGAAAGATCAGTCTCAGAATTGCAGTCACTTGTCATGGGTGATCTTTGACTCTGTGCTGGTTGAGTAAGATTGCTTTTGTGGCCAAGTTGCACACTGTTCAGAGCCAGTTTATGAGCAGAAGCAGCAGAGGAAGATGGCTCTTCCTCGTGTGTGAGAAAGCGCCCTCATTCCCTGCGCCTTAGTGTTCTCTGCAAAAACAGGGAAAATGCAGATCAAGTCAGAAGCACATAATTCATTTCAGGGGATCTTCAATACTTCGGGAATGATGATGACAATGTGGTGAAGAAAAATCTCCAGTTTACAAACGAAGAAACTAAGGGTCAGAAAGGTTAAGGTCACATAGTTTGAAGAACAACTTCCATAAAACTGGGTTTTTTTTAAAAAATGAAAACTGTGTAATTTGTCATAGGTTAAACATCAGTGGAAGATGAAAAATAGTCCACTGTAAATTTAAATAGAATACTCACTGGGACCAACTGGGCCATTTCAAGGGAAATGCATTTTTATTATTTTCAAGTACATACAGTAACCCATAAAAATGACTAATAAGTTTGGTAGTTCAGGCCCAGATTTAGTCAATAGATAAAAATGAATATCTAAGAAGTTCTGATCTTGCCTACACTTTGAATAGATTGTTTCATAAATAAAAGAAACATCAGAGGTTGAGAAACACATTATCTTCTTTGGTAAGTAAATGCTTCTTTTCACACATTATTTATCCTATTCATTTGCTTACTGCACCATTTTTTGGTAGCTAGCACTAGAAAATACATTAGCCCACTGTAGCCTTGTAAACAATTAAATAATTAAGCATTAAAAAAGTCCAAATTAAAAGGGTTTTGTTGTATATGTTACAATTTCTTTTTTTTATGTTACAATTTCTAATCAGCATAACTCATTTGTCTTTTACTTCTCTAGAATATAATGTTCTTAATAACTTTAAATTTCTAAAATGCTTTTTCAAATCTTACAGTTGCCCAACTTTATAAAAAGATCTAATCTGGTATTTAATGTGAACAGCACAGTATCAGCAAATCCTTTGTTACTGGGAAGCTTTTAAGAAATGAGCCTTTTCTTAAGCGAAATATTTATGCCAGTTCTATGTACTCTTTATAATAGAAAATGGAACAACAGAGAAAAAAGTGTTCTGACTCTAAGCTTTGACAACACTGGTCATAAATCTGCTCTCAGTCACTGACCTGTGACTTCCACTCATTTCGATGGACCAGACTTGCCCAGCCTGGAATCTTTTTCGCTATTACTATTAATCTATGGAAAATATTTTATGTAATGTGTTTCCCTTTAAAGTTAATGACTTATTGCAAAAAGAATAATGAGATTTATTAAATATGGTGGTCTTGAGCCATGCCAAATATTTTGTGGCTTTGTGGGAACACAGCAAGGTAGTTATTGGTATTGCAATAAATGAGAGTCTCAGTATTTCCCAGCTGTTGAACACATGATCATTACTTGGGAGGACAAATAGCAATATTTTTCTATCCCTAGAGTACATTCTGCACTTGATACGCCTGCATAACTACAATGAACAATTAGTGGGAGTTACACACAAAGAAGCCCAAAGCAGTACATTTCTTTTCTGTCTCCCAAATGAAACTTAATTTGTTTGGTATCTCTCCAGAGTTAGACTTTCCATATCATACAACCGTTCCATGCGGATAGGATGTCTTCCCTTATAAAAGCCAACCAAACACCTATAATAAAAATTTCATTAGGTGGCATTTGGTTTTTATTGCTCATTTATAGATATAACTAATGTTCAATAAACAAATTTTAATTGTTTGCTTAATGCCCAGCACTATAACCTGTGCAAGGAGAAGGAAAGCACCAGATTGTGTCCTTCAAGAAATTTAAAGTCTGAGAAGAGAGATAAAATGATAAGTTCACCCAGAGGTGGAATACAGAGTTGGGAGAGATCTCAAAGATAATACAGGTTGGGGACCCTCTATTCAAACTTCAATGGAGAGTTTACATATGGAGTAGCCAGAGTAGCTGGGCGTCCGTCGTGTCATGGAAGAATCTGTACCCAGTGTTAAGGAACAGCTGGTTTCTTTTTCAGTGAATTTTTTGTTGTGCAGAAATATAAGTATCTTGTTGTCTGACTTTCTGATTTTTCTTTTTCTGGAGAGAGTAAAATTTCAAGATTTTTCTGTTTCTCCAATTTTCAGCTAACGGGTTTTAGTAGCGCCCAGTGAATGCACAAGTGGGTCTCATACAAACTTTGCTTTGCCATTTTGCAACTGCTGGTCTAGACCAACACTTCCATTTCACAGACGTGGAAAATGGCCCGCCCAAAGTCCGCGGCAGTTAGGCCAGCACTGCCAGTCCAAAGCTTTGTCACAGAACTGTATCTTCTCTCAACAAGAAAACAACTGATGATTCAAAGAGAAAAACAATGTAGTTATAAAGCAATATGCCTAAAATTTTTTCTTCAGCATAAGATATTGTAGTGAAAGTGGGGTTGAGTGAGAATTCAGAGAGGGCTCATGGCAGGAAGCATTGAAGAAGGTTTTTGCAAGTGGCCTTTGATGTAGATCTTGAAGGAACTGACTGGTATGAATTGTCAAAAAGGAACTGCAAAGAAAGTTTGTACAGGAAAGTAGAATGAACAAAGCCCATGGCTAGGAATTTGCAAATGTATTATACAAAACAGCATAGAGAATGGTTTATTTTAATAGTGGAGTGAAAATTATATTGCTAGAACTCATTCAACAAATGTTTGTTACCTGTGTGCCAGGCACTGTTTTAGGCTTAGGGTTGTAGCAGTAAACAGGAGAGCCAAATTCCTGATACAAGTTGGCTATTTATTCTAGTGGCAGAGACAGATTAAAACCAAGTAAATAATGATGGACTATGAATAAAATAAAGCCAAACTAGGTTGTTGGTACATACCTGTAACCCCAATATTCTAGGAAGCTGAGGGAGAAGGCTGGCAACTTTGAGCCCATCCTGGGTAATTTATTGACTTAGCGTGACCCCTTCTCAAAATAAAATATAAGGAAGAGCTGGGGATGTATCTTAGTATGAACACTGGATTCAATCCCCAATTTCCCAGAAATAAAAAATGATTAAACTAAGCAATGCAAATGAGGCAACTGTGAGGATACGTTAGCCAAGACAGTTAGGGAAGACTGTTTCAGGAGAGAGCCTTTGCAGGGTCCCGAACAACGAGAAGGTGCCAGTCATGCAATGAGGACTCAGACAGGGGAACTACTACAAAGAGCCCCACCTAGGCAGGAACCCGAACAACAAGCGGGCCATGGCAGAGCAAGCTGCAGTGAGGCAAGAAACGAGGTCAGGAAGACAGCTGGCTTCCTGGCTGGGCACAGCTGCGGTGCCTGGGAAGGCTGATGCAAGAGAATCACAAGTTTAAGCCCAGCCTGTTCAACTTAGTGAGACTCTGTCAAAATAAAAAATAAAATAAAACAAAATAACATATAAAATAGGGATAACATCCCCCACATACCAGATGAGGCTTTCTACAGGAGGCAGCGTAAATGGATTACAAATGGGGAGTACTCACTGCGCTTTCTAGAAAGTGGTACTGTTTGGCACTTGACAAGGAAAGAAGGTGGGTCATGAAGGTCTTGTATCCAAACTGACGGGAGTGTTTCTGAGAAACACACACAGAGCAGTGTGAGGGGGCGAGTGAGTGTCTTCAGTCCGCCTCGTGCAGAGCGGGCGGGCTGAGGGGCTCTGAGTGCAGGGCTGCTGTCCAAGTCCACGGTAAGGGAAGACAAAAATTCACTGAGGAATGGTGAACGTGAAAAAGAAGTGTTACCACTATTAAAAGGGAGGAATTGGTAACGGAACAGATAGAAGAGAAAACTGCTGTGAAGAGTGCCCAAGTTTCAGACACAGGAGTCCCTTTTGGAAGCAGCTTTGGTGACTAAGATGAGAGACTCCTACCTAGATGTTAACATTTAGGAAATCATGAGACAGGTGTCCCAAGCACTTAGAATAAATGATTAGAGAGGTCGTGGGAATGACAGGGCAGGGCAGGGGGAGGATTGGGATCCTCCTATCAACAGAAATGGGGAGGCGAATAAGAAGCTGATCTCCTAGACGGTAAAGGAAGAGAAACAAGTTAAAAAAACAAAACTCTGAATATATCCACAGCAAGCCTACGAGTTCAGTACAGCCGGGTGGTTGTTGTTTCGTTTTTTAAACTAATCTGTTCAATTGAGGGGGAAAGTACGAACCATTTTGTGAATCTAGTTTGGGGGGGGGGCAGTTTTCTAGAAGCTGGAAGCTATTAAATATCAATTTTATAAACAGTTTCATCATACTATTGTAAATGTTGTTTGAAACAAAATTTAAAGACACAGTAAAAGTTGTTTGTTTTTGCAGTAGTGGGTAGTGAATTCAAGATTTTACACACTAAAGGTATCAGTAAACTACATCCTGAGCCCAGACATTAAAGCTGAAACTTGGCTGGGTGGCTTCTCTAATCTTTAGTAGCCAGTGATAATTGCTTAATGGTAGAACACAAGGTTTGATACCCTCGAACTTGAAGGCTTTGAGTTTGCAAACAAAACATCAGGCAGACTTTTAAAAATGTATTTTATTTTTAATTGACACACAGAAATTGTATATATTTGTAGAGTCCAGTGAGACATTTTAATACATGTATACAATGCTTAATGATAAAATCGAGGTAATTGACATAGCTGTAACTTGTAGTGTTTATCACATCTTCTTGTTGGGAACATTCAAAATTCTCTGTACTAGCTATTTTGAATATTGAATTAATCGTTGTCAACCGTAGGTACCCTGCTATGCTACAGGTCATTAGAAGTCGTTCCCTATATCTTGCTGCACCCCTGTATCCATTAACCATCTTTTCTCTACCCTCCCCTCACTCACCATTCCCAGACTGTGATAACTATTATTCTGTTCTTCCCTTTGAGGTCAACTTTCTAGCTTCCACATGGTGTTAGTCTGCTTTCCATTCCTGGATTAAAATAGCCAATCTAATCATCTTAAAAAGATGAAAGGTTTATTCTGGTTCACAGTTTGGGTCTCCAGTCCACGATGAATTGCACTGTTTCAGACTGCACTGAACAATACCTCATAATAGGAAGTGTGTGTGGGAGTAACCTTGTCTCCTCATGACAGTCAGGACCCAGTACAAGAGGAAGAGAAAGGACAGGGTGCTAATGTTTCCTCTAAGGCCGTGGCCCTCTGTGACTGGAAGACCGTCACTGATCTCTTAAAGGTTTCATCACTTCCAAACAGCTCCATGGGGCTCTATCCAAACCAAAACATGCATATAAGTTAGAACATGTGGTATTTGTCTGTATCTGACTTATTTCACGTAACATGGAGTCCTCCAGTTCTATCTATGTTGTTACAAATGCCACAATTTCACATGATGCCTGAGAAAGATTCCCCTGTATATATGTCTCAGATTGTCTTTAACCATTTACACATCGATGGACACCTTGGTTGATCACATATCTTGACAGTTGTGAACTGTACTGCAGTAAATGTGTGAGTGTCCCCATCTCTTTGCTTTCAATTCCTTTGGATATATACCCCATACAGGGAGTGTGAGAGCATATGGTAGATCCAGTTCTAGTTTTGGGGGGAACTTTTACAATGTTTTCCATAACTTTTGTATTCACTTACATTCTACCAGTGCCTAAGAGTTCTTATTTTGCCACATAATCATCAGCATGTGTCGTTTTTGACTTTTTGATAAATCATTCTAACTGGAGTCAGATGATATCTCACTGTAATTTTTATTTGTATTTTCTTGATAATACAATTATAAAAGGAAAAACTGAGGACCAGTTTTGCCATTCAAAATGCTACATTGCACCTTCCCTTTAAAAAAAATTAATTAGGCCAGTCAGAAAAATTCTAAAAGAATTTTTTCAACTACTTAAGAAAGTTTCAATTGTTTTGGGGGAAATTACTATTGATTTTGTAAACATTAAACATAACCATGCTCATCAAAAAGAATTCAAGTAATACAAATCTGAACATGAACAAAATCTTCTCACTTTCTACCTTTACAATATTATCATTATTAAGAGTAGAAAAATAGGGGCTAGGGATTTAGCTCAGTAGCATAAGCACCTGCCTTGCAAGCATGAGGTTGTGAGTTCAATCCCCGATACTGATAAAAAGAAAAGAAAAATACTATCCAAGTGAGAAAATATGTGGGTAGAAAGGTACCAAGGAAGTAGGGAGATAAAAAAGATGCTTTCTTGTTCTTTCTTCTTTGGTTATCATGTTGAGGAGCAAACCCAGGGTCTCCTGCATGCTAGGTAAGTATTCTATCACTGAGCTACATCCTCAGTCAGTTTTATAATTAAAAAAAAAATTAAATTTGGAACCAGGGTCTCCCTAAGTTCCCCAAGCTGGCCTTGAACTCATGATCCTCCTGCCGTGGATTCCCAAGTAGCTGGTATTACAGGTGTTTGTCACCATAGCTAGCTAGTGTTGCTATTTTAAGAACAGTGTTCTTACATTAACAGTGTTACATTTAATTTGACCCAGATTTCAGTAGAAGAAAGATCACTGTGGCCTTAAACTCACAGTGATCCTCCTGCCTCAGCCTGTACCTTTATAACTGATTCTGAGAGAGTTCTTAGTGTTTTCACAAAAAATTGTAGAGTGTGAAATAATCATTTTCTCACTAATTATTAGGATCACTTCCCACTGACTTATGTTTGGGTAGTCACTTTTTAAAGTCCTGAACGACTGTGAAAAATAAAGTCAGCCTGTACTTAATTACATTATACAAATTAGCACCTCAATATACTTTGTCCCCATTTCATGCATCACAATTAACTAATAAATTAAACTACTTAATTGTAAGACTAATGCACCATCTAACTCCTACATTACCTACCCTACCTAACATAGTATTGACTATTTGGTAGGTGCTTACTTAGTACTTATTGACTTACTAATTAGTTTTTCTTATATTGAGTAATAAGGTCTTGATAAAGTTTGAAGTCATAATAATTAATATTGTTTCTTTCATTAGAGTACAAGCTTTACCCATTTTGGTTTCCACCTTAAGGGCTACAAAAGATGACTCCGTATTGTGCCTTACTAGCTCCAGGGTGCACTGTTCCCGTGGAAGTGGTGGCCTGCACTGTATCTGTGTAATCTCGTGGCTACCCTGATTTGCATCCTTAGCGCCCAGAACAATGCCTGCCATCCCAAAGGCACAAAGTAAATATTTATTGTGTTAATAATTGTTATGACTGTACACTGCGCTTTACTTTGTGCCTGATGTTTTATCTGCATGTTCTCATTTAATTCTTACAATAATCCTAGGCCCCCACATTCTAGATGAGAGATTTAAGTTTAGAGAGATTAAGTGATTTACCCAGGAAGGGCACATTGGAGATGGAAGTTGAATCCAGGACTGTCTGTTTCTAATGTGTCTCAGCCAGTACACTGAGGATAAGCTGACATCAGTGTCATCACTAAAAATCTCTTCAGACTCATTCTTTTTTTTAATCACAAGCCTATTTTGGTAAGGAGAGTACTTCTCATCAAATTTAACTTTGCATGATTTTGCATTATAATTTCCCTTATGGTATTCCCCTTTTTAAAGTATTTTTTCAAAATAACAAAAAATAGGAGAATTGGCCATGCTGGGACTTGGGGGACCAACCAAGCCTTCCTGGTAACCTGCACAAGCCATGCATATTACAGGGAAAGTAAAGACAGCACCTCTCTGTGAGACTGAGAATCAAACACCATCCATCCCTGCTCTCCTCCCCCAGCAACTGGATGGTTCTGAGGACAACCTAAGTTGATAGTAGTTAAGGTGCATAAGGCAACTAAATGCTTGTGTTGTTCGGTTGATTATGCTGACCTGGGGCCAGCAGTCTGAACATCTCTTGGGAGGATGACAGTATGCAATACAGCAAATATAGGGGATTTCTTTCTATCTTGTCTTTGAAGACCAACATGTTTTCACTGTTTGCTTTGTTCTGATTAATTGTTTTTGCTTTATTCAATATTCTGTTTTGATTGGTTTTGTAGTGTTCTGTTTTTGGTTTGATTTTGCTATACCTGATGGAATGGACAACTATTGTGAAGATAATAAGATATACTATGGTAGCTATTATTGTTTTCCTGGTATCCTGCTCTGAAGTTCTGTACCAGTTTTGCTGCGTTGTCTTGATTGGCTTTGTTCTGTCTTGTTTTGTTGGATTTTATTATCTTTAAAATAAAAAAAACAACAAAAAATGTATTTCCTGTAATAGTAGCTTGAAACAGAAATGGCCATTGTATACCATAAGTCCCTGACTTCTAGAGAACACTTGAGTTGTGAACTTTCACATGTGAAGACTATAAGATTCACAGGTTACTGTGTAAGATTCACTTTGTCACATTCCAAACAAATCTGAATTACGAACGTTCTCCCAGAATGGAACTCTTTCCCAAATCAGAGACTTACTGTAGTTAAGTAGTTTCTATATTTATAAAACTTTTCTATTGTATAAAATGGATGTGTGCAACATCTCTTCCACTTGAAAAATTCAGATTTTAAGAAAAGTTATTTGTTTTGCTGCTTTTTGTATTTCCCAATACAACTATTGCTTATGGAGAAAATATATCACTATAGCACTGCATGCATTGTACATTTCTATTCATTTAAATTTGTTGTTCTGGTAGCAGCACCTCAGGTCAACCACAGAAGACTTCTAGAAAGTGCCATGTGGCACATGAAACTGGAACAGGCCCTCATGGGCCATCACAGGCTGGGGTGAAACTAGGCAATACTCCCACTGCAGTTTTAGGACTGTTGTCTTTCTCAACATGGCAAATGCCAGTGCTTCACACTTGTTTTCTTTTTCTTTGTATACAGTAAAGTGGGACATGTGGAGACAAGTTTAATAATGCAGAGATAACAGTCCTGCATTCAAGGAGAGCCATTCTACAGTGTGGAATGAACAAAGAGACAGTCACCATTAAGCATGTGTTAACAGCCACCCAAGTTAACCCACCCTATATGCTCTAGGATGTTCTTTTATCTTTATTTTTATTTTTACTTGATCCAAACTCACTCTACACAGTTTCTCCTTTACCTTCGTTTTTCAAGTAAATGTGAAACTTTGCCACCATTTTTGCTTGTGTCTTTCAATTCTTTTGTTTGAGATGGTAACAACCTAGAAACCACCTCCAGAAGGAGACTCCAGCGCTCTAAAACCTGATAACAATAGAGATACGAGTTTATGCAAACAAACTTTACTAAAATAACCCATCCTTTTAGTTTTACCTGTCTGTCCACTAATCAGATTCTCATAATGTACGACCTATTCAAGCCAAAACCCTTTGATCTATTTACAATTCTTTACTTATTGTTAAAATGGCAGCTAAGTCTCTAGGCCTAACTGCTTTGTTGGGATTTTTCACTTTTTTCCTATAAAATTTCCCATGATACATAAAAATATTAACATCACATAAAATGTGTGTAAATTTCACCTCTTAGCCTTTTGACAACTTAATTCTCAGGTCTCAGCTATGAAATACAGGGAAAAAAATTTTATCCTGAGGCAACACTTAGTTACCAAAATTTTTTATTTATTTAATTTTTTTTTTTTTTGGTTTTGCTTACTGTTTTGCTTAAAGTCCTCCCCACTAAAATGTCTACACAATGAAGGTAAAAGGATTTTTTTTAACCTGGTTCACCACTGTATCTATAGACTTGATACACATAGCAGACATTCAGTGAATATTTGTTGAATGACCAAATGTGCACAGAGGTGATATAGTTTAAATCTGAGAAGAACGAGATATCTGAAAGAGGAAATGCCAACAGAGCCCCAGTAACTACCACCAGCAGAATCACTGGTTTCAGATCTCAAATACATTGCTTTAAGTTGCACATTATCTGAGCATTGATTAAATGCAATTGATCTTCTATATAAATTGATCTTCTGGTTTAGAGACAAGAAAGACAACTGTGAAGATTTGAAGGAAGGCAAAGCAAATTACTGTACAGGGCATTACGAATAGCACAGAATAGGAAATCTGAAAGTATAATGGATATCAGGAATTAAAAGAACAAAAGCTTGCTTTAAAAAATTTTTTATACATAATTTTTTTTTAATCAGTACCGGGGATCAAACTCATGACCATGTGCTTGTAATGCAGGTGCTTATGCCGCTGAACTAAATCCCCAGCCCTTTTATTATTATTTTTTTTTGTACCAGGAATTAAACTGAGGATCTTGCATTTGCTAGGCAGGTGCTAGGCTGCTAAGCCACGTCCCCGGCCCTGAAAGCCTGATTTTAAAACAACAATTTTAATATACAATTCTTAAGATAAAAGAAGAAAGGGTATAAAGAGATAAAAAAAAAAAGGAGGTTGAGACACTAGAGATGGAAGTTAGTAAGATACTGTCTGTTTTGCAGTGGATTCAGTTAAATCTTCCCTCAAGTAGCCCATTTATCTATCTATCTATCTATCTATCTGTCTATCTATCTTTCCAATATCTGTATATATATTTGCTGGGAGAAGAGTAATCCAAGGCACACTTTACATACTGTACGTACTGATGTGTACAGAGTTGGGTATGCTATTTCCTTTTCCCTTCAATCAGCTCTAAGAGATGCAAATAAGGCTAGCTAAGGTACTAATAAGTAATTTTAAGGCCAACAGGCAATTTCCTGTTTCTTTGCACTGTGTTCCCTGTAGAATGGTTGAATGCAGTGGGATGGCAGAGCAGTTAACTCCAGGAATGTCAACTGAGTACAAGCCTCAAAATAAGAGGCTATGATTCCAAGGGTACGAAAGTTTACATATCAGAAACTGAAGCAACATGCTCTTAAATTCATTCATATACTATCGCAACTGAGTTATGGAGACTGGTCCTTCTGTATCTTTCTCCCTGTATATTGCAGAGGTGCTTGTTCTTTGCTTGGCCAGCTCAGGTCACCTCGCTCAAATAATTTCTTCCATCCTCCTTGAACCACTCCCTTCTTCACAAGATAATAAATTCTGACACAGGTCTTGGATCAAGGCCTTTGTGTATATATCCTCACTTGGACCAAACTTAGGACTCCTTGGCTGCCCATAACTTTGAATGTGTCTTAATGTCTTTACTCTCACTGTGTGTTGCATTCGAGGTGATAGATTAGAATTAACTTGCCGGGATTCCAATAACATTTCAATGGGATTATGAATATAACTTTCTGGATTGTGAGGAGGACTGGAAAATGGATTACAATATTTGGATTACAATATACAATATTTGGATTACAATATACACATTGCTGGTTCTTGCAGGAAGTCCACCTATTGGGTCCTGAGAATTGTTGTTGGTTTTTTTAAGAGAATAAAATCAAGCAAAATAAGCAAAGCCAATCAAAACAAACCACTGTAAGTAACACAAGACTTCAAAACATTAGGAATCAATAATTGTTACCATAATGCCTCCTGCTGTCTTCAAAATAGCTGCAGATACCTTCAGACATAGTAAAAATCAAACACAACAGAATAGAATAGAACCCATAAAAACAAAACAATGAATGCAATAATGGATTCCAAAACAAGATAATAGTAAATCCAAACTGGCTACCATAATATATCTTGTTATCTTTGAAATAGCTGCCCATGCCATTGGATACAATAAAATCAAACAAAACAATAAATAAAACCCAACCCAAAGAATAAAACCCAACCCAGCAAAACAATGAAAATGATACAGGACTTCAAAGCAAGGTAATAGGGAATCAACAATGGCTACCACTCTCAAAAGGAGACCCCCCATAGATGCTACACTGCAGATTGCCATCTTCTGAATATGTGATCAGACCACTGGCTTTAGATCTGTAAAGTCAGTGAAACACTAAGCACTACTAGCATTAAACTGTATTCCACCTCAATAGCCATCATTGCAGCCAGTATTTCTCTGGATCAGCTAGTGACTTAAGCAGGGGGCAGGAGGTTGGCTCTTCTTGTCTCCCAGGCTGTGTGCTGGAAGAGGATGGCATCTGGCTTTCCCCACAGTGGCCCACATATGGCACTGATTTGCTTGTTTCTTGTTGACTTCTTGCTCTCTTCCTCCGCAGTCCACAAAAGGCTCTGAATCACAGGAAAAGGCTGGTGTCTGGCTATCTCCACAGTGGCCACCCTTAGTGCCGATTTGCAGGGAGGGCTTTCTTCTTGTTGACTTCTTGTTCTCTTCCCCTGCAGTCCATGAATGGCACTGAGCTGAGAATTGTTTTGTGAATATATACTGGGGTCTGGTCATACCTCCTTTTGCAGCCAGTCTAAACCATACTCTGTCTTATTATGTCAGTATCACTGGTAACAAGAATGTTACTGGTAACAATGTTCTTTTCAAGAAAATTGTCTTTCTTAATGAAAATGTATGTCCTTCTTGTAGGCAGAAGTGTGGTGAGCAGACAGCCCCTTTGGAATCCACTTTTATCTTAGCTCAGATCAATATTTCAAAGCAGCATATTTGGGGGTGGCATGTCTGGTCCTCCTCCCCATGAAAGTGCTAAATGAGTACTCTGAGGAGATAGAATCTTCTCTTTAAATAGGGTGATAATTATGGAAAGACTTTCTTAAGATATGACCTTTACTTTGAAAATTGAAGAATTTGGGGAATCAACACAAGAAAATAGGAAAGACATTTTCAGGCAGAGGGACAGCATTGTGATCACGAGGCAGCAGTAAGCCTGTCCTTCTTGAAGAACAGCAGAAGAGGGGTACACCTGGGAGAGTGTGGAGGCAGTGTGGTCAGGCAATGGCTAGGGGTTGGGTCCTCTGAGGACTCTATGGGCCCTAAGAAGAAATTTAGTTTTTATTTCAAATGTGATAGGGAATCCTTAGAAGATAACAAGAGAATGACATAAGCCTACGTCTATTTGTTTTGCTATTATTCATTTATTTATTTGGTGGTATTGGGGCTTGAACCTACAGCATTGGGCACTTGGGCAAGTACTTTACCACTAAGCTATATCTGTAGCCCTATTAATGCAATGTATATTTTAAAAATAAAATTTAAAAATTCACTCAGAATATGTATGGAAAATGGATTTTAGGGAGTGTAATGACAGAGACGGGAATTATGACGTATATTACTCAGCTATTCATATTTGGGAAAAAATACCGAACCCATCACTTAAAGGAGAGATTTACTTTGGCTCACGGTCTCAGAGGCTTCGGCCCATGGCTAGCTGGCTCACAGGCTGACCGGCAGGAGGACATGGCAGAGGACAGCTGCTTAACTCATAGTATCCAGAAAGCAGAGAACAGAGGAAAGAGAGCTCGAGAGAGAGGAAGGGGTATACCTTTCAAAGGCACACCCCAATCACCCACTTCCTATACCCAGGATCCACCACCTAACAACACATTCAGCTTGAATTTATCAGCAGTGAACTCATCTGTTGAAAAATTACTACTGCCATGATCTTATCACCTTCCGCAAGCTTCACCTCTGAACGTATGAGCCACTGGGAGATAGTTTTGATCCAAACCATAACACGTCAGTGGCGGCTTCGACTATGTGATGATGACAGAGATGGAAAAAAGAGATGTAGAATGTATTTTGGAAGCCAAACATCCATGACCCGTTGCTCGAGCAAATATGGTAAGAAGGAGAAAGGAAGGAATGAAAAATGACGGCTGGGACTTTGGTTTGACTGCTGTTATGTGTTTGCTGAGACAGGGAAGACTGGGGAAGAACAGACTGGTGGTAAGCAATGATGAGTTTTATCTAAATATGTTCCATGTGAGATTCTTATTAGGGACTCCAGGGAGGTGTGGCGAGCAGCGCTTGGCATTCAGGCGAAGTTCTCTCGCTGCTTGGTTTGAAGAAAATTTAGAATGCAAACATGTTAAAAGATATAAAAATACATGCATCTTGAAATTAGAATTGTATTTTTATTTATTAATGTTTGGGTTAACTGCTTCCTTTGGGAAAACAAAGTGACCGATGACAAAATGATAGTTAGGCACTTTTTGACATTTGCTGTCAATTCAGAGTGGACAGCATTTCTCAGAACAGCATTTTTAAAGGGTCACAAGGATGTCCCAGATAATTTCTCAGTAGATTCTGAAGTTGGACCAACTAGATTTAATCTCAGTTCCATCACTTACTAATTTTATAAGTGAGGCAAATTATTTGATTCTACATGTCTCAGTTTCCTTGCATGCAAAATAGGGATAATGCTGATTGCACAAGGTAGATTTCATCAGGGACCCCCTACGATCTCATGAGGGAATAATGTGAGGGTAGTGAAGGCTACATTTGTATTTGTGCTGAAACTGACTCAGATCTGAGTTAGACTGGTCCAAGAGGAGACGGCGAGGTGCTCAGCTCAGCGCTGCACCAGGAAGAGCTGACGTGCTGCAGGGCCTTCTCCCCTGTGGGATGTGATGAAAGGTAGGTGACCTCCCTGGCAAAAGGGAGCGGAGGGTCCTTTAGATCACTCAGTGCAAGGTGAGAAGTGTTACAAGACTTACCCTTGGGCTACCGAGACTTTTCTGAAAGATTCCTCAGTTTGTTGTTCAGATTGATACCCCCAGTGGAATGGCTCTCAGTCTGAAGTGTGCATCAGAACCCCTTGGAGGGCTTGTTACAGTGTCCCTGTTCCCAGAATTTTAAATTTGGTAGATGTTTGATGAAGCCCCCAAATTTAAATTCTACCCAGTTCTGGATTTTTCTGGTGCCCAAAGGGCTACACCTACAGAATCATTGCCCCAATGTATCCTAGAGATTAGAAAGTAGATGCAAGTGAGCTCAGCGTCTCTATCAGTGCCAGGCAGGAGTTATCCACAACTGGCAACAGTGTTGAATACAAGAGGCTCAAACCACGGGAAAACCCTCCTCTAAATACTGCGACTTTCATCAAGTGTGGCAGCGAATGTGTATAATCCTAGAACACTGGGAGACTGCAGCAGGGGGATTGCAAGTTCAAGCCCAGCCTGGGCAACTTAGTGCCTTAGGGCGATCCTGTCACAAAATTTAAAAATAAATAAACACATAAATAAAAGGCTGGGAGTGTAGCTCAATGTGAAGGCCTTGGGTTTAATCCCCAATCACACAATCAATCAATCAATCAATCAGTCAGTCAGTCAACCAATCGGTCATTCAAAATACAATGTCTTTCTTTCCCAGAGAGAAAATTAGAATCTGGGCTTTCAATATCTACTATATCAGAAACACAGTTGACATGAAGAATACAGGAAAGTAGCAAATTGTGCACTAGCCCAGTGGGTGGCCTCCATGGCTTGGACCTCTGCATCCTCCAGAGATTGCATCTAACCATAAATACTGGGACAAGGCAGTAGGCTGAACCTGAATTACTACAACTTCTATGCTGCATCTAAAATGTCATCCTTCCTTATAGAGATTTGTGTGGGATACGTTAAGAATTTCATTGGGAGCTTTCAATCATACCACCGACAGTCAAACTTGGCCCAGAGGAAAGAAAATCTTAGTTTCTTTTTAATCTTAGCCCCCAAGGACTCTTCCATTTTTATTCCACAGACAACTAAAACAAGATACTTTTGTTCTTTAATTCTTTTGGAATAATGACCTTTTCTCCATGTCCTAGACTATTTGGGTTCCTATTGTCAAAAATACTGTAGTCTTGGTGGCTTATGAAAGATAGAAATTAATTTCCTATAGTTCTTGGAGGTGAAAGTTCAAGTAATCAAACAAATAAAAAAGGATTGGTGATGTAGCTCAGTGTGAAGACCAGGCCTGAGGCAATTCCTGATACAAAAGGACAGAGAGAGAAAGAGAGAAAGAGAGAAAGAGAGAGAGAGAGAGAGAGGGAGAAAGTAACCTTAAATCAATGTACTGCCACAGATATCAACAAACCATGTTTCAGGAAAATCTCATCAGTCTTGCTTGGTGTAAACTAAAGACATTACTAATAATTGATAGTTGTTTCATTTTTTGTGTTTTGTTTTGTTTTATGGTTTTTTTGAAGTGGGGTCTCATTACGTAGTTCAGGCTAGCCTTGAACTCACTGTGGAGCCCAGGATGGCCTCAAATTCATGGCTATCCTCCTGCCTCAGCCTCCAGAGTGTCAGGATTACAGGTGTGCACCACCAGGCCTGGTGAGATAGTTATTTTAGACACTGGCAATGTTTTCTATGATAGTGCATAGATTTGGGGCCAACTTTATAATGAATACTTTTGACATCTTCATGCCCGGGCAGTACAAAGGCTGCTAGACTGTTGTTAATAGTTAAGAAGAGGATGCCTGCGACTACGATGGAAACAAAGTGGAGAGTGTAAACACTGCAAATGAAAAGGAAATGAGGAGAGTTGCATGTAGCATCCAAGTGATGAACTGCTACACAGAAGAAACAGTTTTGAGGGGTGGAAAGAATCAGGCAGCAATTGAAGAGCTAGGCTTTTGTAATTAAGAGTAATCAGCAGGAGATGAGGCAAAGTCATTAGCAAAGTCCAGGTCATGGAGCTAGACGACTGGAATCAACACAGATGTCCTTTGGCCTGTGTTAATTCAGCAGGAGGCCCTGAGTTTGTGAACTTAAAGGCTAAGTATGTTTGTGGTAGACCAAGGCCAATCCTGCCTGCAAAATAAGTGGAAAACGCCTACACCCTCTGCCCAGGTGTAGATAAGAAGAGATTGCCCCAAGCCGGGCACCACGAGCATTTCAAGGTCTGGAATCTGGACATTAGCCTGAATGAAGCAGCTTGCTAAGTCAGTCAATTTTTGCCTTATATGGAAGCATAAGTTGCTAATGTGGCTGGAAGAGTGGAAAAGAGAAAACCCACATTTCTGGGCTCCCCTGACCTCCCAGGCATCTTACTCTCTTCAGGCTGCCAAGACGGCCAAATTTATGGTGTCTCTGTAGAAAACAAAGGAGGCAATGGACAGGGACATCTGCCTTACCTCAGGTCTGTCCTCACACCACTTAGACACAGCTTTAGAATAAATCAAAGGGGAGCATCTTTGAACCGAACGTCAGTCTCTCTGGTTCTCTTACCTAGACCAGACTCCATGGTCTGACGGCATGGGGCAGCAGTATTGCCAGGGAGACACGTGTTAAAAGCCCTCAGTGGTCTGTTAGTTCAAGGCCTGGCCCTATGGAAACTGTCAAGTGAGTGCCCAGTGTGGGTATTATATCTGCTGAGGTCAAGAGGTTACTGTCTCAATAGAGTTTCTGTCATCCATTTTGGTGGAGAAAATGGCCAATATGAGATATATATATATCTCAGTAGACAGAAGACAAGTGTGTCTGATTTAAAAGGTTTAAGAACCATCTAAATCCTAGTAGACTGAAATGTGTTCCTTTGTTATAAGTATACACGCCTCTTAGTTACATTATACAGTGGTGGTGGGGTGTTCCACGCGCTTACCTCTTCGTTCCCTCTGAGCCTTTCTTCAGTTGCCTGTACAAACCTACAGCACTCCTTAAGGCACAGATGGAACTGCCTCCCCTTTGCAAGGTTAGTAAGTTATTATCTAATCAAGTGTACTTTTGAGTTTGAAGAGAACACTCAGACCCACACATAATAGAAACTGTCCTGGGGAAACTGGGATGACACTTGCCTTTAGATATGCTAATCCCAGTGTTCCTGCCTGCTCAAGGCTCCCTCCCAAGGGACCCTGCTCTGTCCAGAGCTCCCACTCAGCTGAACCTGGGCCACCAGGGTCTAATGGAGCGTGTAACCAGTGGGTGGTGATAACCCTGGGCCAGTGACTCTGGGACCTGAAGAGGCAAAGCTTGGCAGGGCGAGCCTGGCCAAGCAGATTGTCTCTTTGGTGAATCACAAATACTGAGCAAAAGAAGACAAAAGGGCAGCAATTCTGCTTTCCTTGCCTCCACTCTTTTCAACACACTCCCATTGTCAGTAGCATCTGTCATTACGTTGTAACAATTCTCAGTGGCTAAAGTGGAGAGGGGAGGTGGTGACACACAGATTTCCAGCAATGTCTACTGAAGGTAGACAGGTACACACTTTAACCCAGGGACTCCAGGTCTAGAAAATAATTCTCTAAGACACTTTTGCTCACTTGTAAAATGATGTAGGTAGAGGTTATTCACTGAGGTAATGTTTTACTAATTTAAAAAAGTGGCTAAAAAGAAAAAAAATACCTAAATGCTGATTAACAGGAAATGGATTAAATAAATGATGATACACCTATAAAATATTTAAAAAAAGAATGTAGTAAAGGGCATAACTTTCAAGACACAGTAAAGTGAACAAAAGCAAGCTGCTTAAGAATGTGTATAGTACGTTACAAATTGTGTAAAAGGTAGGGTTCGGGATGCCTGTGTAAATGTGCATTTTTTGCTTATATATCCAAAACATTTCCAGAAAGATGCCATTTATAGAGGCAGAAACTGGACGTCTAGGGGACTGAGTTGGCGTTTTCATCACACATCCCCTTACACTTTGGAACCATGTGAATTTGTGAGCTATTTTGAAAATAAATAAAACTAAAGACATGATTATGATGGTTTGGGGGAAATATTTAAAATAATTTGCTTTAGAAATAATAATATTATATTAATAATAATAATTATTATAATAATTATAATTCTATCTTTAATAATAATAATTCTATTTTTATTTCCAGCATCAAGATTCTTTTGAGAAAGGTGAATTCAATCTAGAGGCAGTTTGGGGGTAGGGTTGTGTTAGTGCTATTATCTAAATGTGCTCCTCCAAAATTCTGATGTTGAAATCTTAATGCCCAAGATGGTACTAGGTGTGGCCTTTTTAAGGACGATTAGGTCAGGATGGCAGAGCCTACATGGGGTTAGTGCCCTTATGAAGGGAGTCAAGCCACCTCTCTTCTTCCGTCAGGTGAGAAGCAGAAAGTGCTGTCTGTGAAAAAGGACATAGGCCCTGGCCAGACACAAAACCTACTAGAAACTTGGTCTTGGAATTCCTTACCTCCAGAACCATGAAAAACAAATTTTTATTGTTTATAAGCTGCTCAGTTTATGGTGTATTTTAGAGCCACCTAAGGAATAAAGATCGATGGTAAACTCTTGACCATTCATCAAACGTATGCCAGGCACTTTAGGGAACAGTGTGGCTACGTTTAGTACTGCTGAACTGTACACTGAAAAAATGGTTTAAGGTAGTAAGCAGTGTGTGGTATGGTAGGTAAGCACTCTGCCAGGCAGTGACATCCCAGCCCTACCACAAGTTTTTAAAAGTAATAAAGCAACACAGAAATACAGTCTATAATCTGCTTAGAGCTTGAATATGATCCAGCATTTTACCTATAAAAAAATGCTTGATTAATATTTGATGAATGGAATACAGCCAGCAGAATAATCAAAATACTTTAAGTTAAAATACAAAATGAAATGTAATCATTGCTATAAAAAAGGATAAGGCAAGTGCTGAAAGAGAGAAGAAATTGGGCCCATTAAACCCGATTAAGGGGCTCAGGGATGTGTGTATCATGGCAGGAAGGAGGATCTGAAGATTTTTTGATCCTAGAGTCTCAGGTCCCATTTTTGCCTTGAGTTTTGTTTTTCTGTTTCTTTGTTCAAAGTGGTTTTAGATTCACTTTTCAAGGGCTGCTGTGCATTGTAAGTGAAATAATGAAAGTAAAGCATTTAGTAAGATGCTGGATACAGAATGAGTATTATGTGTGGTGGTCCCCTAGTCACCTTTAGGGAGAACTTTGAAAACTGAGTAGAAATTTGACAGTTTGAGAAAGGTCTAAGAAGAAGGTATTTCAATTTACGAAACTATTACTATTGAATAAGTCAAGCAAAGGAAGCCTTAGAATTTATTACAGTTTTCATGAAAACTATTTGGGGGGGTGGGGTGGGGGTTTAGCTCAGCAACCTAAGTGCCTGCTTGGCAAATGTGAGGTCATGAGTTCGATCCCTGGTACCATAAAAAAAAAAAAAAGAAAGAAAGAAAAGAAAACTATTCAGGAGACTTAAATAACACTTTGATGTGGCTTAATCACTGTGCAAAAGACCTGGGTTTCCTCTTTGCTTATTTGCTTCCGCATATTTTCTTTTTGACTCCTTATAGCTTTGCTTCACTCTCTGGTCAACCACCTCACAACCCACATCCATGTACTGGTGACCAAACCCAGGGCCTCATGCATGCAAAGCAAGTGCTCTGCCACTAATTTTTTTTTTTTTTTTTTTTGTACAGGGGATTGAACTCATAACCTTGCACTTACCAGGCAAGCTCTTGAGCTGCTGAGCTAAATCCTTGGCCCTCTACCACTAGATTAATGCCCAAGCTCCTCTCCTCTACACCCCTCGCCTCCTCCTTTTTTTATTATTAAAAGATAGTTGCTATTCTTTGAACTATCATTATTTTTCAAAGTAGAAAGTGTAAAAATTAAGAATGCAAATTTTCTGAGTTTCAGCACAGTCTCATGGGAATTAAGAGTGGAAGGGACGTAATTTCAAATTTAAAACAAGAAGAGAGTTATTTGCTCCACTGAGACATCAACTACAAAGGAATTAGGGTAACATCCGCTGTGTGGCCTCTTAGATATTCTGTATCTAATACTGTCATTTTTCACAACTGCAAGGCAGGAATTAGTCTCATGTCTCACAGATGAGAAAAATAAAAATCAGAGGCTTCCTAGACTGACGGGAATCAAGATTTGAACCTAAGCCTGATTTCAAAGGCCATAGTCTTCCCTGTATACTATCTTCTTTCTCACAGCCTGTTGGTTTGCTCTGGTCTTCCTTCTTTTTAGCCTTACAGTGATGCTCGCAGTTTTCTGTTCTGGTAGCAGTAGTCATATTTAGTAGAAAAGAGTGATTGGGATTGGCAGATTACATAAACAAGAGAAATAGGATTACTGTTTGTTGGTCCTTGCACTGGAATTTTATTTAATGGACACCAAAGCTATTTGACAGGTATAAAAGTACATGAAAAAAATGGGTTCCAACATATTCTCATGATGATTAATACTGAATCAATGGATTTCTCTCTTCAAATTGTGTCATTCTTAATGGGCCAGCTCATGTGACTGATTTCTTTCTGTTACTTCTTTTATAAAAATTTAGTCACGCTGTAGACAGAATTATCAACATGTAGGAGAACATTAAGAGTCTGTCCTTCACACTTAGGAGGGAAAAAAAATGTATTGTTTTGAGAATTTTATAATTCTCAGTTCTCAATTACCATTTCATCCACTTGTTTCTTTAAAGCAATTGTTAAGCCTGCATGCTTTTTAGGCAGGCAGCTGCTTTAAATGTTGGCATGTAGTGGCCCTGAGGCAAGGCCAGCAGATTGCTGTAGCTGCTGGTTTCAAACAGGAGCCTAAAGAGAATTCTTTCTGTGGTCTGTTGGCCATTTCAGAACTTTGGAAATGGAATGGTCAATTCATCAGAAAGAAATAGCAGGTGAGTATGGCGGACTTTAGGGGGCCTGCAAGGGAGAGACCCTGGTGCCTCGGGTGGGACCTGCACCATGCAGTTGACTCGGGGTGCCAGGAGAACAAGGAGCTCCTCCCCTATCTGGGGGGCGGCTGAGAGTGTGGCAGACTTTTGGTGGCCTGCAGGAGAGAGACCCTGTTGCGTTGGGACCTGCACCATGTGGTTGACTTGGGGTGCCGGGAGAACAAGGAACTCTTCCCATCTCTGGGGGGTGACTGTGATCCTGCCTACGTGTGGGCTGAGAATCAGACATCTCATGTGTCCTGTCCCCCATCCCGTGACCCCCTCCCCCTCTCCCCTGCCTAGCAAGCGGGAGCCAGTGAACTACACATCTTGTGAAAAGATTGGCTATGTTATTTAGTATGAGCAAAGATATATGCAAAGATAAGGACAACCATTTGGAAGAAAACAAGAGACAATATGACAGATAGTGAAGATCTCTGGTTGTCTAGCTTTGAAATTTATGCTTTCTTATGTCCCATTCTGTTCTGTTTTGTTGTGTTTAATTTTACTCTCTTTTAAAATAAAATAAAAAATGTTGGCATGTATTCTTTAATATTTCTTTTTAAAAAATATTGCAAGTTCTATTTGGAAGGCTCACTAATTGTTGAGCTAACTGTAAACAAATCAGAATATAACTGTAACTAAAACGACTTCTCCAGAAGGGAGTTCTTTGCTTGTAAGTAAAGATGGTTCATGTGCAATAGTACAATTCCTATTGTTTTACATTTAAGAAATGCTTCTCTCTAGTGTTTTGATATAACTTTACCATTGTTGCCTATACACACTACTACTGCTGCTACTGAGGTTGAAAAGGGAGAGAAAGATGTTAAGAGTTTTTTCTGGAATTATAGAATATTTGTTGTGAGATTCGCTTTAGAGAACATTTATCTAAAGAATTCATTTTCTAGATAAGGAAACTGAGTCTTGGAGAGATCAACAGCCGGATCATCACAGAGACAGGATTGGAATCCATTTCTCCTGATTCTCAGGTTAAGATAGCTTAATGTAACAACGGAAGCAAATTTAATTTCCTTATTCGTACTTTTGTGGCCTAGACTTTTCTGTGCCTATCACATGCCTTCAACTTTTTTCTTTTGAATCCTTCCTCAAATCTAATCGTTAGGTGACCTGATGCTTCTTCCTAGTGGAAAAATTTGTGTCCAAAATTCAAAGGAAGTCACTAGGAGCAGGATTGCTTAATGCAAAAGACTAATACCTAGAAAGAATGTTAATAGCAACGGAAGAGAGGTTTTCTTAAATTTTAAATTTAATTTAATTTTTGGTTTTTTGAGGTAGGGTCTTGCTATGTAGTTCAGGCTGGCTTTGAAATGATTATGTAGCTCAAGTTGGCCTTGAGTTTGGGGTGATCCTCCTGTCTCAGCCTCCTTAGCTGAGGAGATGCACTATAGGGATTATAAGGATGCAGTGTCATGCTGGCCCGAGAGGTTTGGTTTTTGTTTTGTTTTGTTTTTTAAAATATATTAGTTAGGAGAGAGGAGAGCTTAGTTGGTACAGTGATTCTCAACCTTTTAAATAAAAATGATCTAGACTACTATTAACCACTTATAACCCTTCAACCACTTGTGTATAATGTCAGGCTTAAATTTTACAGTAAAAATTTTTAAAAATAAAAATAGGGCAATCCTATTATTCCAGGATTGCCCTTTAAATCTGCAAAGAAACTAGCATTTTTATGGCTCTGTATGGTTTAAAAGGCATGCACACAGCCATTATCCTCTTTGGGCTTTAAATGACCATGTGAGTTCACTAAGGTAATCGGTGTTACGGTTTAGAGGAAAAAAAGAGTTCAGAATTACACAAACTTATTCATAGCTAACTCAAACCTAAGTGTTTCTAACTCTATAAATCTCATATATGTTGTATTTTGGGGAGACCATTGTCTCCCAAAAAGTTTTAGAAATTGTGGAAAACAGGCCAAAGCTGTTAAATTTATACTGGTGTCATTTTAAGACACTATTTTTTAGGTGCTATGGCAAGTGGGGTCAGAAAATGAGGTACACGCATAAATTCTGGGTAGAGCTCAACTAGATGGTTCAACAAGGATAGGCTATGATTGCTTCTTTTATTTTAATGAAATGCTTCTCTGTTACAAATACACACAGAAACTCACTTGATGAGAAAGCTGCCGTATATGAAAAAGTGGGCTTCCTAATATTGAACCTCAGTGTGTGTCTTGCCCATCCAATCACAGGATTTTCTGCTCTCGTTCTCCATTGGGTCTGGAAGAGCAAAGCTGAACAAACCTTCTTCAGGCGCCCTAGCTCCACTCACCAAAAGCAAGAGAGAGAAGAGATGGGACCGAATTACTCAGGCTGTTGATCTTTCCAAACACAGACAAGTCATTTTCCTCTTGGCCAGAGAGAACGAGGCAGGAGAGACGAAGACCCCACGAGTGGTCCGTTCTGCCCTACCAGCAATAAGATTATATGACTTAACGCAGGTGCAACACTTACGGCCTGGTATAGGGTCACTACTTGATTAATGGAAGCTCTTTTAATTAGAAATCTACAGTTTCTTTTCTGGTTCCAGGTCCTCCATTAACTGTGTGATTCAGGGCAAGAGAACACATCCATCTTGTTTGCAGATAAATCTTCAGACCAAGACTGGTGCCTTGCAAAGTACCTGAAAAAAAAAATAACGATGATTATGTCTATTGGATAAATTAATTATCCTCTCTGAATTTGTTTCTTTATCTATAAGGAATTTAATCTTAATGACATTTAACTTTCTTCTTTGTTCTAGTGATCTGATTCTATAAAAGGAGAATTCAGCAAGTCTGATGCACCTCTGCGGTCTTTTTGATTTTAAAAATAGACAAAATGGTTTGCTGCCAGCATTGGCATTTAGCTTTGTGTATCGAATTCCAATATTCAGAAAGGACAATTCACTTAGAATAGCAGCATATGTATAATTCTCCATTAATGTTTTGTTTAATTAATTTGTTCCTAAACATGCTAGTCAATTTTAATAATAGTGTTAGCATAGTCTTCCATTCCTTATCATTTTTTAAAAAAAACTTTCATCTTGGTATGATGAAATGCTTGTCTCCGTAATTTAAGTGTCCCAGCTATGGTACTGAAAGGTAGCGTTTTCACTTTAAAGTTTGACTTTTAGGGAAAAAAATTCAGTGTTACCATGCTTCCACATAATTGTTTTAGAAAATACTTTCTGGGCTACTGACACAAGAGCAAAACTATTCTCCAATTGTTACCGTATCATAGATGAGAAAATAGGGTCAGATGGTAATATGCCCAGAACACAGAGCTATAAATTGCCTACCCTACCCCTGAGCACTTTGTTAAGGTGCCTTTGTATCAAGGTGTTAGTACCCATAACATAGGCTTCACTGTCCATTGTCCATCTATAAAGTTAATGAGCTCCTAAAAGGCCATACACAAAATATAATAGAATTTGGAACTTTTGCATTAGAAAATATATAAATTTTTATTTATATTGGTCAGCAAAAGCAAATATCCTTTAAAAAAATGCCCCAAAAAGGCATGAAAAATGAAAAATACCACATTAAGTAAATTAACTTGGCAACTCTGAGGATTCTTTGACTCAGATGTTCTTTATGCCCTGCTGTTTCAGTTTGGAGACTAAAAGACTATCTACTTTGTGTCTGACTTATTTTCCTGTCCGACAGGAACTGGAATTTGAACTTTGCTCTCCAAAAGCCAAAGGCCAACTAATTTAGAAAGAGACTCTCAAAATCAATGACGGTTTCTTCTAGTTTCATTAGTTATGTCTAAAGTGATTAAAGGATTTGATTCCCAGATAACCATGATCCTTAATGCTATTTTTACAAATCACATTAATTTCTATACTTAAGTCTGATCACTTGTGGCATTCCTAAGGCAAGTCTGGATTCATGCAGCATTCCAACCCCGAGTGCCTTTTCAAGTTTCCAACAGAATCCTGGGTTGGTGAGTGATGATAACTTTATTGTAGTAGCCTCAAGGTGTGGAAGTTGTTTCCCGCGGCCTAGAGGAGGCCCAATCCCTCCCCTTGTTGAAACATCTGCAAATACTTTGTTCATTTCAGAGACATCTGACCACAGCGAGGCTCCCATCTGGGTTGCTTCCTTTTTCCTTACTGTTCACGTACAGCATCAGCAATCTGGGAAGGTGCTCACCAGGAGAGGAGTGGAAGGCGTGGGGAGCAGAGCGCTGATGGGTTTTCTCTCGCATTCACTAACTGATTCATTCAACCGTCATCACGCATTAGGCAGTATTTGGAATGCAAATACCAACAAGTAGTCTCTGTCCTCAAACATGGAACAATCCATTGCATTCTACATTTGTTTCAAGGTGGGGAATTAGGTGTTTATAGCAATAAATTATAATTTACCAAGGGTCTTCTATGTATGAAGATCTACAAGTACTCTCATTTTCTTATTTTTTGGCGCATACAGCATTTATGGAATGTTTTACTTAAAACTCTTTAATTGGCTTTTCCACTTCAAAGCCACATAAAATTGAAAGCAATATTTTTAAAGGTGTTGATAAATACTGGACATTAATTAAAGAACATCACAGGAATCTTTATTTGATAAGTGAAATGATAAATAGCATAGCACAGAGAATCATATTTTTTCATGTCTCATTTGTTTTAGGCTTATATGTTAAGTCACAAAACTGACTGCTTATTGTTAGAAATTATATATATAGATTTTTTGGGGGGGGGCCGGGGATTGAACTCACGACCTCAAGTTTGCCAAGCAGGCACTTATGCCACTGAGCTAAACTCCGGCCCGAAACTATATTTTAAAATGTGTTAATTCAGTTGGGTCACTTTATGCCCCTCTATGACATTAATTCCAGGTTTATTCTATATTTTTACCTAGTGCCCAAATTTCTGACTTATGGTTAAAAAAAAAAATCCTGCAAAGATTTAATTACCTCTGTTCCTGGAGTTGCTGAGCAATAATTATACCTTCAAAGCACTGTATATACCAAAGATTTAAGATACATAGGGTGTGGCCCATGCACCCAGGATTTCAAAACCACATGGTTCTGCAGGTCCTGTTGGGGCTCATCTATTTGCAAATCTCCCATGCAGAAATCTGTACTAATCAGGTCACTACATCCTCACATGGCACTCTCTACTACTCATTGTTTGTACCATGATGTAATGTCAACAGACGACACAGAAGTTAGCAACAGGAAAATGTTTTAATCCTGAGGCCATCCCCAGGATTCAGCAGGATACACGTGCTGGATCAAATCATCTGATAGCAGATCTGCAAATGAGCTCAGCCAAAATGTTGAGCCATATTTTCTGACTATACAACACTCCTCAGTTGAATTGGACTGAGGTAAACTGTTGTGAGCAGACGGTTCTCCATTTTCTTAAAATTGAAAAGGTTCTATCATTGCTTTCTTCTTCTGCACATTTCACATAGCAGCATCATGCCTTGGCTGGTCTTAATTGACGTAGATGTGAATTAATCGACACCTTAGGAGGTGATTGGGGTTCACTTTTTTCTTCAGCCTGGGCTTCCCACTGCTCCCAAACACTCCTTTTGAGACTCAGAGCAGAATAATGCTATTAAATACAATAGGAAACTACATGTCAAGGGGCAGAAGGGAGCTAGTTGCCTGAGAATCCTGAAGGAAAACAAAGAAACCTCCTGCAGCTCCATGGTGCCTTTGTCAAATTAGAAAACAACAAACCTTCCTAAGATAGATGTAAGGCCTATGTCTCCGCAGGTGAAGCTAGAGCTGGAGTTCAGTGCCTACCACCGCCCTCGACGCCCACCACACACCATTATGCAGTCAGCAATCAAACAACTACATGGAATCCTGGCAGAAACAGTGTGCAAAGCCTTAACATGCTGGGAGAGGGCATTGAGAAAGATGAGGTAATTGTGAGGAGAACAATGGAAAGCGAAGTATCGTGTGCTTTTGTTTTAGGATTTTCTACACAGAAGAGATTAAGGACAGGCACTTGGCTTCTGATTCCAGCTAAAACTGTCTTACTGTCCTATCTTGAGCTTTTTTCTTCAAAAATCTATCTTTTGTGCTTTTCCTTTCCTTCTCAGAGGTCCTCTACCAAAAGCTTCAAATGAGACAGTTTTATATTTACACACACAAGGAGTATGCAAGGAGTTAGTATTCCTGTATTCCTGTGGTGAGTTACCTTTAAAAAAGACCAAAAACATTTAACCATTAATGTTTTGTCTGTTCATTGTACTACGCCCTAGAACAAGGCCTGACACAAAAAGGCACTCATAATATGTTGAGTAAATTTCTAACCCTAAACCTGTAGCTATTCAGTAACAAAATCATACCAAGGAGTTCCTTTGCTTTCAAGGTTCTACAAATTAAAAGAAGAATTAAGATATAGCATGTACTGGTACAAATTTCCTCTGATGACTGTTATTCTGTATATCTAAAATGTACCAATAAAATTAATTTTTAAAAGGCTCTACATATTAAGTTGAATCATCAAAAATCAGGTTTTCTCCTAAACACTTCATAGGTCAGGTCTCAGCTGAGAAAATACCATCACAGATACTACTAAATAGTGTATTAGTGTTAGTAGTAGGTAATATGTGTTACTTACATACAATTCTATTACTACTATTAGAGTAATACCAATTATTTCAAATGTCCACTGCATCCCCTAGCTATTTGCTGAACCATGAAATAAGCTTCCACAGGGCAGATATTTTACGTAAGGATTCAGCCTTCCATACTGTTAGTACCTATGTCCAAATTAGAAAACTAGTGGTAAAATTGTAGATAATACTCTTGTAATTTTAGGTATGATTGTCTTAATAGTGCTGTTCTATTTATAATAGCTGAATATCATCCTCCTTTCCTCCCAAGGACTCAAAGCACTTGTGGTAAGGTACTGCTTACCCCACCTCTGGCGAGGTAGGCATGTTGTAAACCTTATTTCCACCATACCAGGATCACACGTGAGTCAGGGGCAGGGCCGGCACGACTCACCCATGACAATTCAGTTCGTGGCTCCAGCCATTAGAGAACACTGCCTACGCATGAATTCCTTCCTTCCTTCTTTTGATATATTAATTCGATGCAGTTTGTTAGACTCAATTAAGTCCTTACTGAATGCAGAGCACATCAACATTACAATCTGTGAAAATAGCAATTCTCATAAAATTCAGAGCAGAGATTTTTCTGTGCAGTGAGATTAATCCTAATGGTTACACAGTGGCAAACCTACCAGTAAATTACATATATACTAAGTAAAAGAATGATTTGCAGAGGCTGGGGCTGTAGCTCAGTGCAGTGTGCAAGCATGCAAAACCCCGGAACTGGGGGAGGTGGGTTGTAGGTATATGAATGACTCTAAAGGGCTGGGGTTTTTTGTTTTTTTTGGTCTAGCACAGCTGAATACTTGCATTTTCTAAATCTCATTAGAAATTTCTGCTGTATATTATTGTATATTTGGAACAAGATGTTTAAGACCATGAAAAAGATGAATGTAATGGCTTCTTTGTGTCATGAACTGAATTTTTTTCCAGTTCATTTGTCCTTTTAAGTAATCTGACTGTACCTCATGACTCTTACTGAACTCACAAGTATTTTTCTTGCCAAACCATGCCTCCAGACTTGTGTATGAATTAAATTTCATGCACGCATATGCAAGCTGTGTGTATTGCCTGTTAAACGAATATAAACAAATGAAAAGCACACTTCAATGACCTCCGAGTTCATTGTTACAGTGGTTTTTTTATAATACCTACTGGGGGCACCGTGTTCAACATTGATTCACAAAGGTGATTTCTACCACGTGCCTCTAAAGTTTATTTACTAACATCATCCAGCCCCTTCACGTGCAAGACCCACTTTGTTCCGCTTCCTTCTGAGCTCCCCGGCCGTCCCTCGGAGGAGTTCCGAGGCCCCCACGGCCCTGGCCCGGGAGGCGCTGCCCCGCCCCCGGATCCCTCGGGTGCAGCCGGCGCTCGGGGCGGCGGGGGCCCCCGGGACTCTGTGCCCGGGCCTGGCAGCTGCTGCGTGACTGCAGGCATTTCCCGGCCCGTCGCTGCGGTTATTCAGCCTGATCTCATCGCCGCCCGTCACGACACGCGCTTCCTCTCGCCTGCACGCCGCCCCGAGCGTTCGTGCCTGCGACGCGGACGCCCCTCCTCCCGGGCCGCGGCCCCCAACGCATTCACAAGACGGGCCCCAGATGTCACCCAGTGACCCGACCTTTCTGGCCCCGCGGCCTTGCCCTGCCGGCCGGCCGGCCGGGTGCTCCCCCTGCCGCGGGGCGCAGAGGGCGCCGGGGTCTGCGCCGCCGGCCGAGGCGCCCCCCGCGCGCCCGGGTCCGGGGAGACGGGGCGCGGCGGGCGCCCCTTCCGGGGTCGCTGCCGGCTTGGGGGACTGAGCCCCCGCCCGCCGTCCGCTCCCTCCTTCCGAGAAGTTCGCCGGTCAGAGTCGCAGACGGAAACCAGCGCGTTGTGGGAGGGCGGCGCCCGCTCGGGCCCCAGGGAGCGGAGGGCGTCGGCGCCGCCCAGAATCGGATTCCTGGGCGGATTACTCGGCCGAGTCGGCACGCGAGGCGGGATCCGGGCGGCAGGAAGCCGCGGGTGCGCACGCAAGCGGCGAGGGCGCGACCGCCCCGTTGCGTGACCTGCAGGCCGGCGGCCGCACGCACTTCGTGCTCCCGCGGCCTCGGCCGGCGGCGGCGCAGGTGCTGCAGCAGGGCGGCGCCGGCTTCCACTTTTACAGCCCGGCGGGCAGGGCAGTCACGCTAGGTTTCGGGACGGGAGTGAGTGCACAGCGTCCCCTTGTTATCGGAACGGGCTAACACGGAGTAATAAAAGCCGCTCCGACAGGATGTGTGCGCGCAGGGGCACAGGGCTGCGCTGCCCGTCCGCACCGGCTGGGAAACTTCCCGAGGAAGCGACGGGGTCTCCGCCGGGGCCGCCCCGGGACGGGCGTGCAAAGCAGGGAGTCGAGGGGGCGGCTTCGGGAAGCAGTGGTTTCATCCGTTCTGCACAGATACTAATCAGAATAGCAGAGTCGCGATGCCACACGTGCCGTCACGCCTCCCAAAGCATACTGACCAGTGTTCTCAAAATCGCTAGTGTACTAACCGGAGAGACCTCTGTTCTATGGTGACTCAAAAGCCCCATGGGTTTTGAGAACCTGAATTCCTTCTCAAGAATGTGTAAGCAAAGTATTTTCCCAATCAGCTGTTTATGGTATTTACATAATTTGAAATTTGTAGATTTTCAAATAAATCGAATTTGGAAGGCAAAACAAAGATTACACCAAGATGGTTTAATATAAAACTATCCTCATTTTACTGAAAGGTGGAAAAAAATTTTTTTTCTTTCTTTTTTTTTTGCAGTACCAGGGATGGAATTCAGGACCTCACACTTGCCAGGCAGTCGCTTATGCTACTGAGCTAAATCCCTAGCCCCTTGAAAAACTTTTTTAAATTTTCTATTAAACTGATTTAGAGAATCTATGTTTTCTCATTTATTTTCCAATTATTATTGTAAGGCCTTTGCTACCACTTTACCCAGCACAACCCCCCCCCCTTTTGTTATTATACAGCTAACATAATTCTCCAGGGCTGGAATACATGCCATAAACTTCTAGGAAGTTTTTTGTTTCCTTGATTGGTTTTTTTGGTTTTTGTAGTAGTAAGGATTGAACCCAGGGCCTTATACTGAGCTACACCTCTCCCAACCCACTCATTCCTCTTGGTCTTTCTAGGTTGCCCAGCTGAGTTTGAGCTAGCAGTCCTCCTGCCTCAGCCTCCCAGAATACTTAAAATTATATACCTGTGCTTTTTAAATATGTATTTTTTTTTTCAGTGTATGTTCTTAGGTATGGTGGTGTACCCTTGTAATTTCATCGTTGAAGGAGGGTTAAGCAGGAGAATTGGAAGTTCAAGGCCTGCCTGGACATCTTGGCAAGGACCTGGGTCAAAAACATTTTAAAAATAAAAAAAAGACTCGGGATGTATCACAGTAGTAGGGTGCGCCTGGGTTCAATCCTGAGTAGCGATGCACTCCCTCCAACAAACAGACAAGGAAACAAAAAATTTCTCAGACCTTACCATATGTGGGAAGAGAGCGCAATAGTCCCTGATTGTTTTAAATGTTTCCCTAGCTAATTCTGATTCTCACTTCACTGTATATAGGCAATTTTTACTTTGCTCAGCACACTTCCTCTCTTCTGGCACCGGACTGCCCTTCCCTTGGGGCTTCCGCTTCTGCCTCTACTTCTCTGGAAGTGTAGTCAAAAAGGGAAGCGTCATTCTATCTGGTCTTTGTTAGTCCCCTCGGTTGATCAAGAGGCACATAACCTAACTCAAAGTGAGACAGTTTACAGGACTTACAGGACCTGGTTCCGGTCTCAAGGGCTCTGCAGGTAACTCAAGGTATGCTAAAGAAGGCCATTTCCTGGCATTCTTCTAAATGAAGCTTGGGAACAAAAGCCACGGCTTACTTTTGGTAGCTAAAATGGACTGTCAGCCACCAGCCAGTCTGCTGCCCACGGCGGCGGGGGCGGGGGGGGGGTAGTGGCCGCCACCGCCAGTGCTAAGAGGATGGAACCCTCTGAAAGAGCCTTTCTGGCTTTCTAGTTTTGGCGTCTGCATCTGAGCTTCTTAAAGGAGTCTGTTTCTAGTTTCCTCAAGTTTTTTTTTTTTTTTTAGCTCCTTTGTTGGTTCTGTGAAACAGGCTTACATTCTAGTGCAATATGTATTTACATGGGTAACTAATAAAATGTATATTTAGGGTGCTATTTAGAATGTATCTATAACACTATTTTAACTTATTACCCCACACAGAACTCTATGGGGAAATTCTCATCATCAAAGGACTGTATCAACCTAACAGTTGAGCAATCTTCTTTGAACAAATCAGTTTACTTCACATTTTAGTATTTTCAGTTTTTAAACATTGTAAGTAAGATGTATGATGGATACTAAATATATGTGCTTATAGGAATTCTCCAAATCTTCCCACAGGCTTTTCGAGCCTCTTTGGTCAAAGTCAGGCCATAGGCTCATTCTTGATTTAATCACTGGTAAGGGGCAAAGGAGTAACAGAAGCTCTCATTCCTGAATTTGGGCTAAACACATATGCTTGGGAGTAGGGAAGACGACCAAGGAGGCCTGGATTCCTGAACAAAAGGAAGCTCGGGGATCTGGTGTCCACTATAATAATTATAAATATTTTAAGGAGTTTAAAATGTAGTAAAGGTACTAATGCTTTATTCTAACAGCAGTGCTTCACAGTGCTGTTGGCTCTATACCTTTGCAAAATAGGCTACTATACTGTTTAATCTTTTTATCTTTTTGATAGACCTGACAACACTAAATATTTTATATCACTAGTTCACAATATATTCTTTCTGATGATTCACAATTTGTTGAATGGCATTAAATCTTTCTACTAATAGAGACATAGTGACAAGAAAATTTCTTTCCTTTGTTTCCTATAAATTCAGTAGCCACCTAAAATTATAGGTACAGAAACATGAACTGCATCTCCACAGGGGAGACTAGAATCACTTCTGCCAATCACTGACCCAAACCAGTGTGAATTAGATTCTCATATGCATTGGAATTGTACTGAAATTTCAGAAACAAAAATTTCACTAAACATATAAATGCTATTTTCTACAAAAGTTTTTAAATGCATAAGGCAATTATCAACTTTCAGTCTTTGAATTCATTAACATTTATTAAGTGCTTGTTGTAGATGGGATTTTGGATGCTAAGAGTTTTAAAAAAAGGAACTTGGGTAATTTACATTACAGATTAATCTCTTAAAGAGCTATCAGTGCCATATTTTGAGCATCAAATTTATTATGAATGTTGTTAGTGCCATTAGAGCTTTATTCCTTTTGTGTTTTAAAGTGTATTCATATTACAAATATTATATTTGGCAAATAGTACATTTTTAGATAAAACTGTTAATAGTAGTGAGCAGACTAGAAGAAAATCCACTTATAATCATCAAATGTTTTGCTGTAGTGCATGACTTACTTTTTATATCTTGGAGTAGACATTTATAATTTAAGGGCCAAAGATGGAAATTTTGTTCAATAATCATATTCTTTTATTTATTTATTTGTTCCAGGGATCAAACTTACTACCTTGCGCTTGCCAGGCGGGCGCTTATGCCACTGAGCTAAATCCCCAGCCCAAATAACTACATTCTTAAAGTAAAATACAATGTGCATTTCATAGAGAATTTATTCCTGTACAGATGACAAAGCATTTGAACTAGAGAGAAATGCTATTGAAACACTGTGATCTTTATTTCATTGTTTATTCACATTTGCACTGGACATAGGCTATATTAAAAAAAGATATACAGCATAAACCTACAAATTACATTTTATAATTGAATTCATCTCCTATTTATTTGGTATTCACGTATGCAAAACAACTTCATAAAGGAGTCCAAAAAGTTAATAGCAGTTAAAAAAAAAGTGTTTAGAAACTCCAAGGGACAGCTTGGTATTAAGAAAATGTGTCAAAGTAAACCAAAGCAAGTAATCCCTTATAGTTGACCTTTTTTGAAAATTGGAAGTTATCTGGGAAACATCCTGATGCAAGTCTAAGGCAAAGTTAAGTTACAGAATCAAATGCTTCGTACATCCATACATATATTTCTAATCCCCACTAGGCTGATGCTCCGTGGGTACCAATTGGCTGGCAGTCAGCAAACCCTAGATGGGAGACCCAGGTGCTTCCGTTTATGCTCACACTGAGTCCAAGTGCACGCCTGTGCTCGCATGTTGTTGCGTCCTTAGCCGCTTCCACTGTTTGGATGAAAGTAAACAATAAGTAGGATCTGACCTAGTTATGTTTGGAAGAGTTCTCAATTAAATGAGACATTGTGTATGAAGTGCTTGGCAAATAAAGAGCCTGATACATGTTAGCTTTTAAAAAATTCTGCTCTTGCATTGTTTGGAAGCCCAAAATAGCAGCGCAAGCTCCATTTCCAACCTTGGGTAGGACTATTTGCAAACATTTTATTCAAGTATCACAGGAGACAAGACTTGCATTGTAGTATTCGTGGGACAAGAAGGAAGTTAAGAGCTAATTTTGCCATATTCCCTTTTTTGCAGTCCTCAGCTCCCTTTAAAATTAGCAGTCTTGGATAGACTTCTGATAATTTTATCCAACTTGCAAACTAAATATACAGTCAGCGTGCCTTTCTTAGGTCGAGTGGAACAGGAGAGCACCTTACCAAAATGAATGACATAAATGACAACATCCTGCTAAATAAATATCTTAGGTAAATTCCTATTGGTAACAAAAGCACAGTGACTATATTCGCATAAACCAACACGAAGATCTACAGGCCACGGAGAAAGCTTTAGTCCTTTTCAGACATGCTAAAAACTAGAGAACATTTTTTTTTCTTTCAGGGGTCACTGACTCATAAGTTAGAAAACAATAAAGGGTGGCCCTGAAGCAAGGCCAGCAGATCGCTGTAGCTGCTGGTTTCAAACAGGAGCCTAAAGAGAATTCTTTCTGTGGTCTGTTAGCCATTTCAGAACTTTGGAAATGGAATGGTCAATTCATCAGAAAGAAATAGCAGGTGAGTATGGTGGACTTTAGGGGGCCTGCAGGGGAGAGACCCTGGCGCCTCAGGACTTACACCATGCAGTTGACTCGGGGTGCCTGCCGGGAGAACAAGGAGCTCTTCCCCTCTCTGGGGGGGCAGCTGAGAGTGTGGCGGACTTTCGGCCTCAAGGGGACCTGTAGTTGACTTGGGGTGCTGGGAGAACAAGGAACTCCCCCACTCTCTGAGGGCGGCTGAGAGTGTGGCAGACTTTCAGCAGCCCGAAGGAGAGAGACCCTGGTGCATCGGGACCTGCACCATGTGGTTGACTCAGGGTGCCAGGAGAACAAGGAACTCCCCCTGCTCTCAGGGGGGCGACTGTGATCCTGCCTTCGTGTGGGCTGAGAATCAGACATCTCATATGTAGTCCTGTCCCCCATCCCGTGCCCCCCTCCCTCTCCCCCCTGCCTAGCAAGTGGGAGCCAGTGAACTACACATCTTGTGAAAAGATTGGCTATGTTATTTAGTAAGAGCTCTCCATATGCAAAGATAAGGGCAACCATTTGGAAGAAAACGAGAGACAATATGACAGATAGTGAAGATCTCTGGTTGTCTAGCTTTGAAATTTATGCTTTCTTATGTCCCATTCTGTTCTGTTTTGTTGTGTTTAATTTTACTCCCTTTAAAAATAAAATAAAAAAAGAAAACAATAAAGGGTCACAAAAGCATTTAAGAGGAACTTAATTTGGTTATTAATGCATTGTTTTAAAAAGTCATATTAAGAGTAAATAAGATACAAAATCTTCAATAAATATTGTGAAAGGGTAAGAAACTGCTCCGAGGGGAAAAAATAACTCAAGGAAAAGGAGAAAAGAAAGAAGGGAAAAGAAAAAAAGATATAAATTTGTATATATATACATAAGATAGCTAAGATGATTGTACTACTAATTCTATTAGTTCTTGGAACAAAAAGCTAACACTCATGGGATTAGATCAATTTTGAATGTTTATTTCTGGTAATCTGAGTAACTCTTTTGAAGACCACTGCAAAAGGGCAAACTTAGTTATGTTTCTACCACCTTGTTTTGAAAGCCTATATTGTTATTGTTTTGGGCTCTTTGTTATTGTTATTTATTTGTCTCTTTTGTATCTTGTTTTTCTTGTATTTTGTTTTGCTTTGTTTTGTTTCCCCTCTAATACAGAAAGGATAGGTGTACATGTATAGGCTTATACATGCCTAGAACTTCTAAAGTGTTTATAAGAATTGATTTTATTATGTATGATTGTATCAACAGCTATTTAGAAGAGAACAAGACATTATGGTAGCCATTGCTGATTTTCTGTCATCTTGCTTTGAAGTTCAGTAATGCTTTTATTCTTTGTTTTGATTGGTTTTAGTCTGTTTTGTATTATTTAATTTTAATATGTGTGAAGGTATAGACAGCTATTTTGAAGAGAACAAGAGACATTATGGTAGCCATTGTTAATTTTCCTATTGTCTGGTTTTGAAGGCCTGTGATGCTTTCATTCTTTTGATGGGTTTTATAGTATTTTGTTTTGTTTAAATTCCTTGCAGGGGAAGATATGGACGTCTATTTCAAAGAAAAAAGAGACATGGTAGCCACTGCTGATTTCCTGTTGTCTTGTTTTGAAATCCTATGTTGCTTGCATTGTTTTGTTCTGTTCTGTTTTGTTTTATTGTCTTTAAAATAAAAAATAAAAAAATACATTAAAAGTGAAATTTCAATGATTTAAAAACTAAGAATGTCAGGTGGGATTATAGGGTTTCAACTCAGTGATAAAGCATGTGCCTAGCATATGTGTGGCCCTGGAGTTGATCCTCAGCACCAGAAAAAAAAAGTTAAGAACAAGATAACATGAAATTTTTATTCAATATGTGCCCAATGTTGGGAATATTTTAAGTGTGTGTGTGTGTGTGTGTGTGTGTGTGTGTGTGAGAAACTTGGAAAAGATAAAGGGAAAGATTGAGATCAACAGAGAACCAAGAAGAACCAAGAAAGAGAAAAACATAGGACAGGTTTGGTGTTTTTTAAAATTTATTTTATAATACTCCTGCAATATTTCATCTTTTTCAGAAATCATATTTTTTCTTGCTATCATTGAAAAAAAGAGTACTTATTGTAACTATATGCTGTTTTCCCCTTGAAAATTTTACTGGGTCTTGTTATGGTTTGTGTCTGTACTCCCAAAGCCTCATGTGGTCATGGGGCTGGGGGTGGGCTTTTTGGAAGTGGCTGGAGCTAAGAGTTTCTGACTGAATCCTAGTCAATGCAGGGATTAAGAATGTGAGAGCTACACCCACCCTAGGGTGGGTAGTTTACATACAACATAAGGGAGGGAAAGAGGCTTGCTCCCTCCCTCTTCTCTTAACTGCATTTGCTGTCTTCTGTTGCCAAAAACTGTTGCCTTTCTGCCATGTGCCACCCTGCCTTGTAGTCAACTGATTATAGACTCAAACCTCTACTGTTGGGGCACAATTGTAACATAGGAACACATTTATAAGATAGCAGACTAATACGTATTTCATGGTCAATTAGAAGTCTCTAAGTTTCTGTTCTGCTGCTTCTGCTAAATTCAATTGACCTTGACAGTGTCTACAGCCCAGCTACATACCTCTGATGAACAATGAGTCAGAGTAACTGTCTATACCTTAAGGCACCCTGGGCTAATTCAAGGGCCTTCAGCTATGCTCACTCTCTAAGGCCCCCCTCTGTGTTCCCAGAGTGTTTCTGTATTATGATAAACAGTTCCTTTGTTTCAAGACTAGCCTGCCTGTCAGTGTATGACTCAAGGTATGTAATCAATTATGTAATGTTTAGTCACTGGCTTTGTATCTCCCACTTCTAAATTCTATATAAATTAAACTCTTCCTAAATTCAGCACTGTTGCCCTTGAGGAATTATCTCACAACAGTCCAGGTGTGAAGATCCAACAGTCCTGCCTTCTTATCTCCTTGGTGCAAAGAGTCTTCCTTTTGGTTTGGTTTGGCTTGGCTTGGGAATTTTCCTGCAACACTACAAACTGTGAGCTAAGTAAACTTTTCCTCCTTTAACTTTGGGTGTTGGGTATTTTGTCCCAGCAATGAGAAAAGTAACTCAGACAAGTTTGTCACTGTCCAACTAAATGTTTTACAATGCTGAAAATGTTCTGTATCTGTGCTGTCTTACATGGTAGCCACAAGTGACTACTGAGTACATGAAATGTGCTACTATAGGATAGCAATGGAATGTTAAGGTTTTGTCAAAGTAAATAATCACATATGGCTGTCTGATTGGACAGTGCAAGTGTAAGGGACACTTACAATGGAAAGGAAATTTTTTTAAGGCAATGTGCAGATGAATAAGCACTGATAAAATTAAATGAGAGTGAATTAGAGCCTTTCAGCTGATATTCTTCCTTCCCTAAAGTGTTTCCTCTCCTTGTCATATACAAAAAGTACTCAACAGGTATTATTATTGCTATTAGTTACTACAGTCATGTACTGCATAACAGGGTTTTGATCAGTGATGCACCTCTGTTGATCTAGGCAGGCCAGTGCACAGCTGCAATCCCAGTGACTCTAGCCGCTGAGGCAGAAAGATTGACGGTTTGAAGCCAGCCTGAGCAATTTAGCAAGACTGTCTCTAGTTAAAATCAAGAGCAGTGGGGATGTAGTTCAGTGGAGCCCGGGTTCAATATCTAGTGCCATAATAAATACACACATAAATTAAAAAATAAAGGAATTGAAATATTTTCATCACTATTGATGCCTGCCTTCTGCCTCAATCTCTTGAATAGCTGGGATTTCTTTTCTTTTTTTTTTTTTCCATTTAGAGGGGTCAAGAATATAATTCAGTGGCACAGCATGTGCCTGGCAAGTGTGAGATCCTGAGTTTGATTCTCAGTACACACACACACACACATACACAAATCATTTAGAGTATACTCATTGTACTTATAAAAAATGTATTATGAAACAGAATGGTGTTATTTAGGGAGCAGCCTCATACATCTTGAGTTTGCCATCTCTTGATTGCATAATTATTTCTGCATTTGACGTAAGCTCATGTTGTTTTGTTCATTATGCCTCTAGGAGCAATAGAGAATTATATACATATACATGTACATATGCATATACATTGTGTAGTCTATGTGCGTAATAGGCATCTAGACTAGGTTTGCATAAGCACACTATATGATGTTTGAAAAACAACAAAATCTCTGGGCTAAGTGAAGCATGACTGTACTATCAAAACCAGTCTCAGAACACAGTGATCTTGCTTTAGGGATGTGTTCAATGTATTTGGATGAATTATTATTTGTGCGTTATATCTAAACTCCCATTATTACAAAATAAGCAAAGTGTTACATTCACTGACCTTTAAAGAAATAGGATGAGGGCGATGAAATGCTGCACTTGGCTCCTTGGTTGACAGTCTGTGTCTCTTATTCTTGTTTGCAATCTTTTTTTTTTTTTTTTTTTTTTTTTGGTACTGGGGATCGAACTCACGACCTTGCACTTGCCAGGCAGGCGCTTAAGCCGCTGAGCTAAATCCCCAGCCCTGTTTGCAATCTTTTAATTACTGCCTATTTTTTCTAGGTGGTGAATCCTCTTTGAGGGAGTAGAAACAAAACCAATGGCAGATGTTGCAGTTAAAACAGCCAGGTTAAGTGCACATGATATATCTATCTGCTTGATTTTTAGTAGCCCGAGCAACAAGGCTTTTACGAAGTATTCAGTACTTCATGCTGTCATTTTCATTAATAAGTAGCTATCAGCAGTTTGCGTACTGTACCAGTACTGCTCAGCATCATTTGATTACTTTCCAGGGGCTATTCATTTTCTTTAGCAATAATTAGCATTTCTCTTACTGGGAAACTATGAATGTTTTCTTTGGTTCTTGGAAGAATCACATTTTGGATCTCATATCATTCTCAAAAATGAAAGATGTGGAATGTGAATGAATCACTGTTTAGTTACGGAGAATCACCCTACTGTGTTGCACAGCAGGTCATCGATAATCAAATAAATTATGAATCAAAAAAGTCACGGTAAAGGTAGTCAGCCTTTCATAAAATTGTGCACTAGGGTATCTCAAAAATAATTTTTAAACTAAGCCCTTCATGTTGATTACTTTTGGACCGGGATAAAAATTTTACCCACACCTTTCATAGTGATTTGGAATCAGTGCTTCCAATGACCTCTATGTCCAATGACCTTTACAGGAATCTTTTTTTCTCTTTGCTCAATAACGATCAACTGCCTGCTGCTGTGTCAGCCACAAGGTTCCTGGGGTGAAGGGTAAGAGATAGGACTACAAACCCCACGCCACCCCTGCAGCACTTCTCTTCCACTTTAGCAGCAGCCAAGACGGCTGGCATTCCCCCGCTGGCAGCGCCAACGTGAAATAAGTCCTCTGGTCACACGCCAGCGGCGTAAGACTCACAGTGCTGCGAAAGCACTCCGCTTCCGCGTCGGCAAGCAGCGTGGGCCCTGACGTTGCCACGCCCTGACGTCAGGCCGACGTGCAGCGCAGTCACCCGGGAGACCGGGAAAGCCGTTGGTGCCGGCGGAGCCCGGGTCTAGGTGAGAGACAATGGTTTCCCTCAATCCCTGGACGACCCGGTCCGCCCGGACGCAGTTCCGGAGCGGAGGCGTGGCGGTTCCCGCGAGCCCGCCGGGCTCAGCGCCGTCCGGGAATGTGAGGCTCTGCTTTCTCACCCCCGCTCCCTCCTCCTACCTTCCGGCAGTGTCTGGTCCCGGGGGAGCGGGGTTAGCGAGGAACAGATTTCAAAGCCCTTCTTGCAGCTGTGTCGGGCCTTGCAGTTGGTTTCCATTTGGAAATTCCCGCCGCCTCAGGAAAGTCTTAGAACGTGAACTCCCATTTCCCCTGTCCCTGACCTGCTCACTGTGGGTGATTTACGCCACGGGAATGGTTCTTTACGAAAGGGCCTGAAAACTCAACGTGAATGAATGACCCGACGTGACACTGGTGCGAGGAAGGGAATCGGAAGTGAACAATAAAGATATTTCTGCATTCAAAAAACAAAGAAATCCTTCTTGTCCCCGTGTTAGAGAGCAGGTTCACACACGCCGATGTAACTAGCCACGTATCACTTCACCTCGTGCCAAAGGGCAGGCTCTCCGTGTGTGTTGTAAAAGATCCTAAGGGACTTGCTGGACAAAACACTTAATGTAAGAGGAAGTTAAAAGTTACAGCTTTCCCAGGTGCCAAACTGGAAAGAGCCTTCCCCTCAAGTATTTGTGAAAGCTTCTATACCTTTTCATAGGTATGCAGATCTTCCTAAGGACTCAGAAATGCCATTTCTTTAAAATATAAAGTTGATGGTAAAGCAGTAAACAGTAAAAAAAGTAGAGCCTCATCTCCTTGTCATTTGGGAAGTTTAGCCTAGGTGGCTTAGTGGTAATCAACTGCATAGCCAACTGCGTGCATTCTTAAGTGGAAATGCAATTAGCTGACACAGATGATTACCCCAAGGACCAGGTGAATTTAAGATCCACTGTAAAAGAATGCATTGCATATCAAACCGTGTTGTAGTCTAACACCAGGGCAAGTTACCCGTCTTCTTGAGACATGTATCTAATGGATACATACATGAGTCTTCTTGGTTGTGTAAAATGGGATTTGTTTGTAATCTAGTGAGCAGATGGGTGTAGTATGTATTAAAATCTAGTTCAGTACTGTAATTTTTTTCTTTCTACATGTAGAGAGTTTTCTAAAAACAGTATTTTAATTTCTAATTTTTGCTCAATAATCAACCTGCCAATTCCTCTGATTGGTCATAAATTGGTCATAAATTGGAATAGTCTCAGACAATAAAGATGCTAAGTAAAAATTGTTCCAATGGTGCTTTGTTTGGATAATCACTCTGATCCATGTTTTCACAGACTTTTATAGGTGATATTTTTAAGGTGAGATTTAGTTGGAAATTACAGGAAAAAAAATTGGACTCCTAGTAGAATTAAAAATGTTACTTTTTATTTTACCAAAAATGAGTCCACTATAAAATGGCAGCAAGAAGAATAATGAGGCTTCCGGTCTCTTGCCACATGACTGACAATCTACCACACATGAGCTTTTGTGATTAACGTGATTATTTGATTAACCGTATGAGCCCATGTGGGCATAAGTTGATTTTACCCCAATGGTTGGCTTCAGTTAGCTTTACCAAACACACATCATATTGTTTTAGGTGGAATGACAGTTCATTAGTTATTTTTGTTTTTTTGTTTTTGAGACACAGTCTCACTGTGAAGCAGGCTGAGCCTGAGCTTTGTAGCTGGCTTTGAACTTGGAGAGATCCTCTTGCCTCAGCCTCTCAGTGTGAGTCCCTGAGCCACCATGCCCAGTTGGTTGTTTTAAATACTCATTGAAGTCACTAACAATGGATGTATGAAGAATCCTATCTTCTACTAGTGGTTGCACGTTATAGATATAATGTCACTGTGTTTGTTTTGTTTTGTTTTTGTCAACTCCACTTTTCCTGCCACCTTTATGGTGGCTAGCATTGGCCTTTCTCATATAGTACTGTGCATCTCCGGTCTCTCTTTCTCTGATAAAATGCACACAATCTCAGGAAGCCTTCAGTAACTCACTACCACCACCTGAAAGAGGACATTTTTCTGTTCTGACCTCTTGGACTGCTCTTATTTATAACCCGCATCTCTCAGGCCTTCCTCCCTGCTCTGGAACTATGTGCTGATGTCGTCTGACTCTGCTACACACCCTCCTCAGTACCCCGATCTGTATAAACATCCTTCTCTCATGAAGCCACACTGGCTATTCTTCATATTTGGGAAAGAGTAAAAACAAAAGCAAAAACTGTAAAGTGCTCCTTCCTTTACTTTCTGGTTTTATGAAAGTAGTGATAGAGTTTCATATGCAGTTACTTTTATTAGAAAATCTGTTAAAAGTGAGATATCTGTATAAAATTATATAAATATCCTTCTTAGATAAAATTGGCATTTGGCTTCTGATACTTTGACAACTTTTGTTCATGGTTTTCATACATATTTAACTTGGTAACTAAATCTTTTTGTACTTCATTTAAACTAGCATTGATGCCACAATTGCTTTTCTTATGTGTTGAAATAAAATACTACATTTAGATTTTTTTCTAGCAGCTTTTAAGAAGAAAAATATAAAAATACTAGATTAAATGAGTCTATTTAAAATTTTAAGTTACACTGTATACAAAACAAATAATTAGTAGTAAACCTCAACAGAAATAACTATTGAGCTACAAAGTTGTAACAAAATAGAAAATAATATTAATTCAGCAATCTCCCTCTATGGTTTCTTGTTCTGTTGGCCTACATAATAGAGAAAACCCCAGTTGCACCTTTTAACCTTGAGCTGATGAAACAAACATCTGTTGAAACAATTACCACCATTCATTTACTCCTAGGAATTTATAAATCATCTGAATTTCAATTTTCTTCACGTTTTTTTCAATGCTAACAGTTGCCTTCAATTATTTTGCTTCAGAGCTCTGTCAATATATTTTGGGAAATTATGGATCGTCACATTCCCATGCATGCTTTACCTGAAGAAATCCAAGAGGTATGATATTACATTATTACAGTGTAGTATTAATATTTTAGCGGTTAGATAATTCTGAAACATACAGGAGTGAATTTAGAGGTTTTACATTTGTTTCGGTCATTGACTATGCAATGAATTGGTGGAGTGGGAAAGGTAATATTACAGTGGACAGAATTATGGGAGTTCAATGCAAAGAATATTTATTCCTGTGAAAGAAGACAGATATGATTACCACAGAGTATTTGACTTAGTAGTTATGGAGGACCAGTGAAAAGAACTTAGAAACTTTCATGATGCTAAATTTCTCTCTGTATATGCTGGCATAAGTACTTTCACTTATGCCAGTTCTCACCAGACACTTTTTAAACCCTTTATATATATTGACTCGTTTTATCTGGCTAAAAGTCTTTACAATGTCAATGCTCCTCTCCTCCTTGTTAATTTACATCTGTCCTTAGGCAGAGGTGTTTTTCCCCCCATTTAGTCTGGCCATCCACAGTTATTAAAATAAATTTAAAATCTCTTTAAAAATGATTGACTTAAAGTGTGAGATACAACCCCAAAGCTTAGTTATTAATATCCAGTCTTCCCAATAATTGTACCATTAATTCTTAATTAACCACTAATTTGTTGAATTGTAATTAAAAAACTATACTCACCTTTCAGATAGACTGTAACGCATGTTGCTTTGGGCTGCCTGTTAGCGTTAACCACGCTGTTTATTTAACTTGACCCTTATTCTTAGTACCTGTCCTTCACATTTATGTAAACCGTGACTTGGCGGGAACTGTAAGGGAACCCTAGTTACCAGAAAAGATCTTTTAAATCATTGCATCTGATTTCTTTACCTTTGAAGTGCAAACGAGTAAGGACAGACAGTTCTCAGTTGTGCTTATTTATACTCACCTGAGAAATGGTGCTTCCGTGTGTTTGGAGACGAGATGTCCTCACCTGAACTGAGTTCCTTCCATGTCCTGGCCTGATTGCGACAGAAATTAAAAGAAACCAAACAAAATAAAAATATCTGTAAGAAGCAATACCTGCACTTCAGTTTCTAGTCACCTGTCAGGAAGAAGATATAAAATGACATTTAAAAAACAAAATATCTCTACAAGATAGTATGAGTTAAGTTCCATGTAAGATAGTGTCTGTTGTGAGAATGGGGAAGGGGGAGAAGGGATTCCTAGATGTTGGGGTGGTCAGAGGGGTTTATGCAGGAGGTGAGATGGCGTGATCATGAACCCTGAGCCTTTGTGGAGGTGCAGGATAAGGCACCCTAATCCAAAGAAACAGCAGCTTCCCAGTGAGAAAAAGCTGGTCAGTGTTCAACAGCTTTGCTGTTTCAAATACATAAAGCAGGAATTTTATTCTCATATTTGAGGTACTTCAGCTGTGAATAGTGTAAAAAATGTTAACACAAGCGTTTCATAAACCTGCAATTATATTCTAAAGTAGGAAAGGCAGGCAGTTGTCTACGCAGAAGTGAGGATGACCCAAGAGGTTTAACTGCTTAAATTCCTGGATAAGTGCTGCTTGTAGGCATTTTACTACACAATGTTTAGACTATAGAAGACAGTTTTGTACTTCTTAAGACCTAAGTTACATATTTTTTTGTGGAAAAATAATGATTATACCTATTACGTACTACGTGAGTATAAAGCAACCACAATGTACATGTGTATCGCAAAGCTTATAAAAGTCATTTAAATAAGTTTTTCTTTCCCATTACTACTTGTGTTTGGTTTATCTACATTGTCCATAGTTGAACTTATTTAGTTGTTTACTGATCAAGCTGCATATCTGTACTGCATATGTTACTCTTTATAGAATAATATTACATGTATGGATATATAGGTTGAGCGTACCTAATCTGAAATTCAAAATGCTCCAAAGTCTGAAACTTTCAGCATCACCATGATCCTGCAAGGGAAAATGTCACAATTGCAAAATTTTGTTTCATTTACATCTTTATTAAACATATTATATAAAATTATCTTCAGTCTGTGTGTATAAGGCATACATGAAACATAAATGAATTTTGTGTTTAAACTTAGGTACTATCCCCAACGTGTCTCATTATGTATCTGCAAGTATTCAAAGATCTGAAAAAGATCTAAAATGCTTTCAATTTGTAGTGGTGACAAGAATAGTTCAGAGTAGAGCCAATTCACTTTTAAGGTGAAGGAAAGAAAGTTTTTTAAAATAATGACTTGGAACATGTTCTCCATTTCTTTATAGAGGAAAAAAAGGAATTGAGGTAGGGGGATCAGTGTAGAGAGACAGAGGTCTTTCAAGGGCTCCCCTCCCTAAGCTTTCTTGTTCTTCTATTAACTTTTTGTGTTACATTATATGCTGGCTCCCCTTTCTAAAGAAGCCCCTGCTGTGTTTCCTTTTTTTCCCCTATAGACAAGGAAAATCAGTGTAGAAATCAGAGAGGAGAAGGTGAGGAGGCCCTTTCTTATTTCTTTTTTTCTATACTTTTGCTATGTGGTATGGAAATGTATGATACATTAGAATGTGAAAATGGCAATACTATACTGTATTGTTAAAAACAAAATGAGTAGTAGTAGAGAAAAGGTAGGGAGAAAATATGTGAGGGAGGTGACCACCAAAGAACAAATATGGAGAATGATGATGATAACAAACTAATTGAAACAGAAAAGTGGCCTCTTTTTCCTGTGACACTGAAGCAGGCGAGGTCAGGTTCACCACATGAATGTCACACCCTCTGCCTGGCTTCTCTTCACTCTCCATCAGTTCTCTGAGGATGGACTGAGACAGTTTGCCTAAGTATCTTCCTGCCAGGAGTTCCTTCTGACAGGAGGTGCAGCTCAAGTGTCAGTCACGGGGCCCCATCAGATGCTCCTGACCCCTCTCTGAGGAAAGGCTGGAAAACTGCCTCTAAGCTGGCAGAGATCCGGGAAAGATCTAGGCCCATCATTAACATAACATAGTTTGGGGAAACTTGAGGAAACTATGACTAACACAGAGGCTACTGTTTTTAGCTCCGCCATTTTTGCAGAGATGCTGCCTCTGGCAGTCAAGCAGCTGCTTCTCTTGAAGCTCCCTGAACTGCCATGACAACTGCAGCTACCCGGTGGGAAGTGTCTACCCAGACCACAGTGGGCTTGAAGTTAAACTAAGCAGCAGGGTCCAACCGGAAGGCCTGAACCTAGACTGTCTTAGGCCAATCCACAGGCTCAATTATGGACCGATCACAGGCCCGCTGCTGCTACCTAAGCAATGTTACGCTCATGTTTCTAGGGCTGGGAAGGCTCTTTGTGGTAAGTTGACCCGACCTCCAGCACAGGTACAGGCACAGGCACAGGCACAGGCCCTGTTTAAATAAAGCCTCATCCCGTGGTCCTGTAAATCTAGTCATGCTTTTTTTCTCAGGTAGTGTCGACTCTGAAGGCCTTATAAATCCTGAGATTCTTATCCCAGGTAGTGTGGACAGAGAGGTTGCTTCAAAAAAAGAACTATAAACACAAGTGGCTGATAGCCCTGAAGAGCTCCAGAGACCAACAGCTGACAAAGAACAGTGGCACTGACAACAGCAGTGTCCGGCAGTGACCAGCAACCATCGATATTGACTGATGGTGTCAGGCATTGCCTGGCAGCAGTGTCTGGTAGCAACAAAGACTGGTGGCACCAACCAGTGGCACCAGCTGGCAATCTAGGACCCAGAGCTGCAAGACCTTTGGAGGCCCAGAAGACTGAGGCACATTGCCACTCAAAGCTTGTAGCCACCAGCAGAGCTCCACTTTGGCCAATTTGTGATTGCTATATAAATTGATGGGAGGTGCCGGGGTGAGGTGGGCCGACACTCGCTGATTGTTGATGTTGCTAGAGAATCCATTGTCTGCTTAGAAGGGGAAGATTGTGAAATCATCCCTGAGGAATCTAAAATAATCTTTGACTTTCGTGTCTTGGTCTTTTTAGCTGTTTTATGTCTCTCTTGGTCTCCTCGCTTCTCCTCTCCTCTCCTTTCTTTTTCTTTTTCTTTCTGTGCTAGGGATTGAACCAAGGAACTTCACACTGAGCTACATCTCCAATCTTTTATTTTATTTTATATTTTGAGGTGGTCTAGGTAAGTGTCCCAGGCAGGATATAATTTGCTGTCTTCTTGCTTCAGCTTCTAGAGTGCTAGGAGTACAGGTGTGCACCACAATACCCAGCTTTGTTTTGTTTTTTATCGCAACTTGGGTTGTTCTGTTTTGTTTTTGAAACAGTGTCTCGCAGTATAGTACAGGCTGGCCATGAACTCACTGTGTAGCTTAGGCTGACCTCAAACAGCCTCCGGAGTCCTGGGATTACAGGCCTGGGGCACCACACTGACTTCCTCACAATTTTTGACTGAGCCCAGAATACAGTACTTCTCAGACTTTCAAATCCTAAAGTGGCAGAAATGTAAAAGAGGCCATAAGCTGGACAGAAAGACCACCCATTGTCACCTGCTGGGCTTTGCATTTTACTTGGGTATATACTTAGACCATATTTCTCAATCTACTTTTGCTCTGTGCTAAACTGATTTCTAACTGTGTTTGATTACAGCTAGTTAACAGTGGTGCTAGAATTTTCATCCAAGGGGCTGGGGATTTAGCTCAGTGGCATAAGCACCTGCCTTGCAAGCGTCTGGTCGTGAGTTTGATCCCCAGTTCCAATAAAAAAAAAAAAAAAAAAAAGAAGTATAGGATTTTCATCCAGTATTCTGAAACAACATACAGCACACTTCTATGTTGATTTTTTTTTGGACACAGTTTAAAACTAAAAAAAATTACTGATTAGCGAAATAATAATTCTATACTTTTCTCCCTCATGAATATCAATCCATTTTAGAAATATATCAGATCTCTAGGAAAAAAAGAAAAAAACCCAATGAATATTTTTTCTCTTCTGCTGTTTTGGCTAGGGAACATATGGAAACATCAGAACAGCAGCAACAAAATAGCAAAAAAATTAGTTTTCACAAATAAAATTGGTATCTTTTTTTTTTCTAGAATAGTGACAAAGTGAAGACTTGCTATAGCATTTTAGCTTCAGGAGATCTTTATTACCACAAGACACAAAGTAAAATAAAGAGATCGGAGTTGTTTATTTTGCAAAATAGAAGTAGCAATGCAAGGGCTGGAGAGCGCACTGTTCTTTCTGGGATAACAATCCCTTTCCTCAGCAGTAACAGCTCATTTTGTCCTGTTTCAGTAAAGTAATTTTAGTACTTTGGAACTTTGAAATTTATTCAGAATAACAGTTTTATATTTCCAAGCACAAATTACCATTGCCAGAAAAAATAAACTTAATTTTCCAGGTCATCTTGGGCCACTGTGGCTAGGTTCAGAGTTTGTGTTGAGTTAGAGAGGAACAAATGGAAAAAAGAAAATGGTTATAGAAATGTTAGACCTGGCATCCTGAAAAGCTGTGATAAATAAATGAATAAATGAATGAATGTGTGAGGGGTATTTTCAAACAATTGCAATTTTGAAACCTATGACAAAAGACATAGGAAGCTGTGTAATTTACAAAGAAACTCTTCCCTCAATACCGTGATCCTAAGAATTCATTAGGAGGAGTAATTTATTTCAAACTATGAATCTTGAAAAATCTGCATTTGCCAATTTGTAATCAAAATATATGTTGATGACTGGTCTCAGTAAGTCATAGTTTTCTTTCTTTCTTTCTTTCTTTCTTTCTTTCTTTCTTTCTTTCTTTCTTTCTTTCTTTCTTTCTTTCTTTCTTTCTTTCTTTCTTTGTCTTTTTGAGACAGGGTCTCACTGGCAGTTCAGGCAGGCTTTGGGCTCACTTTGTAGCCCAGGCTGGTCTTGAACTTGCAATGATCCTCCTTCCTTAGCCTCCCAAGTGCTAAGATTACTGGAATGCACCACCATGATGGACTGAGAGTTTTCTAAAGTTAGGTTTCCTAATAGAAAATAGATATTGGAAGAAATATGCTTTGGAAACATACTTAGATACACAAGTGCATCCTGCATATCTCACATATTAGGAAGCCAACATTTCTGATTTTGCTCAATAAAATATCTTTATGATTTAATCTACGATATGTTAATTCAAATTAAATTGATTTTATTATTTTGATATTAAACTTACTCTTTTGAAATAACTGTAGATTCACATGTAGTTGTTAGAAATAATACTGAAGGGTTTCATGTATCCTTTGGTCAGCTTTCCCTGGTGTAGCATTTGGCAAAACTAAAGTACAGTGTCATAGCTGTACTTGATATTAACTGTTAATACCGACAAGATACAGAACAAGCGTAACACATGTTTCCCTGTTCCCCTTTCTTCTTTCCAGTTCATGACCTTGGCATCCATCCATCTGGTCTCCAATAATTTTGTTATTTTAAGAATGTTATGTAAGTGGAATTATGTTGTGTATGTCCTTTGGGGATTAGATGTTTTCACTTGAATTCTCTGGAGCTTTTTTCAGGTGGTTGTTTTGAGGGAGGAGAGGGGAAGAAAGAAGAAGATGATACATGTAAATGCACTAATAGGCAATGATGAATGTATTCGCTTTGTGTCATAAATAAATACAGTTAATTTGTTTTAATCATAAATCATCAGCTTCTTAGGTTTATTCACTTTTATTGCTCAGTAGTATTCTGTAAATATACTAGTTTATTTAACTGTTTACCTGTTAAAGAGCATCTGGGTTTTTTTCCCCCCAGTTTTTGGCTATTACATATAAAACTGCTATAAATGTTCATTCATGTGAACATGTGTCTTCATTTTCCTAGGGTAAATGCTTAAGAGTTTAATTGCTGGGTTGTATGATAGTTGGTATTTTAAGACACTGTTAAATTGTTTTCCAGAGTGGCTATATCAATTTATACTCTCATCTGCACTATATGAGTGACTCAATTTCTTCATGTTCACTAGCATTGATACTGTTACTATGTAGTATGTAGTGATATCTCATTGTGGTTTAATTCGTATTTTCCCAGTGGCTAGTAATGTTGAACATCTTTTCATATGCTTGTTAAACATCTGTATATCCTCTTTAGGTGAAACGTCTCTTTATGTCTTTTGCTCATTTTAACTGCTGAGTTTTAAGAATTCCTTATGTGCGTAAGTATTGGTCAGATAATATGATTTGAAAATACTATCTATATTATCTTTTTTTTTTTTTTGCAGAGCAAAAGTACTTAATTTTGGTGAAGTCCAAGTATCAAATATTCCTTTGGTAGATTATGTTTTTGTTACCAAATATAGAATTCTTTGACTAATTTAGATCTTGAAGATTTCCCCGATTTTTCTCCTAATATACATCTGTATATAACTCTATCACATATTTATATGTATATATATTTTTTTCCTCTGCTATACTGAATGTTGAACCCAGGGCCTTGCAATGAACTATATTCCCAGCCCTTTTTATTTTGAGATTATCACCAGGCTGGCCTTGAATTTGTAGTCCATCCTGAGTAGTTGGGGTTATAGACATGAGCCACTGTACTCACTTTTAAAATAAGATTTTTATGTTTTACAATTAAGTCTGTGATCCATTTTAAATACACTTTTGTATATAGCATGAATTTTAAGTTAATGTTCTTTTTTTTTAAAACCTGTGACTAGTCAATTGAAATATTTGTTGAGAAGGCTATTTCTTTTATTGAATTCTTTTTGTACCTTTGTAAAAATTCATTTTGGCATATTTACAGGTCTGTTTCTAGGTTCCATATTCTGTGCCATTGATCTATGTACCTTTCTTTTTACTGGTACAACACAATCTTGATTTCTGTAGCAATATAATATGTCTTGAAATTACAGTGATTTCTTTCATTTTATTCTTATTTTTTCAGGATTATTTTTAGCTTTTCTAGTTCCTTTGGCTTTCTGAATAAATTTGAATATCTTTCTGAGATTTTCATAGGAATTAAATTATGCCTATTTATCAATTTAGGGAGAATTGATATCTTTACTATTTTGAATCGTCCAACTCCATCCAAATACATACTGGTATGTATTTCCCTTTATACAGATGTTCTTTAATTTAGTTCATCAACATTTTGTAGTTTTCAGCAATAAATTGTATACATATATTGTTAGATCTATACCTAGGTAATTTAATGTTTTTAACAAGTTGTGTGTGTGTGTGTGAGTGTGTGTTTTACTGGTGATCAGATCCAGAGCCTCGTACATGCTAGGCAAACACTTTACCACTGAGCTACAACCCTAGGAACTTAATTTCAGTGTCCTTGTGCTCCCGAAAAGTGCATATAATTGATTTGTCTGTGTTATTTTGAGTCATGCAACCTTGCTGAACCTACTCATTCAAAGAGTTTTTGTATAGATTCCTTGGGATTTTCTATGTAGATAATCACATCATCTCAAATAAGGACAGTTTATTTTCTCTTCCTACCTAACTTATTGTTTGGCTATAGCTTCTAGCAGTATGTTGAATAAGGGCAATGAGAGAAGACATTTTTGCGTCCCCAACCCCCAGTCTTAGGGTAAAGACACTCAGTCTTCCAGTGTTAAGGATAATGTAGCTGTTGTTTTCTTTTGTAACTGCTTTGTACCACTTTTTATTTTGTATATTGGTAGTGCAGCAAGTTGATTTAATAAAGAGGAAAGATCCTACTGGTTTTATGAAATGGTCAGTTGGTTTGTATGATTATGGGTTTGAAGGATCCACTGTCCTATCTCAAAATTTTCTGCCAATTTGAATGAAATTTACAAGTTAGACACTATCTTGAGTAAAGGTACTTTTTAAAATGCAAAACTTAACATGGTTAACATTTTATATTGCTGTCATTCTTGACTTTGTCAAATAGTTTACCTGTTTCTTTTTGCCTTAGCCAAGCACAAAAAAGTCTGGGATGGGTCGGAGAATAAAGGAGGCACAGTTTTTGGAGCTGAGACTCTCATTTGGGTGGTGTGAAAGTACTAAGTGCCTTTTCTAGTTAAAGTAAAGTCAGGAACTCTGAAAAAGAGCTGAAGCCTAATTTAACCTTTTGAAAAGTTTATATGGTTTTTATATTAAATAACTATAATTTTAAAAGTATAAACGGTATTTTTAGGAAGTTTGTTTTATAATTTACTTGCAAATGGCTTTGCATTTGTTCAATATACTGCATTGGTTAATGCTTCTCCAAAGTGTATATTGTAGACAGCAAAAACATCCTAATTATAGCCCTTTTGTCAAGAATGACAGCATGTCATTATTTTACTTTCAAAATGAGATGATATAACACAAAGTTATAAGAATGAAGCACAAATTGTATTTCACTGAAATACTCTTTTACTTGCTTCATTTGGGAGCATAATTACAGTGTTTCATATCTTCTCAAGTTTCACAAAAATGTCCTAAGTAATTAGCCAACACAGACACTAGGAATTTGAAAAGGTTATTACATTTTTTATGTTACGATTTTGCTTACAGAAAATTATTTGTAATTTAATAGCATTGAAAACTTGTGTGCAGTATGCTTATTTAACATAGATCATTCAGGGATTTGGGTTATGCCAGGGAACATCTGGAGATTGCTCTTGTGGACCTATTATTTTATAATTTTATTGTTTTGTTTCCTAGATCATAATGAATCTCATGTTTTCTCTTTCTTCGCTGAGCCTCTATAAATCTCTTCCTTAAAATATATTACTTCACTAATTTCAGTTTTTTTGTTCCTTTGATTGCTATGATAAATGTTATTTATTCTAATGATTTTCACAGTGTGGAGTTTATAGTATTTATTTTTTGTGCATCATGCTGCAGATACTCCACCCATCAGGAATTTTCTTTCTGTAATATTTTGCCAACAGAAAGATAAGAACTGAGGTTAATAAGCAAAGGTTAAGGATGAAAATGTCTCAGAGTTTGTGATATAATTTTCAGTTGACAAAGAGAAACCGAAACTCAAGTTGAGTAGAGGAATTGTAAGAAAATAGCCATCTGTTCTGAATTAGTTCAAGTTTCTTGGCCTGGATGAATTATTTTCCTGGGGCCTGATAGTATCTTTGAATGGGATCACAAAGCCATTCTTAGTATCTTTGTGGACTTGTCGAAAGAGGATGCTGTTTCATTATGAAATGCCTATAAATTATAACCAGTGAGCTTAATTTCAATTCCAGACAAGGTTTTGCAATTTACTATTAAAAGGTGATTTTTTGCAGATATGTTAGCAAAAATAATAACCCCTGGACCATTTTGTACATTGAAAGGCAACATGCAGCCTTGCCATTTCATTTTTTTGTAGGGTTACTAGATCTAGGATGTGTATTAGGCATACAATACATGGACTTTATGAAAATATTTGATAACGTTTGTCATAATATTCCCAAAGAGAGTATGAATAATTTTACAAAGATAACCAGGTGATTTAATAATTAGATGAAGGTTGTATCTGAAATGTACTGAGTAGTTGATTAACCAATCAAGGTTGACATGACCTGGTAGGAAGTTGTAGCCTCAACTTTGTTACATTTTTATATCAAAGAGTTAGATGGATAAAGTGACTTAGCAAGGATCAAACTTCCTAAGAGACAAGAGACAGAAGATGGAACAGAATTCTTTGTAGTTTCCTGTCCTTTGAGAATGTTAACATAGAAGCTGAACAATATATCTAGAATGGAATAGACTTGATGAATAGACTTGATGGAATAGAATGGAATAGACTTGAACTAGATTATAATTTCTTTAAAATATGATGCTTTATAAATCTACAAATTTCCAGCAGCGGTTAGGAGATTGATATAGTCATTTGCCTACTGTGTTGTAGTTTTTAATATAAAATTTCTATTAATGTTAAAATGAGCAAAATTTTATTTTATAAAGTTTGGTTATTAGTTTGTTCCAACCAGCATTTGTGATAGGTAGATGCTGGAGTGGTTTACTGGAGTGGTTGGTTAGTTACTGGAGTGGTTTCTATGATCTCCAGAGACAGTTGCGTTAAGAATATGTACTTCATAATCCAAAAGGTGATTTCAGTTTTAGTGTATTGGAGCACATATTTTATGAAGCTACCTCTTAGCCTTTGTGAAAAGCAAAAGAAACAGATGCTACTTGAGGAATATTTGTACTTGAGACAGAAAAATGAACCATCTTTCTTCTGACTTTGCTGAAATTCCATTTGTCACTTGCCTTGTGTTGGCCAGAGCCACAGGCACACTTTCTGCAGAAATAAGATTTAACTGACACGCACATGGAAGATCACTACTGTAGAATACAAATGATTAAAGAGCTGAGCGCTGGTTTTAAATAGGCGTGTGTTTAAACCGCACCTTTTCCAAATATCAACTGGTTATTAACTAGAGTAGTCTCTGTTTTTAATCTATAAAATGGATATAACCTTACCTTTTAGGGGGAAAGGAGCTGATCTAGTGAGTAGAGATTAAGTTAAAGATATTTTTTATGTTTGTGACAAAATATTAAATTCTGTAAAAAATCATAAAATGCTGAGACAGTAATAACATAAAGTTCATTTGGTTCAACCCCATTATTTTATAAATGAGGAAAATAAGATCTGACAAGGCCAAGAGGCTTCTCCAGGATCATACAGTATTTGGCAGTAAAAAGCCATTGATTTCTTCCAACTTTATGGAAAACTCATCTTAAAATAAGAACTGTAAAGATGTTTTCATCATTTTTAGTTTTATTTTATGGAAAATATTTCAAGAGTAAGTCTTTCTTAGAGATATTGTAGAGAAATAATTACTCTAAGAGACCCTTTTCTAGTTGTAGAATTTTAGGTCAGAGTCAATACGCTGGTTTTTAAAATTTTATCCAGATGTAGGCAGTGTTGTAGTTACTGCTCCGTGACAGAGTACACCATAAATTTACTTCATTTAACCAGTGTGGTTACAGTAACATCTTCAGGTGAACTTTATTTTTCATAATTAAAATATCAGTTCAGTAAAGGTATGTTTTGTTTCCTAGATGTCTCCTGAAGAAAAAGTCTGTAACTACTGTGGAGTCAGCTATCTAATTCTTCATGAATTTAAAGCTATGGAAGAAAAAGTGAAAGCCATGGAAAAAGAGATGATATTTTATCAAGGAAGTATAGAACGTGAAAAGAGACTTCAAGAAAAGCTGCTGTCTCTTAGCCAAGATTTTGAACAGTACAAAGTTGACAACGAATCCAAAAAAGAAAGGTTGAGTATGTTTTTGTTTTCTATCATTTATTTACTTAAAAAGAAAAACACAGAAAATGGATTTTGAATGTTTTTCTAGAATTTCTCGATGTAAAGTATAATGTCCAATTGTATATACTGGTTTATTAACTATATTGTTACTAAATATACTTCTCAGTATAACTTGAAGCTTTCTCTTGAGGCATATATTTATGAATTTGCATGTCATGCTCGAGCAGGACCATGCTAATCTTCTCTGAAATGCTCCAGTTTTAGTATATGTGCGGCCAAAGTGAGCACAGAGGCATTTGTTTACTATCTGAATAATTAGAAACAAAATTAATTCCATAACTGTAAGTTGAGATGGATCGAGTTTTTTTCATATGTACTTTTTTATTGGCAAGATGTATCTATTAAAACTTGGATGAACTTCACTTGTTGTGTGCATGTGTGGTACTGAGTGGGTAAAAGCCCTGGCCTACATCCCTAGCCTTTCTATTACTTTTGAGACAGGGTTTTGTTAAGTTGCCCAGGCTGGCCTTGAACTTACAATCCTCCTGCTTCAGTTTTCCAAGTAGCTGAGATTACAGGTATGGGTCACCATGCCCAGCTGATAGGTACCACTTGTTTAGGTGGTAGCCTTGAATTTTCAAATGTAGATTTTCCTTCAGTATAAGGTTTTTATGTTTTGAAAGGGATACCAAGACATTAAAATTATGTGATTCTGAATCATTGAAATTGCAATAAAATTTAATAGTGGGTTCTTTACACTACAGAATCTAATCAAAATTTAGTCTGCTTAAAGATGTTTTAATGAGCTTATATGAATACTTCTATACAAAGGTTTTTGCTGGTGTTATGGTTTTTCCTATGAACATTAATTTCTCAATTTAAAGTTTCAATAATTCATGATTATTAAAACTTGAACTGATGAATTGGTGAACATATGTCTATGTGAAAGTGACTACTTTTTAAATCTCTTAGGATTCAGTACTTTCATTAAATTTCATTTTTATGAAAGTATATAATTACATTAATTTCCAATTGATGTACAGTATCTTAGTCTTTTACCAAAAATTTTTGTTACAGTTTCATCAATTGTAAATTGAGTAATAGAATATTCTATAGTATCTGAGTGGGAACGTTTAAAAATTTGGATTAGGTAGTTTAAAATTTTAATTCTAGAGAGTTTCTACTTGTGAAGTGTTCTTTCAGTGTTATTTACTCTTTACTTTCTCTATAGAATGTTGTATTATGTAATTCATACATAAACATTAAATAAAAGAAGCATATAGGATCAAAGTCAAGAAAGTCTCTTTTTATCTAACAGGTTGCATTTTTACTGGAGGAAAGCCGCTTTTAATGAATTTGTGTATATTCTTCCAGACCTTTCATTCTGCCTTTACCTTTACTATATAGTTGTATTTTATATATTTATATACATGTATTATATGATATATATATATAATATGTGTAGTTTTATATTTTAAGAGACAAGTTTTTAAGGCAAGCAATATATCAAGTGTATTGTTTTGTGATTTACTTTTTTCACTTTATACATAATGGAAATTGTTCCATTTAACGCATTTGGATCTACTTGGATCTGAATATCAGCAATGCTTTCCTGGTTATAAATGACATAATTTACTTAATAATTTGTCTTTCTAGCATTTATGTTATTTATAATTTTTATTATTGCATATGTCAGTTTTATTAGTGGATGTGTTTTTCTATGGATAAATTATTGGAAGTGAAATTACTGAAAGAAAGAAAGAAAGAAAGAAAGAAAGAAAGAAAGAAAGAAAGAAAGAAAAGAAAGAAGAAAGAAAGAAAATGCCAACTTTAAGTTTCGATGAGTGTCATAGCAGATTGTCCTCTCAGAAGGCAGCGTTAGCTTACATTGTTTGGAGTGACCATTTTCCTATGTCTTGTTAAGGTTGATATCGTCTTAATTTCTCTCAATTTCTTGTGTGAAAAACAGTTACATCATGGTTATTTAATTTGTACTTTTGTTTTGCTAATAAATCTGGTCATTTTTCACATATTTATTAGATGTTTATATTGCATGCTCTCTTGATTATATAAATGGCTCAGTTTTCTACTTGGTTGTTTACTTTTATTTATAGTTGTAAATATAACACTGACCTTATACTTTATCTGTATTGCTCCAGTTTTCGTGTGGCTGCTTGTATTTTCACCCTGCTTATTGTTTCTTGTACAGCACCTTGTTGCTGTCCTTAAAAAAATCATCCTAGGTTCAGTTGTGGTTGTGTAGGATCCTGTGTCATGTTCTTTTGGTTGCAGACTACAGAAAGTTTCTGTAACACTCACCTAGACCCAAAAGGGAATTTATGGGAGAGTGTAAGATAGCAGCTCACTGAAAGAGAAGAAAAACTCAAATACTTTGGGTTCGGAAATAGAAAACTGAACTTGTTCAGGTATTTGGGAAATCTCTTTGGAGAGAATCAGCTCAACGTTTTCTTACCACATCATTGCCTTCAAGACTTCTTATTTTTTGATAATAGAATCCCAGAGGAGTCTTGCTGGCTTCCCGTGAATTTCCTAACACACGATCCCTAGCCCTTCAGTCTGAGAAGGGATGGAGCTTTGATTGATAATTGTTCTATAAAGATTTCATACAATAAAGGAAAAGATACTAAAGAGAAATTAGACTATTACTGTCAGAAGGAGGAGGAATAGATTCAGGTAAATAGTAACATGTGTTTAAAACTTACAGTATTATTTTAGAATCAGCTTTTTAAGTATAATTAGAATTTTTGTATATAATACAAGGTAGACTTAAAATTTCATCATAATATCATTAAATCGTTCATATTTTCTCCCCTGCTTGAAATGCTAACTATTAATTTCTAGTTTATTTGAGGACTGTGTATTTTATACTGTTGATCTATTGTTTATCAGTGGGTCAGTGTCACACTTTTAGCTACTTGAGCCTTATAATATGTTTTGGTATTTTGTTTATTTTGTTTTTAAGCTTATCCTGGCTTTTCTAGTATATTTTTATCTTCTGGATGAATTCTAGAATCAGCTTATCAGATTTCATAAAACATTTTGGGTTATGATTTACACTGGAGTTTAATTTACAATCTTGAGAGTCGACATTTTTATAATCTTCAAACGTGTTATGCTAAGACATGATGTTTTATCTCTGTTTATTCAGATGTTTGTTAAACCTCTCAATAACATTATATAATTTTCTTGGGTCATGGGTATAGCTCCGAGGCACAGGTGTCTGCCTGGTAGATGTAAGGTCTTCATTTTGATTCCTGGTACCAAATATGTGTGTGTGTGTGTGTGTGTGTAATTTTCTTGTATATTCTGTATTTGATTCCAATAATTTTTATTGCTGTTAGGATTGGAATATATTTCTTTATTATTTTTTGTAGTTTTTCTGAATACTATTTTTATATATTGATTTTATAGTTAGCTCTCTGAATTTTTGTGTTTTGCTTATGGTGAACTGCTGAAGTGTGTATACATTTTTTGGTAGACTCTATACATCTTGGCACTTCAAATTTCTCATATTTAGTAATATGCAGTATCCTGTTATTTAAAAGTGTGTTGTATTTTTTATGAAAACTATTTTCCCATTTATTATTCATGTTTAATTGAAAAAGAATCAAAATAGGGAGAGCAGGAGAGAGAGAGAGAGAGAGAGAGAGAGAGAGGGTAGAGAAAACTTTTTGCCAGGACAGTAAGTGGTTTTTTTTATGGCCTTCTCAAGGAATGAAATTTGGTTTCAACAACAGAATCTGTTTCTTCCTTGTTCTCTGTTTCACTAATTTATGCTCCTATTTGTATGTAATTATTTTTATCCTGCCTTTAATTTCTAGTTCTGTTTCTAGTTACTTGAGTTGGCGTCTTGGTTAACTTGTTTTCAGTTTCTTTTTCTAAAAATCACATCCGAAACCATCAAGTCTCCATGTGGTGACAGACTCTGGCAACAATAAAGTGCTTCGATAATAATATTTTATTTTCATTTATTTCTAAGTGAAATGGAAGTTCGGTATTTCTTTTTAAATGTAACACATGCTTGCTTTGTTTTTGTTTTTGTGGTGTTGGAGATTGAGCTCAGGACCTCAGGCATGCTAGGTAAGCACTATATCATGACCTACACCCCCAATTTAGAAATACTTGGAAGAATGTTTTAAATTTCTAAATGAATAGGTTTTTTGCTATTATTTCATTTACATCTATTATTATTCTACTATGGACAGAGAATGTAACCTACTTATGAGGCCTTAGGAGTTTAATAAGCAGTAAGTTTTTGGACATATCCCAAGGCTAATTAATAAGAGTGCATAGTTTTTGTTCAATGGATATAACTTGTCAGTAGATTCATTAAGTTACAGTAATTAATTGTGCCCTTCAAATTCTGTAGATTGTAGTTTTGTCTATTTCATGGACATAAAGTAAAGTAGTATTTTTGCTCCAATTTGCAGTTACCTAACAACATATGATGCTGAATATCTTTTCATATGCTTGCTACCTGCATATCTTTTTGAAGAGGTGTTTGTTTAGGTCTTTTGCCCGTTCTTATATCTGTTTGTTTATTTTCTTACTGTTGAGTTTTAATAGTTCTTTATATATTTTGGGTAACAGTTGTTTCTCAGATATATTTTTTGCCAATATTTTCCCCCAGTGTATTGCCTTCTCATTCTCTTAACATTGTCTTTTGCAGAGCAGAAGTTTTTAATTTTAATAAAATGCATCTTATTAAATCCATTGTGTAAGCTTGTGATACTCATTTACCAGCAGGTCGGAATGACATTATCTGGTAAATTATACCTTTCACAGTCATCGTAGAGTGGCATGTTGATCACAGCAGGGTGTTTATTTCAGAGAATTGAAGAGCCATAATGTCAGGTTATTGGTAAGAAATTTTTCTGCTTAGGATTTAATATATTTTAAAAATTTAACTTTTAATTTTGTGATAATTGTATAATGACACACACTGGTAAAAAGAATAGAGCTGGTGTCTTCTTTACCCGTTTCTTCAGTGTTAACAACTCATAAAGCTATAGTTTTCCTTTTCAGACTCTCATCATATGACTCTTAGCTCATTTGTTATTGTCCCAAAGGTTCTGACAAAGCTTTTTCCCCTGTTTTCTCTCTGTTTTTCTTATTGGGAAAATTCTGTTGGTTTATATTTAAGTTTACTAGTTCTATTTTTGTCATTCTATCCTTCTGCTTCATCTAGGAAATTTATTTCAGTTACTATATTTTTTTAATTTAATAACTTTTACCTGATTCTTTTTAATAATTTCTATTTCTTTGTTGAGATTTTCTACTTTTTCTTTTGTTTCGGACAATCTTCTTAAAGCACTTTTGTGATGGCTGCTTTATAATCATTGCTGAACTATTCTGACATCTGATTTATTGCATTGTTGGATCTGTTAATTTCTTTTCTGTATAAATGCCATTATTTCCTGATTCTGGTGTGATGAGTGATTTCAGTTGCATCCTGGTTATTGTGGAAGTTATACTGTGAGATTCTTGATCCTATTTAGCTAGGTTTTTGTTTATCTTTGTTGTTTTTTTAGTAGGCACTCCCTTTGTAAAAGTATAGTGTGAAAGTTGGGTAGATGTGTGTGGTGGTTAACTTGAGTGTCAGTTTTACTTGGGTTAAGAGTGCCCTTTACGCTGGTAAGACACTGTGAGGTTGTTTCTGAAAGAGATTAGCATTTGAATTTGTAGACTAAGTAAAGATCATCACCATCAGTGTGGTTAGGCACCATCTAGGTATGTTGAATGTTCAAGTATGGCCTGGAAGAAGGGCAAATTTGCTCGTCCTTCTTAGCTATGGGTGTCTATCTTCTGCCTTCAGACATAGGTGCTTTTTGTGTTCAGGCCTTTGGACGTGGACTGAGACTTACGTTATTGGCTTTCTTGGTTCTCAGGATTTGGGGTTTTGACTAGACATACTTTTCTGGACCTCCTGCTTAGAAGTGAAGATGGTGGGACATTTTAACCTCTATAATCAGATGAGTTGATCCCTCCTAATAAATCTCTTTCTGTATACCTCTCCATACATCTTGATGTTTCTGTTTCTCTGCAGAATGCTGACAAAGGATGAATGTCCAGTTTCGCACTGGGCCCACTGACACTACTCCTGGAAAAATAGGGTCCTGATTCACACTGCCTTATATCAAATTGGTAGAGTGGAACTTAATCTACCCCTTTTGACTCATGCATGCCCTTCTGGCAGTTAAGCTTGAACCGCCTGTGTCTCTGTGTGGAGGTGTAAAATCAACTCCCTGCTGCTAAACTTAGTGTCACCGGGAGGAGGGAATCAGAGGGCTGACTTATGCCACTTTGCTGCTATAATTTAGGAGCAGAATCTTGGCTTTCCTCTGTGTCCACTGGTACCAAAGGATGGGAGGAGCGGGATAATGCCACCGAACTGTGCCTCCAGCCACTTAATCCTATCTTGTTGATGCCAGTTGGGAGTGAGGTTTAGCTCCCTGCTGGTGCCAATGACATCGGGGGACTGAGAAGCAGAGTACTGGTAACCCTGCCTCATACCATCTCAATCTGGTCACTGATGTTAAATGGGGTTTGAGGTATTCCACTGAGACCTGCTAACACAGTTTGACGGCGAAAGGGGAGATGAGAGCTAGTTCTGTTGCCAGGGCCTCCTACCGTCCCTGCTTACAGGTCGTTTGCTCCCCCCGTAGACCTCATTGATTCCAGGGGTGGAAGGAGAGTAAAGCCATTGCTAATGCTGAGTTACTCCCCTTGTTCAGTCTGGGAGCAGCTGGGTTAGGACCTCGTTTTCTTCACTAACCCTGCCAGCACTGCTCTGGTGGAGGAGTTGAAGCATCGCTGTCTGTGTCGGGGGATTAGAAAATCAGCTCACTTTGAAATTTATGCTTTCTTATGTCCCATTCTGTTCTGTTTGGGTGTGTTTAATTTTACTCCCTTTTAAAATAAAATTTAAAAAATTATTAAAAAAAAATAGAAAATCAGCTCCCAGCTCAGCCTCACTGGCACTGTGCCCCTGGTGGCTGGAGTGTAGCCCCTGCTTCTGGGGCAGGGAAGGGATGTTGTGGACAGCAACTCCCCCCCAAACCCCGGAAATAAGGGTGAGAAGGACGACTCTGGTTACGTTTGGCTGGAGTGGGGAAGGTATGGCCAGTGTGTTTTCTGTCATTCAATCGGCCGTTCCTTGGTCAGTCTCTCATCGGTGTTCCTGGAACTGTGCTCCGCTAACCTGCTAGGCGTTTCTTGCTCCACAATAGATGGTAAAGCATGGTCAGGGGTCTCGTGCGTGTGTGCTCATTTTAGTAATAGTGTCTTTAGAAAAGAAAATTTAAGCTCTTCTGATTTAAAAGGTCTTTATATACATTTTATCTAAGCCTCTGCGCTTTCGGTTTTTCAGTGTCGTTGTCCCCAGAAGTAACATAAGAAACACGCCTGTTAAAAATGACCGAGACAACTAAAATTTAGAAAAATCAGGATTTTATGGACAAAGGATTGCTGTGAACTGTAGTTCTCAGGGGTAGGGCCTTATTTCTTAGGGATCCGTTTCAAATCTCTGGAGCTTTTTCAAACATTCATATTTCACCTCTGAAATGCCATTTGTCCCTTTTGGAGCAAGGTAATACACTATTTGATAAGAACTGTTTGACTCTAGTGTGGTTGGGCTTTTGGAAAGTTGAGTATCTTTGTAGAAAAACATTTATTTTTCAGGCCACTGCAAAATGGCTCCAGTAGACAGAGGGCTATTAACAAAAAATTTAAACTTAGAAGTTCATTTCAAGTTGGGCCTGGTGGCACATGCCAGTAATCCCAGTATTTGGGAGGCTGAGGCAGGGGAATCACCAAGAGGTCAAGGGTAGCCTGGGCTACATGGTGAATTCAAGGCTAACCTGAACTATATAGTAAGACTCTGTCTCAAAAAACAAAAACAAACAAAAAAAGATCATATCTCATTTTAGTCCATATATTCAAATATGAATTTATTTATGTTTGTACTATGCATTACTTGAATTTTGAGAAACTTAGAGAAGTTTTACTTATATCATGTACTTCTATGACCAGCTAATGCTTTATTATTCTTTCATTTTTCTCCCACATCAGCCCTAGATTGTGCTTCAGACCAAAGTCCTTGGCATGGAAAACAGTGTTTTCCTTTATTACTTTTCTCCATGCTCACATGCAAACTGTAAATAGAAATTGACAGGTGTTTTTATGATTGGTATAAATAATGTTTACAGGAGTTTCCTCATTCCTAGACCTGGCAAGGTTATGGAGATTGATACTTACTCAGCTATACTGATAAACTTATGTGTACCAGTATAACACTGAAGACTGGTCTATGTATCCTTTGGTGTTGCTATAGCAACATGGTTACCAAAATAAGACACATTTTTCTGTTTTGTCTTTGAAAGGCAGTCCCTTCTAAGCTTTTAAATCAGCAGAGTCTCAGCTTGTAATTATTCTTTGTATTCACCTTTCCACCTCGAATTTTTAGCAGGAGTTATCATTATAACAAAACATACTTTTACTACACTAACTCTGATTTATTATAAGGATGAGTTAGAAGGGAAGCGGAGTGTGATAGGTGTAAACCGTGTGTGGGTTCTGCCATTACCTAGTTCAGTGACCTCCCTTGTGATCTTCTTTTCTTCAGCTGTAAAATGGTCAGAGAAAAGTTTTTTTTTTTTTTTTTTTAATGAGGATGGTACATAACATGATTCAGTATGCGGAGGGATTCTTTCTTTTTTTTCCTTTTGATGTCTATTAATAAAGGTTTATAGCATACTGCTTCCCCTCGATAGATAGCATTAAATTCTCACGTCTAGTGTCCAAACACTGACTAATATCACGAGGTATGTTCTTAGATGTAGGAAATACCCTGATCTCAGGTCACAGAAATTACAAGTTCAATTGTAATTACAATTTAATTGGTGTTTTAAAATACCAATATTGCATTGTTTCTCTGGTATGATATATCAAATGGGTAAATAAGGAGCAAAGTATATAAAAGGTATTGTGAAATCAGAAGAAATTATTAAAAAGAAAGGGGAACTAGGGAGGGGGAGGGGAGGAAGGAAGGAAGGGAGAGAGAGTCCATATTCTTAAACGAACTAAATAGAAATAAAATGTCACATTTTTTTTTAGTAGAATAAACTGAAAAGCTACAAAAGGAACAAAGTGTATAACATACTGGGAAATAGGAAGGAAATATTCAAATGGAACAGGGAACAAGGTATGGGGAAGGGGGAAAGGAAGGGAGAGAAAAGAAAAAAAGAGAAGAAAGAAAATGTAAAAAAAGTTTTTGTAAATAAGGAGGGAAAGAGGAGTTGAAGGGAGGAGAGGGGTTTGGGAAAAAAAATCAAGAAATATCACATACAGGTACCAACTTCCTGTAATGAATGTGATCATTATGTATATCTAAAATGTACCAATAAAATTAACAATTTTTTTAAAAGCTCAGATTTCCTGTGGATCCTTTTAGTTGAAACTGAACGAGTTCCATACTCATAGTCTTTCGTTCAAATAAGAGCAGGGCAGGGGTTCAGGGGTTGTAACGGCGTCTTTGGTTTGCAAGTGTGCTCTTCTAAGCAAGGCTTCCGGCACCAGAAGGAATCCGCCTGAAGTCTAAGTGGGAAATTCAGGGGTACAGTTAGGTCCTGATGAGAATGTAGACTGTCTCTATCTCCCGCAGTGCCACCAGGCAGTAAGAATGGCTGCTCCCTTAGCAGTAGCACTCAAGCTGCTGTTCGTGGAAGCAGAGGAAGGGATTCTAAAGAACGCAGCCCTGGCTTTATGCTGTTAACTTTTTTCTCTCAATTCTCCGCTCTCCTCATTGCTTCATGTACCACGAAGCCTGAACAAACAAGTCAGACATGTTATTTTAGCTTTGGAATAGAATGATTTTTATCTATTGCAGGTTTGAATTAAAGCGTCTTCAGAAAAGTGCAATTTGGTTTCTTCTCAAATTCTTTACAGATTACTTACACATTTCTAAATGGAAACAGTTTAGAGAAAACTATTGGAGAAAAATTAACTCATTGACTAAGGGTGATCAGCAACTCCTATCGCGGATGGCTAAGCAAACCTAGGGAGATCAAATAATAGTGCTCGTAGAACTACATAAATAGCTTCTCTCTTCTGTAGTGTTACTGTTTGGGTTATTTGAAAAAAACTAAATATGGCAATGGGTAACTGGCAGAGTGAAGATACTGTCACTGGAAGACTGTTGAAGGAAAAGAACACACAATTTAAGCTTCATCTTCCTGACCTGAAGAAAGCTAGTTGTATAGAAAGCTACACTGTACAGTGTAACCAAGAGAAAACTGTTGGTTGAGTTGGCAGAATTGTTAGGGAAGCCATCTCTGGAAACAATCTGAAGAACTCCATAGGATATCTCCATGTATTACTGACCTTAATAGAATTTTTTAAAAAATGAAGAGATGGTATAAATATAGAATTCTTTTCATCAGCCAAAGTGATTTTGCATCTGAAATTACTAATTTCAATATTCCTACCTTTATTTATAGTGAGCCTCCTGGTCCACCTTGGTTAGTTTCAGTGAGTGCTGAAGTCTGTCAATGCTTCTACCTTTTCTCTTTCTATCACTTTCCTTGTGTTCATCTTAGCTTTGATGATGTGCGATGGCAGGCACACCCTGGAAGTGTCTTAGAATCCCTTTCTGTTTGACTCTTTGTTCAGATCAGCCTGATAAACCGCAAATGTGTATGACTGCAGCTGCCTGAACACTTTGTACTGCTACCCTGATTGCTAAGAACTGACACTACCTATTGTTTCCCCTGTCTATACTATTTTCATCTTCTCTTTCTCCCCAGATGCATCCCTTACTGTCAGCACTTCTTGAGGCCTCTCCAGAAAACAAACAAAATCTTCACTTAACCTGGGGCTTCTTCCAACTACTGTTTTAGTGTTCTCCTTTTCACACCAGTCTTATTGAATACATTTATGGATTTACCACCTCCATTTTCTCATCCCTCAGTTCACTGTCATCGGATAGAAAATGCTGTCATTCAAGTCATCAGTTATTTGTATGTTAATAAGTTAAAAAAATGTACCAGTTCCTTTTTTTTGACTCCTGAATAGCATTTAACGTAATACTTTACCTGTTTTTTGGAAACACTTTCTCTTTTTGCTTCCATGATACCATGTTATTCTGACTTTCTCTTTGGGGTGGTATGTGTGTAGGGGTGGGGTGTGTGTGTTTCACTGGAGAATCAACCCAGAGTCTCCTCCCATGAGCTGCATCCCCAGCCCTCTCTGTTATATTTTGAGACAAGGTCTTCTTTAGTTGCCAGGTTGCCCAGGTTGGCCTTGAAGCTGTAGTCTTTCTGCTTCAGTCTTCCAGAATGCTATGTGTGTGCCACCGTGCTTGGCTTCTGTTGTCTGATTATTCTGTTTGTTGGTTTGTTTTTCGTAAATGATTGTGATCCATAAATAATTACATTCATCTTGGAGAATTGGCACATATACACACTACAGATGTTACTTGTTTATTTTGAGCAAAAGAGCCAAACTTTGAGATGCTATAAAGCTCAGGCAATCACTTCGTCAGCCCTCTTTGTAATTAAGGGTGACTTCCAGTGAAAATTCCATCAAGTGAGATAGAAGTGAAAATCTGCTGTGCATTTTTGGGAGGATTGGGGTCACTTCTTTTTTTGTGGCTTCTGTCTTCATCTTACTCCAGATTCAGAGGAGCATCTAGAGGGAGGGCAGCCTTTTTGTGACGGCGACATTACTGTGAAGATAAAAGCCTGACATTGGAAGAAAAGGCAGAAGAAACATAGGTGATTAGTGACGTCTCAGTACCCTTCTACCAGCCCTGAAATGCCTCAGAGACTCTCAATTATGAGAGTCCAAGGATTCTTATGGTATATGTTAAATAAGAATAATTAACCACTATATGATAGTAGACTATAGTCTTGTTTCTGTTATATATAGCCAGAAGCAATCTCTGTTGCATACACTTACTTATACCTAGTGCTGTTCTAGGATCACAGTTTGGTAAGGGATGGGTGTATGATGGATGGAGAAATGGGTGAATGTATAGTTAGTACACTACAAGTGAATGGAGGATATCTTTTTATGTATCTTCCTAACACCTAACAACCATTCTAAGCACTGTCTTCCATATGGTAGATGCCAAATGAATATTTACTAATGATTTTGTTAATTGAAGTTTGAAGAGGGTATTTCATTAGGGAGGGCTCTGAGTTATAGATTTAATTTAGTTTCTAAAAATAAAATTCCCCTGAGGGTAGCCTTTGGACTCTCATAATTGAAAGAGACTCATAAACACGCAGATCAATTAGTGGTGTATCACTAATAATTTAGAAAACCAAATACCTTTTTAAAAGAATTGAGAATGTATTTTGGCAAATGTACTTCCTAATGGTGTCTTAAGATAATTTTATTAAATGAAAGAATGTTAACTAGTATTCTTTGCTGAAATAGCTCATTATAAGTAAGATCATCATAAAATGTGTAGTGTAATTTGGGACATTTTGAGAGTAAATTGAGATGGCATCAATAATAACTTTTTAGGATCAGAAGTATAGTTTTATTTAGATGTTTCTTGTACATAATCCATAATAGTTCTTGAGCTGTAAACTCAATCTGGAACTGAGCTAGGATGTATATCTAATTAAAAAAATAACATTTCTATGTCAAGAAATACTTTAATTTTGATTGTTAGCATGAACCCCTGAGGCCATTCACGTTCGGTATGTTTGCCCATTTTTTCTCCTAGTCAAAGTCAACTCTTCATCTCAGTCCTTTCTTTGTGGCTGTTATCCTTAAAAAGATGCTTCTCCTGAATAGTGTTCCTTTAGTTTATTTTAGCCTACAGAGATGTCCTTTTTGATATCACATAGGACTTGCATTTTAAAACAGTTTAGCAGTTGGGTGTATCCTGGCTTCTTGCTGGTGTTTGTTAAATCTTGCCATTTTAATATGTGAGAGCCCTTATGAACAGAAGCTGTGTCTTCGTCTTCCTTTGTATTAGCCACAGGACCTAGCACAGTGGTAGACACAATGGTAGGTGTTTGCCAGTTTGCTAAATGGCTGAAACACGTAAAATAAATTGTGAAGCCAAGATGTTCGTATTACGTTTAATTCTAACTTTACTATTATACATAAGAATGTTTATATACCTCCTAGAAGATACTTAAGCTTTTGCATTATTCTGTATTTTAAATGATTCTCATGTCAAGAAAGGAGAAATGGAAACAGTATATCTCTTGCTACCACCTCTGTTTTCTATTAACACTAAGTGTCTATGGATGGCTTTCTGCCATGAAGTGCATCATTTATGCTGCCTTTTAATATGCCTCCTGGCATTTCAGTTTCTGTTCTCAGCATGAAGCATCACTGGTGCTGAATCCTTTATTTTTATTCAGATAAATGTTTTAGAGAAGGGTCTATGTAAGGCATTTTTGCCTTACTCCTGGTTAGTTCTAGATGAATGGCAATGACATTGGAAAATGGTCATTTGAATATAATTTAAAAGATTGAATCAGAATAATTTCCTAGAACTTATATTTCATTTTTCTATTAATGGATGTAGGATGTCACCTGTATGCGATTATGCCTGACTTTGTCATTGTCTGCCCTCAGAGGAGGAGGGATGCGTGTGTATTTTACTTGCTGCCAGCCAAAGTGGGCACCTTTTGAGTGTCTATGCCTCAACACAGAAAGAGGAAAATGAAAAATGATTTATTGTCACATTCCTTGCATCAATTGGAGGTAGAGTATGACAAGGAGGCAGGGCAGAAGGGAAATACATATTTAAATATGGGATTGACTCAGGATGAAATAAATTCACTTTAATATGTATTTTTATTATAATAATAATTATATAGGTAAGTTTTAAGAACAATTTTAAAGTTTTTTTTTTCAGGATTTTTTTTGTGTTCAGAAGACTCATACTATACATATCATGCTGAATAAAAATCAAATTTTTGAAGGAAATTTTTTTCATAAACTTAATAAAACATAGGCTTTTCTTTCAGCGAACATGACTTCATATTCAGAAATGTCTTCATGAATATCATGAACTGTTGTTTAGATGTTTTTTGTGACTATCAGAATGATAATTTGAATTCTGTATTTTCTACTGAAAAATATTTGAATGATTAGCTTATGCATTCTGCTGCATATTGATGAAAATCCCTGGTAATTGCCAGGAGAGAGCAAACAAGAATTTATATAATCATGAGTTTTAATCTTAATGTCAATCTAATATAAAATCATTTTTAAATATTAGAAATTTTAATATTTAAAATGAGATGTAATTATTGTGTTATGGTTTTTTTAAAATTTTATTTTAAAGGGGGTAAAATTAAACACAACAAAACAGAATGGGACATAAGAAAGCATAAATTTCAAAGCTAGACAACCAGAGATCTTCACTGTCATATTGTCTCTTGTTTTCTTCCAAATGGTTGTCCTTATCTTTGCATATGGGGAGCTCATACTAAATAACATAGCCAATCTTTTCACAAGATGTGTAGTTAACTGGCTCCCACTTGCTAAGGGGAGGGCGGGACATGGGACAGGGGACAGGATGACATGAGATGTCTGATTCTCAGCCCAAACACTGGCAGGCTCACAGCCACCCCCCAGAGAGAGGAGGAGTCCCTTGTTCTCCCGGCACCCTGAGTCAACCGCATGGTGCAGGTCCCGAGGCGCCAGGGTCTCTCCCCTGCAGGCCCCCCAAAGTCCACCATGCTCACCTGCTATTTCTTTCTGATGAATTGACCATTCCATTTCCAAAGTTCTGAAATGGCCAACAGACCACAGAAAGAATTCTCTTTAGGCTCCTGTTTGAAACCAGCAGCTACAAGCAATCTGCTGGCCTTGCTTTAGGGCCAGTGTGTTATGGTATTTGGATCAGGATAATTTTTCTACATGCCCCCCCATTTGTAAAAATTGCATAAAGATTTAGATTAACTCTTTCATTCATTTATTCATGAAGAGTTTGACATTTTCTTATTTTTTCCAGATAGCATATCCTGAGAAAGACATTTGAATATTCATTCATCTATGTATATCTGAACATTCATCTATGTATGTTTTGTATCATATTATTTTGACAAACTCAAGAGAATTGTTTGGTCCATTTCCTATCGCTTGTATGTGGATGAAATCATGACACTAAGAACATTATGATATCTATTATGGCATGGAGAGAATATCTCCTTTTTCTGTATGTTGCACTCATTTGTGACCTCGGTTATTGTAGGCTTTCACTGTGCCTCATGAAGCTATCCAGTTTAATGTGATTGCATAAGCTATGGCCGAACAAAGTAGGAGAAAATGAGTCAGGGCAAACTGGGTTAGGTGTGGGACAAAAAAGTAAAGCAAGGCAGTTGATCAACATTTCCTTTAAAAAGAAAATGTACAGTTGGGGGACATGGTTGTGTTTGTAACTATCCTTAACTACAAAATGTCTTAGACTGAGGTTTAGGCTGAGTAGAAGAGCGCCGACTCAGAGAACTAATACCAGGTCCACAGCGTTCTCTCAGCGAGCTGTACATGGGTCTGTGATTTAAATTTCCTTTTTGCAGTAAGATTATTTTTGCAAGATAATTTCATGAGGTGAGGTAAATAGCTTTCTTCTAGCATTAAGCAAGAAAAAAAAAATAAGCACAGCAGGAAAAACTGAAATACAAGTATTAAAATTGCCTGGTTAGAATTGACCAGCAGATTTGGAAGGGTGCTAATAAAAAGAAAAGGCTGGCTAAATGTATCATGTTCTCTTGTGTCTTTTCTTTTGTTTACATTTGTTTGTTTTCTTTCCCTAACCTTTTGTTTTTATCCCATCTTTGTTTTTTGTCTGTTGAAAGCAGCATTTTGCTGGACTATCTGTAATGGTCATTCTTCGGGATCAGACTTTATGCAGTGTTCTTAGGTGTTTCTTACTAATCTCGTGTTCCACATACCAGTGTGTCTTAGAGTATGAGCTAAAAAATAAGACATATTATCCAGGCTTTAAAGAATAACTTTTGATAACTTATTTATCATTTTCTAAAAAGGAAAATTTATTTTTGTGCAAATGCTAAGCCATAAACTATTTGTACTCTTGTTTTCTTTGGCTAGATATTATATTCACTTATTGGGTCATATTCTTTAGATATAATCCAATAATATTTCTAATATATAATATCTATCCACTTATTGGATTACATCTAAGAAATAAGTTATAATTTTCTCCATTTCATATCCTCCTTTAAAGGAAAAGAGTTGGCTACTGAATTAAAACTGAAAATTGCCACTGAGTTAGGAAGCATTTCATTTAATGCTTCCTTTATGAAGCAGTGGTGTTTTATGCAATTAGAGGACTGAAGACTAGAGCTAGAAAGCTTTTAGGGCTGATAGCAGAAATTATAATGAAAAGTTATATTTCACATTGTAAGCATGTTTTATTTGTTGTAAAAGAGAGAGAGACAGAGACAGAGACAGAGATGGAAAGGGAGGGAGGGAGAGAGAGAGAGAGAGGGAGGAAAAAAGGCAACAGCAGCAGCTACCCCATGCCTCTTATTTTTTTCTTCATGACCTTCTCTCCTTTGCCCACACCTGAAGTCAGTTTGAAGGCGGGAGGAGAGGAAAGTGATTTGCTGTGGAGGCTAGACTGTTAAGCTGTCTGGCAAGCATTTGGATTTTTCTCTCAGGAGGAGAGGAGAAGCATGCCAAATCCTTGCCATGCTGAAGGATGGAGACTGACTGGGCTTGACTCTGTAGGCATCTTCTGCCCGTGAGAGCAAATATTCATTAGGGTTACCACCGCACTCTCTCTCTCTGCAAAGCCCTGGTCGTGCAAGAAGGGATTTAAAAAGGTATATATTGGGGAATGTATGTGAAGTTAATTTTCTGTTTAACTTTCCTTCATACCCACAATATTTGTGGTTTTTAGCTTCTGCTCACTTTCTTTTCTTGGTAATGCTATTCCCTGCTTCTCAGTTCCTGTCAGTCTCTGTTAGGCATCAGTTTAATCAAGGCAGACTTCACATTGCAGTGTTCAAGTCAAAATTCATCTTTTAAAGTGATAGTCAAAGCAATAATCCAAAGTACAGAACCAGAACAAAATCTAGTCCACCCACACCTCTGTAGCAGAGTTAACAGTCAGGCTGCCTGGGTCAGATCCCAGCTCGATCCCCAGGCTGGTTGAGAGCCCTGTTCTGCAGCGCTCTGCCCTCCATTCCCTTGACTGTCAATTGGTGCTAAAATAGATTTACCTAATGGAAATATTTGGGTGTTTAGATATGAAAATTATGTAAGTTATGAAGTACAAATCTGGTGTGGTGGCATATGCCTGTAATCCCAGAACTCAGGAGGCAGAGGCAGGAGGATCACTGTGAGTTTGAGGCCAGCCTGGACTATAGTGAGACCTTATCTCAAAAAAAAAATTATTAAGCATAGTACTTGGCATTTGGTAAATGTTCAATAGAGTATTATTTTTATTATTATTATTTTTATAAATATTTTCCTTCCTGTAGAAAAAATGTGATTTTGAAAACTAATCATTTTAATATCAATAGTCTCAGCATGTAAAATAGTATGCTGTATTAACTCATTTATTTAAATGTTAAAATGAAGAGAAGTGAATTTTGAGAAGTTAAAATAGAATTGACCCCCAGTATACTATATATATTTTCACAATTCAGTTGTTTTCCAAAAGTAATTCAAATCAGCAACTATCTAAATGACAAGGTATTTTATAAATCTTGGTTTTAATTCATTTAAGCACACAGTTAATAAAACCTACACAACAAAGTATTATATAATTTAATGTGGATTTGTTTTGATAAACCCTAAATCCAGTTATACTTTTTATTATTTAACATGAATAACTCATATTAACTATTTTTCTTAAGTTTATAAGCAGAAGTTATATTGATATTTGTACCACAAACAATGCAGACAGACTTTATCCTAGCCTTCTGTTCCATCTGTTTACAAATTCCCTGTTGTTGTTTGGAGTCAGTCAAATGATAAGATAGCATTGCATTTATCTGGCAATTCTGCAGTTTCTCTGTATTACTGAGATCAGTGGGATCAATTTGCTTTATGGTTTATTCATTTATTTATTTATTTAATGTTTCACACCTGGAGGTTGAACTCAGCGAGTACTGAGCTATATCCCCAGTCCTTTTAAAGTTTTATTTTGAGTCAGAGTCTCACCAAGTTGCCCAGACTGTCCTTGAACTTGCGGTGCTCCTGCCACAGCCACCCAGGTGGCATTACTAATGTGTGCCACCACACCCAGTCAGCGTTCTTACTCGAGAGGAAAGTGGGTAAGAAAAGAGGCAGCAGTTGATATCGACGTTTGTTTTTTAAAAACCTTGCTTCTTTTTACCAAATAAGACTGAAGGATGTGAGAGAAACTAAATAAACATCTTTCTCTTTTTTACACTGGAACATTTCAGGAGAATTTTAACAATCTAATATTATTTAAGAATAAGAAGAAAGAATATACTTTTGCCCTTTGGGATTGTGTTATTCTGTGTTTAATAATGCTGCAGGAGAACTCCAGTGCTGTTTAGTTTCTGAGACAATTGATGGGTTCATTAATCTTTGCAATCTGCACAAGAAAAAGAAAGAGTAAGGGAGAATCATAAGGTAATTGGTTAGGTATCAGTGAAGATCAGTCTGAGGGGCCAGGTTGTAATTTAACAGAACAGTTAGAATCAGTGATTCTTAGTAATTTCTACAACCCAACTGAACATCTCAGATCCTTATGACAAATACATAACTTACTTGAAGGGGCTAGGACCTGGAATCACACCACCCATTGGCTAGGAAAGGTGCTAAGGAAAACAAGCTTCAGCCATCAGGATTATATAGGCAGAGTCCTCAACAGCTCCCCACCCATACACCCTCCAAATTCCCAGGAGGGTGGATGTGTCTAGATGAGGAGGTAATGTGAGGTGTTCAAGGCCAAATACCAGTAAGTTGTCTCAGTAGATGGCAGGACTCCCGTTGAGGACTCCAGTAGTCTTATCACCCAGTGACAGAGAAGCAGAGAAGCTAAACTGTAAGACTGTGGTCCTAGCTTGAAAAGATAGTCCAGTGCTAGGGACTTGCTATTCCTTGTTAATTGGTTTCAGGAAGCACAGCCCGTACCAAAAATGACAGGTGTGAAACAAGTCATCGTGGCTGGAAAAGTGAGTCATGATGTAATCGACACCAACAAGTTCTGGTTTGTGTGCTGAGTGCCAAACAAATGATGAATAGTGGGCCAGATGCATCAAGTACCACATTCGTCCAGCTTCAGAGCGGTTGAGCAGGTAGGCGTGACTGTGTTACAGAACCTGGCTTGAGTGGGGTTACCGCTGGAAGACAAGTTTACAAGAAACCACGATGTAAGCCCATCTTAAGGGATGGCAAAAACAAAAAACCCAGCAACGGAAATAAATCGATGCTTAGAATTGGACAGGAGAAGGGCAGAAGGGAGAAAAGCATGGGGGCAGGAGATCTCTAAGTGGGAGAATCATAAAGCCACAGTGGTGAGGTAGAAAAGTGCTGTGATGATAAGTGTTATCAATCATTGAGAGCGTATCTGTTGTTTCATGGAAAATAAAAGATTGTTTTTTCAGTACTGGGCATCGAAACAGGACATCATTGCATGCTAGGCAAGTGCTCTACCATTGAACTACATTTCCAGCCCCCAAAGACAAGATTCTGAAGGAGAGGACTCAGTGGGAAGACAGATTGATTGGGTGGTATGAAGCTGGAAATCTCGTGACGTAACTATCCTTGGGCCTAAATATAACTGGAAGTTTCCTAGTTTTTTTTTTTTTTCTTTTTCCCATTTTTTTGACACAGGGCCTTGCTTTATAGTACAGGCTGGACTTGAACTCAGTATGTAACCCTGGCTGACCTCAAACCCTTGGTGATCCTCCTGCATCAGCCTCCCAAGTGCTGGGATTGTAGGCAGATACCACTGCCATGTCCTCTCAAACCTCTATGCTTTTCCTATGGATTTCTGGAATTCCTTGCTTGTTTTGTCCTTGTCTGCTTTACAGTGGTTCCCAAACTCATCCTTTACCATTCAGTTTCCTTGACTGCACCCATCTTTGCCCTCACATAACCACAGTGCATCCTTGTTCCTACTGCTTACCCTTAGTGTTAGTTGGTTGGCCAACCAGTCCTCCATATTTACTGAAGGCTTTTGATGAATACATGTATGATTCAAATGAGACTCTGAGGGCAAAGAATCAGGCTAAATTTACTATAGCTTGATGATCAGCTAAATTGAAGTACCTCAGGCCTACTTATTATGATAACTTCCTTGTTCCAGTGAAGGAGTCATCTGGAAACTTTCAACCATTCTTCAGTAGCTGACTTCTGTTTCTCAAAAGAGCTCTTGGAGGAATAGTGGAGGCTTGTAAAGTTAGAATATAGGAGAATCTGTTCTTGAAGGGCTCTAGAATCCTAATTATGCCTTTGCTATCACAGGAGGGTTCAGGTTATATATTTTAAGGAGTGGAGAAATGTAAAAGAAAAACATAGTCTTGGTCTTTAGTTTCCTGTTGGAGGAATGGCACTGAGGAGACCTTTCTGGGTGAGATGGGCTACTTGGCAGATATCTGAAGATCAGATAGGTCAGACTGTCTAGCTGACAGTGTGATACCTAAGGGACTGAGAAAATACTATCGTTAGCGCTCTTGATGTCTTTTGGGTTGGTCTTGCTGATCTTTTACAAGAAAAATATTAGTATTTAACTTCTTCAAGATGATAAAATCATTTCTAGGTGTAAGACTTAGTTTTTTCCCATAGTCAAAGAAATTGTAACTAGTTTTTAGTTTTGGGTCATGAGTACGCCACTACTACCCCTTTCAGGATGGGAGCAGGATGGCGAACATTGGCATGGCCAGGGAGTTACCAAGGCCAATGCTTCTGAACCGAAGTCCCCTCTTGAGGGGACAGCTCATATAGCTAGATAAAGCCTCTTCTGGCCTCACTCCAAAAAAAGTAATCTACTTTTGCTGGAGTACCTGTTAGTCAACTTTACCCATTTTGTTGATACTTTCTGATACAATTGAAGTGAACAACACTGTTAAATAAAATTAATCACATAGAATAATTATAAAATGTGTGTTAAAAGTAAACACATTGCTTCTTAAAGTGTGTTCAAGGCATGTTCCTAAGAAATATCACTGAGAAAGTGTTCTATGATTAATGTTTGTTTGGAAATGGAAAATACTCTGCACCTGTCTTCTCTTGCTGACTCACTACACATTCACACAGTCCTTTGATTTGAAAGTTTCTGTCTCCCTCAAACCCACGCATTAAACTTCTAAGCCTAAGGATGATAGTATTAAGATGTGGAAGCATCAGAAGATTTTAAGGTACGAGGCTTTGTTCTTGGGGATGGGATTAGTACACTTATAAAAGAAATCTCAAAGAGATCCTTGGCCTTTTCCTCCATGTGAGGTTACAGCGAGAAGATGCCCATTTCTGAACCAGGAGGTGTGCCCCTCCCAGACACCGAATCTCCCAGCTCCCAATCAGAGACTTCTCAGCCTTCAGAACTATGAGAAATAAATTTCTATTTTTTTTTTATTTTAAAGAGACTAAAACCTAACAAAATAAAACAGAATAAAGCCAATCAAAACACAACAGTGAAGGTGATACAGGACTTCAAAACAGGATAATAGGAAATTAACAATGGTTACCATAATGTCTCCTGCTATCTTCAAAATTGCTGCCCATACCGTCAGACGAATATAATCAAATAAAAAAGAATAAAAACAATCAAACCAGAACATTGAATAAAACAGAACAAAACAAAACAGTGGGAACAATATTGGATTTCAAAACTAAGAGAGAAGGAAATCCTCATATTTGCTGCATTGCATACTGTTGTCCTCTTAATAGATGCTCAGACTACCAGCCTTGGGCCTGCAAAGTCAGTCAGACAATAAAAGCATTAAGTTGTTTTTGTACCTCAGTTGCTATCAACTCAGCCTGTCCTCCAGATCAGCAGCTTGTTTGGGGCAGAGGGAAAAGCCGTGTTCTTGACTCTCAGCCTGCACTCCGGTTGGCTCACAGGAAGGGTGAATTGGCTCCTTGTTATACTCCTTCCAGACTCAGCATGGCTCTGTCAACTCACAAGAAGGGCAAACTGGCTTGTTTCTCTTCATGGGCCCTGCATGGTTTGCATAGCTCCAAATTTCTTTTATTTATAAACCACTCAGTCTATAGTACTTTTGTTACTGTAGTGCATATGGACTGAGGGACATAATAAAAGCTCTGGGAAGTCTTGTCATAGAAAACTTTATTTCTAATTTGATTTTTCATGAAATCATTTCTGGAGTATGATGGGGAGTCTTTTATGAACACATGCAACAACACTAAAATAGGAGTTAAAAATTATTAAAACATTTGTTATACGAGTATTTCACTAAAGATCAGGCAGAATCCTTTGATTAGAACCAAAAAGAAACTGAGATACTGGAGCTAGGATTCCCTCAAGGAGGGCCAGGGATTTAGCTCAGTGACTTAAGTGCCTACCTGGCAAGCGTGAGGTTGTGAGTTCGATCCCCGGGAGGCTGTCTCTTTGGGACCCGAAAATCCCGGACCATAGAGTGGCCTGAGCTGTTTGGATCGAAAGTCTGCGCAGACCTGCATCTCCGCGCGACTCTTTGGGACTGGGAACTGCCTGGAGATCGGCATCTGGGCCAGGTCTGTTTGGCCCCGTAGCCCCGCCCTTCACGCCCAGGAAGTCTCCCAGAAAGCAGCA
>PVJX010000109.1:0-45000 GCA_004027295.1 Dolichotis patagonum
TTCTGGGATGGTGATTATTATGTGTCTGGGTGTAGTTTTATTTTGGTTATGGCTGTTTGGAGTTCTATATGCTTCACTTATCCAGATGTCTTTTTCTCTTCTCATGTTTGGGAAGTTTTCAGCTATTACTTCTGTAAATATCCTCTTGATATCATTTGGGCTGTCCCCTTCTTTTTCATTTATCCCTATTAATCTTATGCTATTTTTCTTTGCATCATCTTGCAGGTGTTGAATTTTTATTTCCTGATTCTTTGTTATTTTTAAAAGATCTTGTCTTTCCTGCTCACTGGCTGGAATCTTATCTTCACTTTCACTGAGGTGGTGTTTACAGCTTTCAATAGAATTTTTGATTTCCTGTATATCTCTTTGAATCTGCTTTATGCATTCTGTTTGTTTCTTATATTGTTCTTTGAGGGATTCTATCTGTTTGCTTTGTTCCTCTAATTTTTTAGCTGTGTTTTCACTAGATGCATTCACTATCTTTCACTATTTTTATCAATTCTTCTTTTACCTGGACAAGTATTTCTGATTTGAATTTCTCCATAGCTTTCCCTATTTGCATATTTATTTCATTTGATATCATTTCAGACATTTCAGGTGTATGGCTTCTTTTTTCTTCTATGTACACAGCTTCTAAGCTTTCTTGGGAAGGGCTAGGGCTTTGAGCCTGCCTTTTGGTCTTTCCTTTTGTCATTTTTCTATATTTCCTTGCTTTGAGCGGTGTTCCAAAGCTCTCTCTGCATGTATGGCAAATTACCTCTTACACCCTCAGTTCCTGGAGGGGCAGTGGCTCCCCCACATGCTCTTGGCTTCCTCACAGGGTCCTAACTCCCCTCTGTGGGCTCCTGGCTCCCTAAGTTGTAAGGCGAATGCTGGGTGTGGTCACCCCGGAGCCTGTGGAATCTCAGGCAGGGCAGGCCACCATGCTTTGTCCCAGGCAGGTCTCCAGGAGGTTCCCTGTGAGTGAAGAGTGGGCCTACAGGTCCCAAAGAGTCAGGCCAGAATGTTGGTTTCTGAAAAGTTCCCGGTCCCAAACAGACCTGGCCAAAATGCCAGTCTCCACAATATTCCCAATCCAAACGGCCCGGGCCACTCTGTGGGTCCAAGAGGTTCGGGTCCCAAAGAGACAGGCCGCGATGCTGCTTTCTGGGAGACTTCTTGGGGGTGAAGGGCGGGGCTACGGCCCCAAACAGACCTGGCCCAGATGCCAGTCTCTGGGCAGTTCCCTGCAGATGAAGGGCAGGCCTACCAGTCCCAAACAGTCGCACCGAGATGCTGCTCTGTGCAGACTTTCAATCCAAACAGCCCGGGCCACTGTGCGGGTCCGAGAGGTTCCGGTCCCAAAGAGACAGGCTGCAATACTGCTTTCTGGGAGACTTCCTGGGGGTGAAGGGCGGGGCTACAGGCCCAAACAGACCTGGCCCAGATGCCGGTCTCCAGGCAGTTCCCTGTGGATGAAGGGCCTCTTTGTAATAGTTGTGCATGGCTTCAAATACAATAATATCAAACATAACAAAATAGTATAAAACTATTCAAGAGAATGAAAGAATTACAGGGTATTCTGAACCAAATAACAGAAAATGAACCATGGCTTTTATAATATCTCATTTTCCATAAAAATTTGTTTATACTATCACATATATTAAAATCCCAGTAAGACACAACATGATAGAACTGATTGTAATAGCAGAACAGAAGCATGGTAGGACTTCAAGCAAGACATTAAATCAGCAATGGCTGCCATAATGTTTTAAAATATCAGACCCTTGAAATTCAAAGATCCAATCCAAATATGGGCATCTGAGATGAATACACAGTTCTCAGATGAAGAAAGATGAATGGAAAATAAATACATGAAAAAATGTTCATCATTAGTCATCTGAGAAATGCAAATTAATACCATACTGAGATTCCATCTCATTCCAGAAAGAATGACCAGGATAAAAAAAAAAAAAAACTACCAACAACAAATGCTGGAGAGGCTGTGGGGAAAAAATGAACCCTTCTGCACTGTTGGTGGGAGTGTAGACCACTGTGGAGGTCAGTCTGGAGATCCCTCAAAAAGCTGGGATTGGGTCCCATTTATCCCAGCTATTCTACTTCTAGGCATATTCCCAGAAGAACTGAAAACTTCATACCACAAAGATATTTGTGCACCCATGTTTACAGCAGCACAATTTGTAATAGCCAGAATAGCCAGATCTTGGAAACAACCTAAGTGTCCATCAACTGAGGAATGGATTAAAAAAGTTGTGGTATTTTTATACAATGGAGTTCTATTCAGCTATAAAGAATGTTCACATTGAGATATTTATGAATAAATGGATGTAACTTGACACCATACTCATAGAAGAACCAAACTCACATGTGTAAATACCATATAGTCTCCCTAGTGTGAAAAAGATTTTTCAATGAAAACAGAGTTCCCAGGGCTTCTGCTTTATAAGAAATACCTGTGGAATTGGTTTACCAGAATTTGATTCACAGTGCCCAGTCACACAGGCGCTCTGAACTCTGTACAGCATGATTCAGAATGCCGTGGCTTACTGCTCATGTGAACCACAGATCTTGGTATCACCTAGCGTTGCTGGTTTTCCATGCATGAGGAATGCACAAGTCATGGGCCGCCGGAGGTTTCCATTCAGATTGCAGTAGGATTCCTGGGAAACCAGGCAGTGATCTTTTGGTAGAATAATGTGTGGTGCTGTTTGAGTAAAGCTCATAGAGCAGTGAAGATTCCTAAAAGTTTGAGACACCCGAAGCATGAAAGATCTGCTAAGGAAAACTACAAGAATTAGCAAAGCTAACCCAAGAAAAAGGCCATAATGGCTGTAATTGTCAACAACACAGGGTTGGGACTGCTCACTCCCTTTGGAATTCACATCTTGCTACAGTTTATTCCAGATGCTGGATATGTATATAATATTTAATGTTTGCTTGCTGAATTTCAGTCTTCCTTTAGTCTCATTCTTTTCTATCCCCATGATCATCTTTTTTTTGTACCGGGGATTGAACTCACGATTGCATGCTTGCAAGGCAGGCGCTTATGCCGCTGAGCTAAATCACCCGGCCCCACCATGGTCCTCTTTAGTGGAATGGAAATGTTTAGCCTGTGCCATTGTGTGTTGGAATTATTTAGCTTTCATTTTAATTTTTATAGCAGATCTTAAATAAGAGTTTGCTTTGAATCTCAAAGGAGACTTTGGATTTGGAAGTTTTAGTAATTCTGGAACTGTTAAGACTTTGGAGGCTTTTAAAGATGGCCTAAATGCATTTTGCACAGTGAGATGCACATGAGTTTTCTGAGGACCAGGGTTAGAATGTTATAGTTTGGATATGAAATGAACTCTCATGTCTTAAGAACATGAATGTATCATAAGAGAACTATACTCATCAGTGGAATAATTGATGAGTTCAGAGCTGATATGCTGTTAGGACATGGAGGCTGATTGAAGAGCAAGGTCACTGGAGGCATGACCTGGAAGGATATCTCTCATCCTAGTTCCTCCCTTTCCTTTGTCATTTCTGCCCTCCGTTATTGACTTTGCTCTGCAAGATTCTTCCAGAACAGCATTTATGTCCTGACGCCAGCTGGTTGTGCACTAAAACCTTGAAGAATTGTGAGTCCTCAAAGCATCTCTTCCTTAAAGTGTGGCTGTTGAGTGTTATGTTCCAGCAGTGAGAAAGTAACTAAGACATCTACATATTTTAGATATTGATTAAAATAGAAAGTGTAATAAAAATCTCATCTGTGATATTGTATCTCTGAAAAGATTTGGGAAAGCTAATGTACAATGCATTAATTTTGAGATTAGAGAGATCAGGAGCAGGAAGTGAGTCATGTTACTTTTTTTTATTCTGTCCTTTAATGATTTTCCCAAGGTAGTGATGTCATTTGAAAGATGACTAAACTCACAAAGTGTATGTGAGTATGTCTATGCATGTGTCTGCAGTGTATGATAGCACAGAAGTTAATATTATAAATAAAGTCCATATGACCAGTTAAAATGTAGATGTGATGAGGATATACCAGGCACAAAACATAATGGATTTGAATGTCAGAATAGAAATTATGTATATGTGCTGCTGAAATGATCACTATAGATTATAGTTACAAAGTGTTGGTGTTAACTGACATTACATTGTGTTACCCATTGCTCTGTGTCAGGTTAAACCACTTTGCAAATGTCTAGCTCCACATCTTAAAGCAATCTTTTACGTAGTATTAAAACTCAGTTAAATGGTAGCTTTTAAGCTTGGTAAATTTGAACATGATTTCCTGAATTCTAAGACACTAGAATCTTAAGAATTGTCATTTCCCAAAGACAGGAGCAGTCTGCATGAAGTGCAGTCTCAGTGCCAAGGCTACAGCAATAGTGGAAGCAGAAGACCACTTTCAGTATCCTTAGTTGCAGTTGTGTGCTATCCAGTGGGAATGTTTTCAAGGCCACCACAGTGGATGAGAGCTACTTCATTATTAAAGGTACTCTTGGAGCCCAGAAAGAAAAAGAATTCAAAAGGAAATGCAAAATATTAAGCATCTGTTATGTTCCCAGTGTTTTGAATATTTTCTTACTTCATATCTTTTTAATTGCATGGCCAGCCTAACAAGAAAATCTGATTATCCTTTTTTACATCTATAAATGCTGAGGTTTAGATAACTGTCATCCTCTTAATTTTGAGGAGACACTTGAATAGTAGACACTAACATTTTAAAATAGATTGTTAAACAAATGCTTAGTAGAGTTTTAGACTGTATGTTTTGTCTTAAGGAGTATGGCATAGGCATCAGGAATTATATGCTAGTTTTATTTACTTTAAATGGTTGTAGGGAGCAAACAAAGAGAAAGAAGAGATATGGATAAGGAAGGAAGATATTAAATTATCATTGTTTGCTGATGATGTGATCCTCTACATAGGAGGCTCCAAAAATTTCAGCAAAATAGTTGCAGAACTAATATCCTGATTTAATAGCATGATACAAAGTCAATGCTCAAAAATCAAGAGTGTTCATATACACCAAGAAAAAACTCACTGAGAAGGAAATTAAGGGATACATTTCTCTATAGCATCAAGAAAAATGAAATATTTAGGAATTAATCCATTTAAGGAAGTGAAAGACATCTAAAAGGAAAATTATAGTACTCTGAAAAAGGATATTGAAGAGGATATCTGATTACTGCAAGATAGCCCCTTTTTCTGGAAAGGTAGAACCAATAAGGTCAAAATAACTATACTTTTGAAGCTGTTACACAGACTTAATGCAGAGTCAAAGCACTGTACCAATAAGATTCCTGTCAGAACTGGTGACAGCAATCTTAAATTCATATGGATCCAGAAGACACCTAGAAAGCAAAAACTAATCTAAATAACTGGCAAGACAAGCAGCATCACAATCCCAGACTGTCAATTATCCTAAAAGGTTGATAAATACAAAATGATGTTGAGAAACAAAAGAAAAGAAGTTAGAAGGAGAAGAAGTTGTTGGGTGAGGGGAAAGGGAAGGGGTAGGGAGAGGAGGAGAGGGCTGCGGATTTAGCTCAGTAGTGTAAGTGCCTGCTTGGCAAACGCGAAGTTCTGAGTTCAATCCCCAGTACAAAAAAAAAAAAAAAAAAGGAGAAAGAAGAAAAGGAGAAAGAAACAGACTTGTGAACCAATAGAACAGAATACAAGATACAGAAACAATGCTAGGCACACTGAGCTATGTTAACTTTGACAATGGAATCAAATCCCTTCAATGGAGGCAAGATAGCCTCTTTAACAAAAGATGCTGGGAAAACTGGCCATCCATATGCGCTAACAAATTTAGCTTAATGGAAGATTTGAGGTAAGCTCATAAGAGATATTATAAGCCCCACTGGGATAAAATAACTATTTTGAAGAGCCACGGTTTTCTGTTTCAATGTAAATTATCCATTATTAAGGTGAGATATCTTCTGGCAATGAGAATAATGTATAGTTACTGAAGATGAAGACATGACTATATCTGTGGATCTTAAAATTTCTGTTCTCATAATCTTTGTTTTTGAGTTATATTGAGATTATTTGCATATTAGGAATATCATTTTTAATATCTCTATATTAATAACCAGTAGTCAGTTCTTGTATTTGTGTCTCCAGTTCATCTGTAATAACACATTATGATTGAACTGTATAAGGAAACTCCACATTCACATAGATATGTAGGTGTCATTATAGATGATTTTAGACATTATTTAATATTTTATTAAGATTACAAGAAAAATTGGCAAGTGATTGTATTTTAACTACACTTTAAAATGTGACAGATGTACATAACTTAGTGAACCAATATTTTCCTAATGAGCAATGCAAGGTGTTACAAAATCATGCATGGGTAAAAGATCCATTTAAAGTTATATAATAGCTCAATGGATTTTAATAAAATTAGGTATGAAAAACATACACTAAAAATTTGATGTATACTCAAGTTTGAGGATTTGATAAAATTACAAATTTTTACCACCTATCTGAATACATTTATAAAGAGAAATGCTTTCATTGATTATTTAGTTTTTGAACTCATTAGTTATTAACTGGCTCTGTCATGATGAGAAATAATGTGACTATTAGCCAATTTGATGGAAACTTCCAGGACTTTTATCTACTTTGCTGCGTGTACCATCAGTGTAATTGTGAACACAGTGGGAGAAAAAATAATGTCTCAATATTATTATGATAACAGTTTCAACCTTTCAAATTTCCCAAAATTGTCTTGGGTCCCTGATATGTGTACTAATGACACCTTATAAACCTTTGTTCATGTTTGTAATTAAAAAATCTTTGACAATTCCCTAGAGTATTTTACTCCACAAGGACAAGGATCTTTGTTTTGTTTATTTATAATCCAAGGTACTCAGAGCATTATTTATCCCATGATGTACAATGATACTATTTGTGAATTTCAGAAGAAGAAAGACAGAATGCATGAATTTTGGTTCCTTTCTCATCCTTTGTGTCTCCAATCAGGCTCTATGATTTAATTCTTTTTTTCCCTATGGTAAAATAGAGATATTATAAGTACTTGACTTACATGTTTACTTAATAGATGAAATCTGAGCTGATAATAGTGACACATACCTGTAATCACAACAATCTGGGAGGTTGAGGCAAGAGAATTTCAAGTTTGAGCATGTTAGGAATTTACTAAGAGATCTTGTTTCAAAGTAAAGATTAAAAAATGACTGGGATTGTAGCTCAGTGTGAAAGCCCTAGGTTCAATCCCTACTACTGAAAAAAAGGCAAACTGTGAAAATGAATCTAAATACTTTTCAGAATGACCAATACATGGTAGTGAAATTACAGTCAATTGCCTATACTGGTGTTTCAATCCCAAGAGTAGAGATCGCACATAAGTTTGAGACCTCCTAAGCAGTCCAATGCTTAGACAGGTAGCTCCAGTACATCTTTAGGCACTCTGTCTTCTATTTTTCTGCATTAATGTCCTACCGTATTATTTTCATCTTAAGGTTATGTGCTGTTCCAATACAGCTCGTGAAGCTTCAGTGATTGCTTATGCTCTGAAGGCCAGAGAAGAAAGGCAGACAGGATTTTCAGAATGACTAGCTGGGCCAAGCCTGCTGCCTTTGGTTGCATTCTCAAAAGTCTCATACTCATATTTTGTATTTTATTGGCTACAACCTGCTAACATACAAGGGAGGCAGAAAAATTGGCCTTTTGTTCTATGGATTAATATATGTAGCTAAAAAATTAGGGTTCTTATAAGGAGAAATACAAAAACAGATGGCCTCTGCTAGAATAGTAAAATAGGTGCTCTGTAACACATACAGTGATTGTGTGCAAGCGTGATTGACACAGCTTTTCTTTTTCTCCTGTACAGAGACAACTATCTGCCCTAGTACTGAGCTCAGCCCCTCACCATTCTCTGCCTTTATCTGCACTGAAGGGCACAGGCTGTGCATCAGATTGTGTTTAGTGTTTTTCCAGGATCAAGCAATAAAATTTATATACACTACATCAGATGCCATTCAGCTCCACTAACTACTAACCATTTTGGGCCGAACTGAGAACACTACAGCCTCTCTAAGTTTTCTGCATCTTGTCCCAATTATATTTCACTTAATAACACTCAGTGAAATATCTAGTGGCAAGGGAAATGAAACTACATGCTTTTATGGGATCATTCATCAAGAACTAATTGAAGCTTTCATACAGTTTAGTGCTGATAAAACAGTGTAACAATAAACAATAACAAAATTCACTGGAGAAGGATTTGTTTTGCCGTGAGGAAAATGGTTCCGTTTCATCCTGGGATTCCTGGTTAAAAGAGTCTCCAATTTACAAAGGGATAAGGCAGGCTCCTCTGCATAATGACGGGGTGGAAACTGTGTCAAATGTATTAGTGCGGCTCCACTGGAGCCATTCTCATCCTAAGTATTTGCTATTGTGTGGACTCTGGCAGGAGGCTGCAGGGCCAATAGGATTTCTGAAAGTTTCTTTTGCTATTTATTGTTACTGTGCTTGAAGCAGCTCCTCCTTAGTTTTTACTGGAAAAGAGAGAAAAATCTTAAAGTGTACTTTCACAAAGTTCAGATTTTTAAAAATTACATTTTAGAAACTTTTCATTTAAAGTACTTCTCTATATAAGCAGGTAGGTGGCTAGTTGTCCTTGAAATTTTTGTCTTTCTAGATGTGGTGTTTAGACACTAAATTGAAAAGGGAAAAATAGTGAATGTGTCTTCTTAGGCATTTTCTTGGGAATGATTTAAAAGAAATCGTAGCAAAATGAAATGTATGAGAAATGTGTTGTAAACTGTTGTAAACCTGAGTATCTATTTGCATAACCTCCTTAAATGTGTTGCTATACCTATATAACTTAGATGGTAGTAAGAAACTTACTATAGGCACAGATTTTACTTGGTAATTGGTATGTCTTATACAAAATAACCACAGATTTTATTGGTAAAACATATTACCTAAGCCCATCTTGACTTGAGGCAATAAGACTGAGCTCTCTATCAATACCATTTAAAAAATATTCAAATAATGTTTTATGGCAACAGATTTTAGATAAATGACCATCATATAATAAAGCCCATAACATAGGACACCATTAATATTGACTAATGTATTTTGAAAATCTACCCGCCAAATGAGAAACTAGTAATGTAGTCAGAAGTAATTTTAAAATGCAAATTTTGTTCAAATTTATTTGCATTATAAAAAGTAATTTCTCTTAAGGGCTTTTTAAACAGTGGCTTTCTAAAAGTCTTAATACATCTTAAACAAATCTCTTACAAGCCAAAATTATTCCCCAGAATGAAAAGGATTTAGAGAAACCATAGTCATTTTTTGAGTTAACTAAGTAGTCAAATTAATACTTGTGTACTTAGTTGAGACAGTTCATTAATTTGTGTATGGTATTAATGAGTGAAGTATAAGTTCATATCATTCATCTAAGAAATATCAATAGAATGGGTATGTTTGGGAACAAAATTATTATTTTATATTTTACAGATTTCATCTAATAGATATTATTTGATTTTCCATGTAGATTTGTTCTAGAATTTTATAACAGAGATATGAAAATGAGAACAGACTGAATCACTGTGCTACAATTGCTTTGTGTGTTTCTCAAGTGTATATACAGCTGATTTCCAGTGCTCTTAGTATACTATTAACAACTTTACTGGCATTGTTTTGGACAAGTAGTCAGTAGCTTTAAGTTGTGTCCTAAGGTTATTCTCTTAAACCCTGTCTATTGGGTCCTTTTACCCCAATAGCAAAGTGTGGCAAAATCTATCATGTTCTAGGTCTAAGGACCATTTGGTCTTATATTAGTAATCAATTTTTTTTAAGAAAACTTCCTTCCATATTGTTTCATTTAAGAAACAGACTACAACAGGAACCATTATTTTTTCATGTGTACATTATGGATAAAGATTCAGAAACAAGTGGGACAAATGACTTACTTAAGCTCAATTAGTTTGTTAGTTCTATAACTTCAATTAATTCATTCAACATAGGTCAATAAAATCTATTGTCTCAATGCCAGGCTCTGTACTGTGTTGGAATCTGCCAATAAATAGACAGAAAACTTATCTTCATAAAGCCTAAAATTTAAAGAATAGAACTAGATGACAAACAATGAAATAGATGATATATAAAATGTAACATGATGTACATGTGTGGAGAAACTGAAGCAGGTAAGTTATGTACATAAGTTGGCTAATCACCAACTGTACCAGTTGCAGTACAAACTAAGATAAGATGACTTCGCTGAGAGTGTGGTATTGGATCAGGAACTGAAAAAGATAAGTTAGCTATCCTTGTGGAAGAATTGGGAAAAGAGTGTCATGCAGATGGGAGCCCTGGAATTCCATCTTCAATTAATAACTATCAAATGATTATATCTGTGTAAGAGGCTTAAAAACACTTTTCTCAGAAAGGACGTTTGCAAAATGAGTTGTGTAAAGCAACCAGGGCTCTATGTGACATATATTTCTCCTTATGCTTCCAGGTACAATGAATAGACATCAGATTTTCTAGTTTTATTTTAATTAATTACTTTTTTTTTAAAAAAGCCAAATTTCAAAACAAGATAATTAGAGGGTAACAATGGTTAATAAATTGTGTATTGTTACCTTTAAGTTAGTGACTTACAGTATAAGGTATCTGCATTTAATTGTCCAAAAAATATTAGCACAAACCTTTCTTTTCAATGAACTAAGAGAAATTAGTAGTATAACTATCTTAAATATCATATATATATTTCAGTTTTTCTAGCAGCATATATGTGTGTGTATATATATCTATATATATCTATATATCTCTCTATATATAGATATATATCTATATATCTATCTATATATATATCTTCTTTCAGTTTCTCACACTAGGGATACAAAATAGTGTTTATACGTGTAAGTCTGTGTAAGTCTGATTTATTTCACTTACGACTATGGTCTCTAGTTGCATTCACTTACCTATAAAAGTCTTAAATTTATCCCTTTTATGATTGAGTAGTACTCCATTGTATAAAAATATCACTTTTTAAAATTCATTCCTTGGTCGATGTGCATTTGTACTGTTTCCAAGATTTAGCTATTACAAATTGTGCTGCTATAAACATAGGTGCTGATATAACATTATGGCATGATGTTTTTAATTCTTCTGAGAAGATACTCAGAAGTTAGCTGGGTCAAATGGGACATCCAGTCTAGTTTTTCGAGGAGTCTCCATGCTGATTTCCACAGTGGTTGTACCAGTCTATATTCTTGCCAGCAGTGGAAAAGGCTTCCTTTTTTCCTACACTCCAGCCCACGTTTGTTATTGGTTGATTTCTTGATAATAGCCATTCTCTCCAGGGTGAGCTGGAATCTCAGTGTTGTTTTAATTCTCATCTCTTGAATCACCAGTGACATTGAACATTTTTGCATATATTTATTTGCTATTTGTATTTCTTCATCTGAGAAGTGTGTATTCATTTCATATGCCCAGTTTTGGATTGGGTCTATAAATTTGGGAGGTCTGATTTTTTTGAGTTCTTTATATGTTTTGGATAGTAATCCTTTGTCTGAGGTACAGCTGGCAAACATTTTTTCCTACATTGTGGGTTGTCTCTTTTCTATGTTAGTGGTTTCTCTTGCTGTGAAAAAGCTTTTTAATAAGTTGAGATCCCAGTTTTTGATTCTTTGTGGTAGTTTCTGTACAACTGGGGTTTTATTCATGATGTCTTTGCCTACACCAGTGTCTTCAAGAGTTTTACCTATTTTACCTTCCAGCAGATTTAATGTTTCCATTTTAATATTTAGAACTTTGATGCATTCCAAATTTAGTTTAGTGTATGGTGAAAGATATGGGTCCAATTTGATCTTCAGCATGTGCAGAGTCAGTTTTTCTAGCAGCATTTATTGAAGAGGCTTTCTTCCAAGTGAATCTATTTGACAACTTTGTCAAAAATAAGGTGGCTTAGTATGTCTGGAGTTGTTTCTTCTAGTCTGTTTCATTGATTTTTTCATCATTACTGTGCAGTTTTCATTACAATAGCTTCATACTATAATTTCAAATCAGGGATTGTGATGCCCCCTGTCTTGCCTTTGTTGCCCTAAATTTCCTTTCTATTCGAGATCTCTTCTGGTTCCAGATGAATTATAGGATTGTTTTCTCTAATTCTGTGAGACGTGCTACTAGAATTTTGAGCAGGATTGCAATAATTCTATTTAACAGTTTTGGAAGTGTGGCCATCTTCACTATATTGGTTCTACCTAAAAGCAAGGAATGTCTTTTCATTTTCTGATATCTTCTTCAAACTCCTTTTTCAGAATACTACAGTTTTCACTGTAGAGGTCTTTTGCATCCTTCATTAGATTGATTCTTAGGTATTTCATTTTTTGAATGCTATTGTGAAAAGTGTTATTTGCTGATTTGTTTCTCAGTCAGTTTGTTATTCATGTACAGGAAGGCTATTGATTTTTGAGTATTGACTCTGTATCTAGATTTGTTACTGAATTTACTTATTAAATCTACCATTTTATAGTGTACCATAATGTCATATACAAATAACAGCAATTTAACTCTTTTTTTCCTATATTTATTCCTTTTATTTATTTTTCTTGTCTTAGTGCTCTGACTAAAGTTTTTAGGTCTATGTTGAATAAAAGTGGAGACAGTGGACATCCTTGTCTTGTTGCTGATTTTAGGGGAAAAGCTTTCAGTTTTTGTCCATTTAGTATGATGTTGGATGTTGGTTTGTCATAGATGGCTTTTATCAGATTGAAATAAAGACCATCTATTCAAACTTTTTGTAGGGTTTTTATCATGAATGGGTGCTGGACTTTGTCAAAAGCTTTTTATGCATCTATTGAGATGATCATATGATTTTTTTCTTGGCTCTGTTAATATGGTGTATTACATTTATTTTTTTGAAAGCACAAACCATTCTTTTTGATGAACTAACAGAGATTAGGAGTATAGTTATCCATCATATATATATAATATATCCATCAAATATATATATATAATCTTTATATATATTATATATAATCTTTCCCCTTTTTTCTTTTCTCCTTTCCCCTATTCTAGTTATTTGCTTGAGCTGTTTATTTCACTTTCATTTTCTTAATATCTATTGTGAATTTTGTATCTTATTTATTTTTAGTTTTTTGCACTAAGGAAACTATGATATTTACACATGTGAGTCTGATTTATTTCACATATGAGTATGGCCTACATCCATTTACCTAGAAAAGCCTCAAGTTTATCTTTCTTTATAGCTGAGTAGTACTCCATTGTATAAAATATGTCATCTTTTTATCTATTCTTTGGTTGATGGGCATTTGGGTGTTTCCAAGATTTAGCTGTTACAAACTGTGCTGCTATAAACATAGGTGCGCATATATCATGTTTTCATTTTTTCTGGGTAAATGCTCAGAAGGGAAATAGCTGAATTGAATGTGAAACATCCCTATATCTGTGGGATGAATCCCACTTGATAATGATGTATAGTCTTCTGGATAATTTGCTTCATTCTGTTGCCAATATTTTATTTAGATTTTTACATATATGCTCATTAGGGAAATTGACCTATAATTCTGTTTCTTCATTGGGTAAAGTTTTCTAATTTTAAAATTTAGACTTCAGACTTCATATAGCAAGTAAGAGGTAATTATTAAGTTCTATAATTGGAGAGAGCAGTATTTTTCATTTTTCTCATTAGATATAGAAAAATTTATGGGTAGAAAACAATGTGAATAAAATACAGGTAAGTTTTAAAGTAGTTGATGAAAGTTTTTTTGAGAAGAAAAAGGTGGTTTGTTTACCAGCTGGGAGTATATAAGGTTAAAACTTTTCACCTTCTATAGGCAGGTATGTCATAAAGGAATGTGAAATACAATCCCAAATCAAGAATCTGCAAAACTCCTCTGGGCAGCTTTTAAGTGTTTTATTTCAGTAATTTCAAAAGCAGTGTAGGTGTATTATTTAATTAAAAAGTCAATTAAGTTCTTTAAAGAGTAGGAAAAACAAATAAACCCCATAATGTCTTTTTAAAAATGTATTTATGTTACATCCATGTTATATGACTTTTATTATCAGTAATGTATATAAAAGGAGATTAATTAATTTATCAAAAATCACTTAATTTGAAATAATGTAACATGGTATGGTTCTAATGTTATAAATATATCTTCTAAAATCATTGTAAAAAAGAAGCAACAAAATAATTTGATTATAATATTATTTTTGAGATCTTCATAAAGCATTTCAAATACTACTTTCAAAAACAATTTTAGTATCATCTTATAAATAGTTGTATTTCATTTAACTTATTAAGAAACTCTAGTATTTAATTTGTCCTATATGTCTTAAGTAGTAATAACAGTTGTGTAAACAGCAGAGTGCATGCTGCCCAGAGTGTGGGGAAGGTGTGTCAGGGTAAAGGCCCTGGCCAGCATTGTGCCAACAGGTGGTGCCTAGGGCTGGGCCAGGAAGGTGGATACTCTGGGACACAGTCAGGTAGACAGAAGCACAATTCAAGCAGAAAGTGTTTTGTCAGAGTGTCTGGATTTAGAGACCAAGGTCTGAAGCAGTATGAATAGAGGATGAGCCGGGAGTATGCTCAGTAAGACAAGGTCAGGACTGGAGAGGAAGGTGAGTAGTGAGGAAGCAGCCAGGCTGCATCTAGGAAGACTGGCCTGAGACCTAAGGGGGTGGCAAGGCCAAGGGTAGCCTTCTTTATCCTTTCAAATTAGTAACAGCTTTGTGTTAGTTATAAATACCACAATTAAATTGATGAATAAACAATATTAATTTTTTTCATCTTCTGTAAATGGTATTTATTCTTTTTTATGTTTGATGTTTTTTCCTAATGTAAACAATGTTTTAAACATTCCTTGATACTTTCTGTTTCTCTCTTTTATTACAACTGATAACAAATCTGTCTGGACCATAGATACTGTGAAATGGGAAGAAATTGTTCAGAAGGAAAAAAGAACTAGGATGGGTGAAAGGGAAAAGGGAAGACGTGCACATCAGTTATACTATTGGTGTCTCTTCATTAATTAAAAAGGAAGGTTTGTGCTAATATTGATTGGAGAAATTTTTATGGCCAGAGTTTGTACCCTAAGCAACTACTTTAAAGATAGCAACATGTAATGTAGTAACTATTATTATTCCCTTATTATTTTGTTATGAAATTTTGTTTTGCCTTTTTTCCATAAAAAAAAAGTCTGGAAAACAGACAAAATAAACAAAGAATTTATGCTTCTACCATTGTAACACATCATTTTGAGTTTCTTCTTTAAGGTCTTTGTCCTAATTTTTTTTAAAATTGGTACTGGGGATCAAACTCACAACTGTGCACTTGCAAGGCAGGTGCTTATGCCACTGAGCTAAATCCCCAGCCCACTAACTTTTATCCGTTTTACTAATAGGTTTATGTGAAGCTTCACTTAAAACTATTATTTTATCTCAAAGACATCCTTTAAGATTCAACTACATATTTGTTTTTGATCTTTGAGATGCCAAGATACATTGAATGGGGTGGACAGTGCAGTGCAGGGAGGCTCCTGAGGTTGGGAGAGATGGGGTTGATACCACCTTTTCTAGGTATGGAAGTGATGTGGCATGGGATTAATTTCCTGCTAGCTAACGTGGCTGCAGTTATCACCTCAGGGCAGTCTGATTCTCTAGTCCTTCAGGGTTGTTAAGTAGACCAGAGTGGGTTGAAAGTGGGGGAAAACTACTGTTTATTAAAAGATGTAGTGAGGCTGTAGCATTGTGTACATTATCTTATTTAATTCTTGCAACATTTTGAAGTAGATACTGTATGACAAATTTCTGTATATAAGATTATAGGTTTAGAAAGGTTAAATAACTTGGGCAATATTACATTATGCAGGAGAAATGTAATTGAAATCTATAACTGAAGGCCTCTAAAACAATGCACTTATATAGAGAATACCACTGTCCTGGCAATTATAGGTGCAATAATTTTATGTGCTAACAGGTTCCAAAACAGTGCTTTAAAAATCACATCCTTCAATGAAATACTTGAGTTGGATTTCTTAAGTTAGAAATACAGAAGCACGCAAAACTCAAATATATCTTTACCCTCATGATAGTGCTATAAATTTGGTGAGGCTAAGGAGAATGTGAAGACATATGAGTTAATGCTGTTGGCTTGGGGAAAGCCTACTCACCTTTTACATGTCCTGGCAAAAGTATTTGTAAGGAAAAGGAACCCATGATATTGTAGGATTTAAGAGGATGTTGAAGATGATAATGTTACTTGTCATAATTATTTATTTTTGGTTGTATTACATTCCAGGGGTGGCCAGCAAGAAAGAAGGAGTGCACAAGGTGTTTAAAAGAATGTCCTATTTGCATGTATTTATCACTAAGAAGAATTCTTTTTATGTTACATCTTATAACTGAAATTAGCCTATACACATAAGATAAAACCATTACTTTGTAAATAATGATTTTAGTTTGGTAATAAAAATACAAAATGCTGATCCCTTTATTAGTTTGATGATAAAAATACAGAATGCCAATATTTTTAAGGTATTTTTCTTAGGTAGACAAAAATATTAATTGAAGATGATGCTAAGTTTGTGTTCTTATTTCCAATATTCATGTTTGTTCATTCATATTATGGCTTATGCTCACATAGAGTTGCTTTGATATAATAAAAAAATTACTATTTTTCTTACCTCTGGCTTTACTGAATTCAGCATAATTCCTACTTTATAAATATTTTGAAAATTAAAAAATTCTAGATTTAACTTTAAATTTGATTTACTATGTTTAGATCTTTCTTCAGAGGACAATACAGTTTTATTCCTTGAATGAATAAAGAACAATTTCTGAGTTACAGAATGAATGATTTTCATTCATGTTACATTTTAATATTGGTAAATTGCATATGCTATTATTTTATTTAGCAATGTTGCATCTACAATGAAAATAAATTTTCCATATCACTTTTTAAAGCTATTTTGTAAGATTTGATATTAGAGGTATTAAATTTTTTACAACTAACTACAAAAAGTTCCTTCATAGATTTAAAATAATTGTATTTAGCAAAACATTTCTGAGGTATTGTTGTTTAACAATTGCCTTAATTTCACACATAGATATTGCTTATTTAGTTGTTGTTATGTAAACTTTCAAGAGTCACAGTTTTTAAGAAAATTATCTATTTCAAATAGACTTGCAGATTCATTAGTATAGTTTGCCTATCTAAATTGATTTGATTCATGTTTTTGGTTGTGATTTTTATCTTCAGTTACTCTCCATGCAAACAGTTTTAATACTATTTACTTTTCTATACATTCTCATAACAAAATACTACTAGCACTTCATATTTTAGAATATATCATCTGAGATTTTGTTACTACTAATAGTAAATATTGTTCCAGAATTAAAGATAAAATAAAGTAGGGTATCTACTGAATCACTTATTGTTATGGTTAGGTCTGACATATCCTCCAAACCCTCTTATGTTAAGAGCTGGGGCTTTTAGATAGTGATTCTGCCAGATCCCTCCACCCAGCCCATCTTGCCCTGGAGCAAGTGGACTACTGACTGACCCTAAAAATTAGAAGCCAAAATAAATCACTTCTTTAAACTGTAGGTGTCAGGTATTGTCTCTTGGTCCTGGGAAAAAGAATAAAACAATTATGATTCAATTTGTATTAATACTAATTCTTCATCAAGAAAACTGAAAAGGGGGCAATTATCTGCTTTTCTAGTACTCTTTTTCTGAAAAATTGTAAAAATATTATTGCATAATTAGAAGATTATGCACTCCAAATAGTCTTATATGCATTATCCATCAGTGTATTTTCTATTTTATTCTTTTATTCATAAAACAAATTATATACTTATTAATAGCATGTACTTGATTGATACTGACAATTTATATTTATCTGTATCTTTCTCAGACTTGTTTTTTACATCACACAACTGAATTTCACCATAGTTCATTCTTCATTTGACTGTTTTTAATAAAAATTAAAATTTTATTATGACAATTTATCTCCTTAAAATATACCCTTAGTGCCTCCAACTTAGTTTTTATTTACTCTGAATTGTCTTATATTTTTTATTTCTTTAAAAACACAATCTATGTTTTCTTTATTTTCTTGAATAATCAGTGTTTCCAATCTTTAACTTTACATTCTTAGCCAATATATTCTTCATCTACATATTCTAGACTACATGTCTTTTTTGTTTTTCTTTGGCAAATTTTATTTTGCATTAATACCTCTTAGAGTTTTGTTTACTTGCTTGTTTACTTAACTTTAAATGTGGAAAAAAATAAGGCTGGATATTATTGGACAAAGAGATCAAGTGAGTTTTATTTCACAATCTTTATGTTGTATTTTTCCAATCTTAAAAATTAACCCAGAATATTGTACAAAATTAATATACATATATCCATCCACTTTAGGTCACTAATCTGTCCCTTTTATTCACTTGATAGTTTATGCAGTCTGCTTTGAAATAACAGAACTCACAATGTAGGAAAAAAACTTAACCTGCTACCTCTGCTTTCTTACCCACAGTCATTTTCTAAATAGCTTTCTAATCTTAATTTGCTTTCAACTTCATTAAGCATGGAAACTACTCTTATTTTTGATACTAATGACAGTGATGATCATTTAGTCAAACTAATGTGCAGTCCTCACATTTCGCATTTTTTGAACATACAGCAATATTTGACGACTTCCATCATAAATGTTCTCACTTAACTTCATTTCTTCTTCTGATTCTCCTATTTGAGCAGTTGATTTCTTTTCTTGACCATCTACATAATGGAGTGTCTTTTGGATTGATGTGGAGCCTTTTATTTCTATCATTATGGGCTTTCTAGAAGAATCACCCTTTAAACCTGTTTTGAATATACTGAATAGATTGTCTTCAAAATTTATAATGAAAACTCTGACATCTTTAATTTTAAACTTCTGCATCCAAATTGCTTAACCAGCCCGCCCTTTGCCGGGAGCATTGTGGAGGCCTGTGGAGGCCTCAACTTCCTGGGACCATGGCTGCTGAGCCTGCCCTTTGCTGGGACCATTGTGGAAATCTGCCCTTCCACCAGGAATATCACTGAAGCCTGCTGCAGGCCTAAGCTGCCTGGGACTGCCACTGCTTGGCCCGCCCTACTTCCAGGAATATCAAGGAAGCCATCCACAGGCCTGAGCTGCCTGGGAATGCCACTGCTGGGCCCACCCTTCCACTGGGAACATCAGAACCTTGGACTACAATGGACTACCATGCTGGCTGGTTGAGAGACTCAGGAAACCCACACCCAAACAGAAGACCTCATCAGGCTTCAGTCAGTGTAGTGAGTTTGCCCCCTAAAATAGAGGTCTGCAGTGAGTAAATAGGAGTGGAAGTGAAACTGTCTCCAATGGTAAGTCCTTGGCAAACCTGGCAAGAGAGTGGGTAACCCCCTCCCCGACACAGAGAACATCAGACAGGTTGAGGAGTGCGCCAATAACATGCCCCCCAACTTAGAAAAAATTAAAAGAATTTCTGAGACCCCTAGTGACACAAGAGGGCCTCAGCTGACACAAACACTATAGACAGGGAGATCTGGTGACCTGCAATAACCTGAAGATATAACAACAGCAGGAACTAAGAGTTACCCTACATCAATACTTCTGGGCTAGTTAGCCCAGAAAGAATACAAGACTCACCCAACGGGCCCTGTAGGAGGAATTCAGGAGACTGGATCTCCTCTTCATTGTGGTACCCAGCAATTGACAAACATCAACCACACAGTAAGAACCTAAAACACACACTACAGAAAGTTGTGATGGTTGGGATAGAAAAACCAGAAATTTACCCAAATGATGAAAATGACTAAACAAAAAGGCAAAATGTAATCCCAAACATCTAGTCCATCAGAGGCAATGAAATAGAGGACCTTAAAAGTCATGCACCAGAAATCTCCAAAAAGATAGCAAATGAAATAAAGAAACAAATCGATGAGGCTATAGAAGAACTCAAATTAGAAATAATGTCTTATGTAAAGATAAAAATAACAACCTTAGTAAATGAGTTGTTCAACATAACTAGAGAAGAAATAGATAAAAAACAATACAAGAGCATGGGAAATTGATTGAAACCTTGAATGAAAACGCAGAAAACAAGCAGAATCCATGAAACAAATTCAGAGATGTGCAAAAAACAAAAAAATTGCATTGAAAGCCTGCAAAGCCATTTAAATGAAGCTGAGGACAGAATTTGGGACCTTGAGGATGAGATCACAGAGAGCAATCTTGAAAGGGTAGAACTTACAAAAACAACAAAGCAGCATTAAAGGACAATCCAGCAGCTTCAAGATGATGCCAAGAGAAACAATGTTAGATTAACAGGCATCAGTGAGGAGGCAAAATACAGTGAAAAGGATATAATTAAGCTGTTCACACAAGTAATGGCAGAAAATTTCCCAAACATGGGGAAAAAATCTGATATACAAATAAGTGAGGCATATAGAATGCCAAAGAGCCATAAACACCATAAACCTACACTCAGACATATAATAATTAAGATCTCAGACATACAGCATAAAAACAGAGTACTGAAAGCTGTTAGAGAAAAGACACAACTCACCTATCAAGGAAAGCCTATTAGAATCACAGCAGACTTCTCAGTGCAAACCTTCAGCTTAAGACAAGATTGGAGTGAAGTATTTCAAGCCCTAAAAGTAAACAACTTTCAACTCAGACTGATGTGCCCAGAAAAACTGTCTTTCAAATTTAATGAAGAAACAAGATACTTCCATGACAAATACAACTGAAGAAATTCATGTCCACAAACTAACCTTAGAAAGAGTGCTGAAGGACATCCTAGACAGAGATAAAAATCACCACAATCTCCAAAACAACAACAGAAAGAAATCACCAGGCTGGACAAGAAATTAAACAAGGGAGAAAAGCAGGAACACAACATGGCAAAGTCAAGCCAGTACATTTCAGTGATATCCTTAAATGTAAATGGGCTCAATTCAGCTATCAAGAGAAATAGGTTGATGGGATGGATCAAGAAACAGTGTGTCCCACAATATGCTGTATACAAGAAACACATCTGACTCAAAAAGAAACTCACAGATTAAAAGTCAAAGGATGGAAAATAGTATTCTATGCAACAGGTTCCCCCCAAAAAGCAGGGATAACTATTCTATTTGTAGACAATGTGAACTTCAAACCTAAAATGATTAAAAGAGACAAAGAAGGTCACTACATACTCATAAGTGGAAAAATTAAAGAGGAAGCACTAACAATTACAAATATATATGCACAAAACACAGGAACACCCAACTATATAAGACAGATACTAAAGGACATGAAAAACAAAATACACCAGAACACAATTATTACAGGGGACTTTAACAGCCCATTGTCATATAGAGATAGATCAACTAGACAAAAAGTCAGCAAAGAAATAATAGAACTGAATCATACCTGCGAGCAATTGGACTTAGTAGATGTTTACAGTGTGTTCCACCCAGCCACATCAGAAGACACATTCTTCTCAGCTGCACATGGGACATTCTCTAAAATAGACCATATATTATCCCATAAAACATTCTTAAGTAAATGCAAAGGTATTGAAATTATCCTATGCATAATATCTGGCCATAGTGCACTGAAATTGGAAATTAATGGCAAAAGAAATTGCAAAATTGACATAAATACATGGAAATTAAATAACAACCTTCTGAATAAACAATGGGCTACAGATGAAATTGAAGAAGAAATAAAGCAGTACCTACAATTCAATGAAAATGCGCAAACAACTTTTGTAATCTGTGGGATGCAATGAAAGCGGTCTTAAGAGGGAAATATATAGCAATAAATTGTCATATCATAAAAACAGAATAAGCACAAATAAACAATCTGATGCTTCATCTCAAGCTTCCAGAAAAAGAAGAGCAAGTTAAACCAGAAGCTCATAGAAGAGAGGAAATTGTAAAGATTAGAGCAGAAATCAATGCAATTGAAACTAAAAAAAAAATACAAAGAATTAATGAATCAAAAAGTTGGTTTTTGGAGAGAATAAACAAAATTGACAAACCTCTAGCTAACCTTATAAAGAAAAAGAAAGAAAAAAAACCCCAAATTCATGCAATAATGACTGAAAATGGGGGAAATTACTACAGATTCCATGGAAATTCAAAAGATCATCAATACCTACTTCAAAAATCTCTACTCACATAGAGAAGAAAAAGCAGAGGAAATGGACATATTTCTAGAAACATATGCCAACCTCATATACCATACCAAAGGTCAACCAAGAAGATATAGCAATTTTGAATAACCCAATATCAGCTATTGAAATTGAAAACTTAATAAAAAACTTACTAAAAAGGAAAAGCCCAGGTCCTAATGGATTCATGACTGAATTCTGCAAGAAATTTAGAGAAGGGCTGGGGATTTAGCCTAATGGCATAAGCAACTGCCTGGCAAGTGTGAGATCATGAGTTCGATCCCTGGTACAAAAAAAAAAAAAAAAGAAAAAGAAATTTAGAGAAGATTTGACGCAAGTACTTCTTAAACTTTTCAGTGAAATTGAAAAGAAAGCAATCCTCCCTAAATCATTCCTGGAGGCAAGCATTTCTCTCATACCAAAACCAGAGAAAGACCAAGCCAAAAAGAGAGCTATAGGCCAATCTCACTAATGAACATAGATGCAAAGATTCTCAATAAAATACTGGCAAATAGAGTGCAGCATATAATCAAGAAGATTATACATCATGACCAAGTGGGGTTCATTCCAGGAATGCAGGGATGGTTTAACATATGCAAATCAATAAATATAATACACCACATCAACAGAGCCACAAACAAAAACCACATGGTCATCTCAATAGATGCAGAAAAAGCTTTCAATGAAGTCCAACACATGCTCATGATAAAAACCCTTCAGAATTCAGAATACATGGTGTCTACCTCAAACTTATAAAGGCCATCTATGACAAACCAACAGCCAATATCATACTAAATGGACAAAAACTGAAAGCTTTCACTTTAAAATCAGGAACAAGACAAGGATGTCCACTATCACCACACCTATTCAATATAGTTCTGGAAATACTAGCCAGGGCAATCAGACAAGAGAGAGAAATAAAAGGAATAAAAATAGGAAAGGAAGAAGTTAAATTATCACTATTTGCAGATGACATGATACTCTATGTAAAAGACCCAAAAGACTCATTAAAAGACTACTAGAGGTAACAAACAAATTCAGCAGTATAGCTGGATACAAAGTCAATGCTCAAAAATCAATAGCATGCCTGAATACAAGCAAGAAACCCACTGAGAGAGAAATTATGGAAATATCACCCTTCACAATAACATCTAAAAACATAAAATACTTAGGAAGCAACCTAAGAATGTAAAAGACTTATATTCTGAAAATTATACTACACTAAAAAAAGGAGATTGAAGAGCATATTAGAAACTGGAAGGATGTTCCTTGATCTTGGCTAGGAAGTACCAAAATTGTGAAAATGGCCATACTCCCAAAACTGTTATACAGATTTAACACAATCCCAATCAAAATACCATTGACATAACTCACAGTTCTAGAGAAAACACTCCTAAAATTAATGGGAAATAGAAGAAACCTAGAATAGCAAAAGCAATTCTGACAACAAAGACAAGGCAAGAGGCATCTCAATTCCTGACGTGAAACTGTACTACAAAGCCACAATGATAAAATCAGCATGGTAAAAAAAAAATCAGCATGGTACTGGCAAAGAAATAGACCTGAGGATCAATGGAACAGATTAGAAGATGCAAACACAACTACAAAGACACTCAGCCCCCTGATATTTGAAAAAGGGATAAACATATTTACTGGAGGAAGGATAGCCTCTTTAATAAATGGTGTTGGAAAAATTGGCTCTCCACATGCAGAAGACTGAAACTAGAAGCCTATCACCATGCATAAAACTAAAGTATAAGTGGATCAAAGACCTAACATTAAAACAGAAACACTAAATCTACTAGAAGATAAGGTAGGTAGAAGTCTTGGAGACATAGGGGTAGGCAGAAAATTCATGAACAAAATGCAAACTGCGTGGGAAACACTTCAGAGAATCAATAACTGGGATCTCATATTATTAAAAAGTTTCTGCACTTCAAAAGAAATCACCAAGTGAGTGAAAAGAAAACCCACAGAATGGGTTTTAGCCAGCAACCCCTCAGACAAAGGACTTATATCAAGAACATATAAAGAATTGAAAAACATCACCCCCCAAATTCAAAGACCCTCTCCAAAAATGAGCATCTGAGATGAACACACAGTTCTCAGATGAAGATATGCAAATGGAAAATAAATGCATGAAGAAATGTTCACCATCACTGGTCATTTGAGAAATGCAAATTAAAACAACATTGAGATATCATCTCACACCAGAAAGAATAGCTGCCATCAAGAAATCAACTGATAACAAATGTTGGCAAGGCTGTGGGGCAAAAGGAACACTGCTCTACTGTTGGTGGGAGTGTAGACTGGTGCAACCACTATGGAAATCAATATGGAGATTTCTCAGAAGACTAGGATTGGAAGTTCTTTTCAACCCATCTATTCCCCTCCTGGGTATTTTCCCAGAAAAACTGAAAAGTTCATATCACAGTGATATATGTGCACCCATGTTTATAGCAGCACGATTTGTAATAGCTAAATCTTGGAAACAACCAAGATGCCCATCAACCGCAGAGTGGATGAAAAAGGTGTGGTATTTTTATACAATGAAATATTACTTAGCTATGAAAAGGAATGATCTTGAGGCCTTCATAGGGAAATGGAGACAACTTGAGACTATCCTCATTAGTGAAATAATTCAGAATCATATTTATAAATATCACATTGTGTCTCTAGTGTAAGAAGTAATATGAACTGTAGGAGTAATAAAACCAAAAATGTGTAATTGCTACTGTAAAAAAGAGAGGAAAAGAGGGTGCTCTAAAGGATATAGCTGCATGTATGTTTAAGTGTGTAAGATAGATGACCATATTACTGTTTTTGTTAGGTTGTTGAGCAGAAATGTTAGTCTCACTGTTTGAATGTCTACTTTGTATGCTTTAATTTTGTAACTTGGAGATCTATTTCCAATATGAGAGTATGTAATTTATCAAATAGTGATTTCTTAATGTTTTTTTTTGTTCTTTTCTTTTTTACCTTTGGAATTCTGTATTGTTTCCACCCTTTTTTCTGTTTCATTTTGTTCTTTTTTCTCTCTTTAAATAAAATTTTAAAAACCCAAAAAACAAATTGCCTAACCAGTGTTTCTTTTTACCTACACTGATGACAATATGCAATATAACATCACTTTCAAATTCCAATCATCTTCTTTTAAATCCTTTATTGCTATTGTTTTTTGTTGTCATTTTACTTTTGGTGTTGTTTTTTGTTTGCTTCTTGATTTTTGTTTTTTTCTCTTTAAAATAAAAAAATAAAACACAAACTTATGCTCAAAAAATAATTTTATAGTATTACTACCATTGTCCATTATGGAATAAAGAAGCTGTGTAGAATGCCATAAATATTTACTATTTTGAAAAGAAAGAATTATTTACTGGAGTTCATTGTTGTTAGAAAATGAGTTGAGAGTGGGAGCCTGTTGGATTATATATATAAAAATCTCAAATATGACATGTTCAAAGGACAGTTTGTGTTTGCTTACTTGTTTTACGAATGTTTTTGCCTCAGGCTGCTAGTTGTAGACATCACAGGAAACCATGATGCACCCAGCTCTGCAAACAAGACGCCGAGGAGCCTCACCCTCTCGCGTGTAGTGCACACTTTGTATTCAATGTATCCTTCGTGTTCAGCGCATACTGAGCAGCCAGAATGTTTTATCAAGAGCATAGAACATGGGATTTCAGTTTTCTGCTATATATTTGCAACACTTCCAATTTCTATTATTATCATTTTTGAACTGTTTACTGAAACTTTATTTACTTCATGGGGCCTACTTCGTGATTCGGCCTCCTCTCCAAACTCATCTGGCTTCTTTCCGTCATTTTGTTCATAGCTACACTTCAGTTTTCTTTTCTTTGATCATTTCAATCTTCTACCCTTCTCTAGGATTTTATTTCCCTTCACTAAGCTTATACTCCTATCAATACTAACATGCAATTCTCTGTTTCATTAAATGGAACCTTTATTACTATCCTTTAGTTATTAGGATGTTATGTATTCTTAAAGAACTTTATGACTGCTGCATCTGAGAGAGTTTTTCCAACTCACTTTTGTTTTTTGTACCAGGGATTGAACACATGACCTCCCGCTTGCCAGAAGCTTATGCCGCTGAGCTAAATCCCCAGCCCTCATATTGTTTTTTTAATAACATTATTCAAGGCTGAGGATATAGCTCAGTGGCGCAGCAACTGCCTGGCAAGTGTGAAATAGTGATTTCAATCCCCGGTACCAAAAACAACAACAAAAACCAAACCAAAACAAAAAAGACATTTATCATAATTTATGACTATATTTTTAAAAATATTGTTGGGGACAGAAATCTCACCTGAATAATTAGCAATATTGTATCAGTTCTTGACACAACATTTACAGGTTTTTGTAAAGAACTGGAGACCCTAAATATTGATAAGAGGTTAGAGCCCTTCCTCTTCAAATTTTAAGTTTGAAATATATAAAAATTATGAACTAGTTTAAGAATATAAAACAAAAATCTAATCTTTCTCATGATACCTGCTTTAAATATATAAGAAAGTAAACAAAATTATTCTAGTAGTTTGGGGATCCAACTTCACTAATACATTGAAGATATACTCAGGTTGACTTTTAAATACTTTTTTATCATTTAATAAAGATTTATTAATAAATCCAAAATGAATATAGCTATACACTGTAAGTTATACACTGTAAACTTGTTTGCCACATGACAATTTGTAATACTTCCTGATGCCCTGGGAAAAGAAAACTGCTCAATTCTTATAGAAAAACTTTTTCATCATGTGGAATTCTAAAAAAATTAAGCTATTTATGTTTTTGATTTATCTAGAAAAAGCATTATTTATCTGAAAAAGCATTATGATCAACTAGAAATTGAAAACAACTTCGATGCCACTCAAGGGCAGTTTCAAACAAAGAGCAATTAAGATGAGTAAAAAGAGTCATGATGAAGAAACATGTTGGCTCTGCTTTTACTGTGGCAACATTTTTTTAAAAATATTCGAAGGAGGTAATTGAAGAAAGCAGTTATTTATTGTAGGAGAAAAAGATGATCCTGGAATTAAAGCTGCAAAGGACAAGATTGCTATTATTTTAGGACATTGCTGATTATTGCTGTAGTAGAAAACTTTATCTTTACAGTTAATATATACCCAATTAGAGAGTTTTTCAAAATTTGCTGCCTGAGTGATACTTAGTGCCAAGAATTGGATAATGAGGGGCATATTTAGATAATATCTGATTGGCATTTTTCAAAAGAAACTTAATTCTTCTGATCCTTAACATCATCACTTGCTACCCATCATCTCTACTGATATTAGAAAGGCAATGGACTTTGCTTTTTCCTCTCTTTTGTAGACTAATTTCAAAATCAACCAATGATTTGAGATACTGCCATATTCAGGTTTATTACCTGAGATACATTTTTGACAAACTAATTGAGATGTTGCACGTAGGAAATCTACCATAGGAAGTGCCTTCAATAGTACTAACAAATATAAAAAAGAGAGAATGCTTATAGGTATGAAGAGTGTGTAGTACATGTTTTGCCTTCTTTCTCATTGTTTATATCTTTTGTAGACTTCATGTAGATAAAGATTCACCTAACCACATTTAATCTTATTAGAAGCTTTCCGATGATGCTCTTTTGACACTCCAACAGTATTACAATGGGGAAGGAAAGCATTAATCTAAAACAACCCCAAAAGTGAAAAGTAAATGCATAATTAAAGGGAATATAGCAGTATTTATTGTTCATTTTGTTCAACTTCTGTGAGTGGGTGGGTGAGGAAAACTATTGTAAACCCATTCCTATGTTGTCAGTTGTCCTGGAAGAGTTGTTAAAGGTTTAGAGTCTATGGGACCTGCACCATGCGGTTGACTCTGGGTGCTGGGAAAACAAGGAGCTCCTCCCCTCTATGGCCTGTGGGCAGAGAATCAAACATCTCATGCCGTCCTATCCCCCATCCCATGCCCCCCCCCCCCACTTAGCAAATGGGAGCCAGTGAACACATCTTGTGAAAAGATTGTTATTTAGTAAGAACTCCCCCTATGCAAAGATATGGACAACCATTTGGACAAAAACAAGAGACAATAAGACAGATAGTGAAGATCTCTTGTTGTCTAGTTTTGAAATTTATGCTTTCTTATGTCCCATTCTGTTCTGTTTTGTTGTGTTTAATTTTCCCCCTTTAAAATAAAGTTTAAAAATTTTCAAAACAACAACAACAACAACAACAAAATAGGTTTAGAGTCTAGGCTAAAACAAAGGCATTTTTTTTCAACAACAAATGCAGGTGTGCTGTGCCTTTTTTAACCTAATATCCTACTGCTAACATTCATATTTGTGGTACAAATGAACATAGGACTGGTGTTTTTTTTAATAACAAAATACTATGTGGGTTTTTACATAGTAAGCTTTTTTCTAAGTTCACAAAAATAGAAATCAATTTGTATAATATTATCCAACCTTTTAGGTTCACAACTATGATGTTTTCTCTAAGGTAAACTTGCCTTTGAAAATGAGTATTTTCAGTGCTTGGCATTTTTCCTGAAGAAAAATAGCAATTAGTGAGAACAGATCACTAACCTAGATTGACTAGGTTTAAGAAACCCATCATGTTTTTAAGGAATAAAGGCTTAACACAAATCCACTGCTTTCTTAGTGCCAAGCAAAATTTCTTGTTTGCTGAAGTACTGTGATCAGATATTCTAGTTTTTGTACGCCTTCACGCATAACCCAAGTTTGTGCTAGCTGTATGCAGCTAAGAATAGAGGTGACAGGTAGGCCAGAATATAATGAATTATGGTAATCCCAGCAAGAAATAACTGAAGCACATCTGAGAATTTCTCTATCCCTTGGAGACTCAGTGAGATATATCCTAGAAAGTCTCCTAGGATGATAATAAGATGACTTTGCAACCTGATTAATATGGACATCAAAAACAAAGCTCAAAATCTAAAATCCTTTCAGTGTTATGAGCCCTGAGACATTGAAAAGGATATATTAGATGTTATGGAGAAGAACTAAAAAGAAATATAAAGATTGATGTTGAGAAGGTCCTATGAGTAATAATTTAGCCTTGTGTACATTTAGCTTTAAAAAGCTGGATGACATCCAAGCCTGAATGTCACAGAGACTGTTATGTGTTGTGCAGAAAGCCATCATAAAGCCCACAGGGACTGGAAACAGACCGAAGTGTCATCTGTGCTTATTTGACACAGAAATGTATTGGCTCTAAAGCCAACATTCATAATAAATAAGCAGATACAAATCTGATGCTATATACTTACTTTATACAATTAAGCCTAGGCTTATGTTAGAATTATTATTTTTTGTAACTAAACTCACATTCATGAAAGTTTATGAAATGCTTCATATAACAATAAACACATATTATCCTTTAAATGGCACAGTCCTGCCTTCTAAAAGCTTATATGCCAAAGATTACAGTGTGAATTGTTTCCAATAATAGTTTGCTACTAGATTGTCCCAATTTTTTCTGTTTTGCTTTTTTCTGACTATCCCATGAACTTTTACCTATCTTTCCTTCCCCAATACTTTTTAAGTCAGAGTTCCAGGAGAGGAAATGTGATTATCCATAGGATAACTGAAGCTGGAACACTGGGGATTATAGACCTTTGTGAACCATAAAATCTTGACAAGTAAAAGAACCACTTATTCAAACAGAATAGAATATTCCTATATGAAAATCATGACATACTAGTAGTATGAAATAATAAAGTTTTGTATTTTCTTATAGCAATAGTAAATCCAGAAAACAAAAAAAGATTTTTGGAATGTTGAGCTTGTAATGATAAATTTGGTTTTACACAGGAGGTCATGTTTTAGAGGACAATTATTGAATCCACAGGATAGAAGCATGAACAGAATGTTAGGGTTTTTTTGTTTGTTTGATTTCATTTAAAAGTCAACTTTATTTTTACTTCTAAAAACCACTGTTGAGCAAGAACAAAGGAGACCATGCAGCATTTATTTTATTAAAATCAGAATATGCACAGCAATGCAGTTCTAGCAAATAAACTAATACAATAAGCAATTACTAAAACTACAGTGACTTGTGGTTTAATCTCTACATTCAGCAAGTTTAACTCCATTCTTAAATGATTTTGGAAACTGTAACTGAAAATTTTGCTTGTTGAGAAAACTTGCTCAAATGCTATTGCTGAATGTACAAGTCATTGATTATACCAGCACAACAAAAGCAGTCATGTGCTTGAGGGTTTTGCTTTGTGTGTGTGGTAATTTGGTTTGAACCCAGCGCCTTTGTATTGAACTTGTCCCTAGGCATCCTCCTCTTATTTTTATAGAGTGACACCTTGCTAGTTGTTGCTAATTGGTTCTGGGAGGTGTGAGAAATGTCAAAAAAAATGGTTTTGGTTGGAAAACGTAGAGCGTCACAGGGCAATGGATAATATCAGGTTATATATTGGGTATCGAGTACCAAGCAAATGATAAGTAGGTGGGACAAAATTTTTGTGTCAGAATGCATCAATTACCAAATTTGATGTGTTTCAAAGCAGGAGTCAATGCACTTGCTTTGGTTACATGTATACAAAGCAGAAACCGTATTATGACTATATTTTTATTTTAAGAAAAATGTCACATTCATGTTATTAAATTTGCCTAAACTTGTGATCATCATGCCTTAGTCTTGCAGAGTGCTGACATTCTAGGTATGTGCCACCACACCTGGCTAGGAAAGTCACCTTTGACTAGTCTTCTAGATGTTGTCTAGCAGTAAGTTAGTTTGGACTGCATAGACTTAATTGTAATAAGATGGCCTGACTCATTTCTAGATTGCCAAATAATTCCCACCTCCTTATTTCCTGAAGACCTTATCTCAGCGAACAGATTTTATTCAATCTTCTTCACACAGTCTGAGTTATGCACAGATAGCTGTAAACTCTGCTTAGCCCAGGTCTAAGTTATATTCAAAACAGACGGTATTTCTTGGTCTACTCTCATATTTTATTTAGGAATCTCCAAATTCAAGTTTATCTTGAGTTATACCAAATAGTGATGATAAAGCTATTTTTAAAAATTCTGGGCCCGATGGTGAGTTTTCATTAGCCAAAAACAAACAAGCAAACAAACAAAACAAAAAACACATAACATTTTGGTAATAACAATCAACTGAGAAATTCTCCTTGTTTTTTGAGGTGATGGGTGGTTGAGATAGGGTCTCACACTGTAGTGCAGACTGGTCTTGAATGTTCTTATGTAGCCAGTTCTGGCCTCAAATACGTGGTGATCCTCCACCTTCTGCTTCCTGAGTGCTGGGATTATGGGTGTGTACCACCATGTCTGGCTTCCTCCTTTTAAGAGTCCATGTTTTACTGAAATTTCAAAACATTTCTTATGTGATATAATGCAGTACATTAATTTAAGAATCCTTTTTATGATCTTCATGCAAGCTTAGATATTTTCTATAAATTGTATATTTATATTTGTATGATCCTATTCAATTTGATTCATGATCATGTGGCTTGTACATTTTAAATATTAGAACTAAATTTTAATTTCATTATTTTATTTGTATTTTAAATTAGAAGTTTGGTTTATTTATGTATTGTATGACATTGTTTACACAGTACTGGTTTAATTTAATTAAGTGGGCAGTAAGTTGCCTAATATAGCAAAATGATAGTCTTTCATGATTTAGATACATTTATTTGCAAGGCATACTCACAGAAAGAGTCCCCAAACCTGTTCTTTTCCCTGAATTAAATTTCCCATTCATTGAGAAAGTACTGATTGAAAGTCTGAGTAAATACAGTAACTTGGGATAATGAAGTACTTAATGTGACAGTACTTTCTTGGTCTGTTTTTAATGCATCAAAAATTATGTGCGATGATGGCACGCATTAAGAAAAAAGTAGAGGGATATAACAAAAGAAAAAGGACTACACTGTGTGATGTAATCTCGATGTCTTCAGATGCTACCTCTTCATTAAAATTCTTTCTTCTGTTTTGAGCATAACTACATGAGTCTAGGGCAGACAAAAACTCCAACAACAGTGTTTCATATCTATAACACATCTTTTAGCTTCAAAATTTCAATGGTATCCTACCATTTCATTTTAACAGTTGTACTGTTTACAAAAATCCATTGAAGAATATTATGTGGTTGATATTTTAACTATTTTTTTATTTTAAAATGCAAAAGGAATAAAAATGATACAGAATTTCAAAGTAAAATACTAGGAGGTTAACAATGATTTTATACATTGTATGTTGTTATCATCTAAGTAAGATGCTCAGATTATAAAACACAGGCAAGAAGCATGATCCAACAGTGAAATCACAAACTGTTTGATGAACCAACAGAGATTAGTGTATAATTATCCATCTAGTGTATTAATACTGAAAGCAAATTAATTCTAAGAAATATATGAAGGACTTTTTTTCTTTCTTTTTTCTTTTTTATTTTCTTGAGACAGGATCTCACTATGAGATGCAGGATGGCCTTAAACTCACAGTGATGCTCCTGCCTCAACCTCCCATGTTCTGGGATTACAGGTGTACACCACTTCACTAGGCAAAGTGTGGGCTTCTAGCACTATTATAGGAACATCATCTCATGTATTTTCCTAATACTTTTTATTATCTTCCAAACTGAGAAAACTAAGCAATAAAATTATTTTAAATGATTATTCTCATAATATGAATGTAATACTAACAAACTACAAACTGTTTCTTTGTGATGTTTACAATGGATTTTAAAATATTATAAATCAGTATTTCATTGTTACAAGTTTAATATTTAGGTTATTATTTTGTTGGTACAAGAGAAAAAAAATTGGTTCCAGGATAAAATAGTGCATGTGAAACATCTAAAATAGAGGTGAACTCTTCAGTGTATTAAGTTCAAGTGGGTTCTTTGCTTTTGTTATCTTTATTTATTATGTGTTTATTTTGCAGACTTTTTGTTTTAAATGTTCTTTGGCTTCTTTTGTGAAAATGATGACTTGGGGCAAAAATTAGAAATATGAATAAAAACCTCATATGTAACATATCATGCTAACACATATTTTATCTGAAACTGTTACAGCTACCTCTCCATTAAAATTCTTCTGTTTTGAGAATAACTACATATTTGTATTATAATACTAACTTTATTAAGTGTAAGATACAGTTACATCCATAATTTTTTAACACAGTTTTCAAAACAAAGTTCCAGATTAATCAAAACCAAAATTTAGTACTTCTTTCAAATAGTTTTAATCTTATTAATTTTCTTTTGTAATAATTGTCCTGTAGTTTAAAGAGCATGTTTATGCTTTTTTTGTTAATTTTCTCAGTGGTTCTCTGTGTTAGGCAGTGTTAGTTCATTGTAAATTTCTGGAAAATGAAATTAAGAGCTATTAAATAACATCTGAAGTTACATATTTGTGCACTGATATGGTTAGAATTTGAGTCTTAGTTCCTCAGATTCTTAACCTGTTGTTAACCTTAAGCAGCTTTGAGAAGTATAGAAATGTTCACGTTTCTTGTGCTCAGCTGTCATAAACAAAAAAATTACCAGTATGAATCAGAGTCCTGTAGAAGTCTGATAAAACTTTGTTCTTGATCAGTATCTCCAGAATGAACACAAATAGAGACATAGTGATTCTGAAGTCATTCCAGGAGTTCTTCTTTTTCTTTTAAAATATTTTCATTAATACATGTAGTAGCTAGTGATTATATTCATTGTGCAGAATTGATACATGTACATAAAACATCCTAATTCTTTTCCCTTCCTTCCTTCCTTCCCCTCTTCTCCCTCCATCTTTTGGTCTTTGTTCCACTTGCAAAAGATCTTAAGTACCTTAGTAATTTTAATAATGACATGTAGTTCATTTTCACAAATTGAACATAAAAACTAAAAGAAACAAATAATATGCTGTTACTCCACATTCTTTGAAACTTATATTTGAATTTGAATGTTACTGTGATATTCTGTGATAAGGTGGCATATAGGGTTCCAGGATAAGTCAAATGTGTGTTGGTGAGGGTGAACACCTGAGTTATGTCTATTATAATTGTCATTGAAAAAATGAGATTTTTGAATTGGTATCAACACATTCAGAAATCTCTTCCCATACATTCATGCAATTTTTCTTTCTCTATCAAATTTCCTCTACTAGCTCATTTACCTTTCTTCTCTACTAGTTGTACAATTTTCACTTAAGTCTCTTTTGTTGTATTTAAATATTAACCCTATTTGTTGTGAGGCTAATGCACTGAAAGATTTCATAGCATGATGTGTGCCCTGGCATATTATCTTGTTGAACTATTCAATTAAATATGATAATGTTGAGCTCACTGACACTGTTACACACTCAGGTGAATGAGCAATTCACCGTGAAGTGCAGAAATATTTTAAGTCATCTGCACCATTGTAAGCAATATTTATTCTTTATAAGTATGTCAGGCTTTTAGAGAATGATACATATTAGAAAAATACTAAGGATTTAGAATACATGGACGACTAAAGAATATTTCTTTAATTGTTCCTTAAGCTACACAAAGAATAAAATATAAATATTAAATTTTTTCACCAATATTTATAAAATGGTGTAAATTTATACTGTATTGTATTTTCTTACATTATCTAGTGTGTCACCAGACCCCCAGCCCTTAAAAAGGTGTCATTCACAGATATTTTCCTCAAATACAACGTATAATTAATATCTGTATCATTTATATTAGAATTCCTTTTTCTGGAAGTTAGATATTTACATCTCTGTTGAGCTTTTTGGAGGATTTTTAGCTGACAAAGCAATACTTTAAACATTTGGGGACACAAAACAAAGGAGGTTACTGATCAATGGCATGTAAATGGTAACTAAAGAAAAATAATCCTTTAATTCTGTGTTGAAAATTCAAATTAAATGGTAGTATTTTGACTCTGAGGTATGCTTCTGAAAGGCACTTTTACTCAAGAGCTCTTTTATTCTATTGTTAAGGTACTATTTCTGGCAGTAAAGTGTTAGAACTTTTTTTTTTCTAGTATGATTCAGTAAAAAATGAAAGAAAGGGAAACGGTGTGTTTAAGATCTCTTCATGATGTTTTAAAAGCCCGTTATTAAAAATCTTCCAAGAACTTGATTGTAAAGAATGTAATGAAACATCTACTGTATATATATCCAAAGCTGAATCAAGAAGATATAAAAATATTAAATAACCCAATATCAATCAATGAAACTGAAGAAGTAATTTAAAAATAACTACAAAGAAAGAAAAACCTGGTCCTGATGTATTTCCTGCTGAAATCTACAAATTTTTATATTTGTTTCAATGTTAGGTTTGTATGCATATTTTAGATCTGCTGAAACACTATCCTGATTGGGTACTAAGACTAGATATCTAATTAGACTAGATATCTAACTTTAATAGAAAATACTCATTAAATATGAGATAAAACCACAGAAAGTATTTAAGTACCAATGAAACAATTAAAATTATAAAACTGAGTACGCTTCTATCCAGCTTTTTATTTTATGTCTTTCACATCAATACCAAAAAAATAAAATGTTTATCAAAGGACTTGGCACATAATAATATTGCAGATGGTATATATATTACTCTACTCTTTTTATTCATTCTTATCTTCATCATTATCAACATTTGGATACAATTATCTAAAAGTGAGCAGAGCAAATTAGGTGAAATTCAAAGTTTACTTGTGGGTTTAATAATTCACAAAAAGTTGTGCAGTAAACACCATTGTCATTCTAATTTTTAAAATATTACTTTTTTGTGCAGTCTTGTTAAACTCATGTCATTTCCTCTCTTCTTTTTAAAAATTTTCCACTTTTTTGTTATATGAAACAAAACAAAATTCCACAACATAATAAGAAAATAATGATAGTCAATATGCTGTGTATCTTTACCTTCAAAGTAGTTATTCAGAGTACAAGACATCAACAAAGACCATTTCTCTTGAAAACAAGAAACAAATAGATGATAGCACAAAACTTTTTCACTGAACTAAGAAAAACTAGCAGTATAAATGAAACAAATTAGCCTACATAATAAAATATATTTGAAATGAATGAATGGGTAGGTTGAAGAACCATCTGAACTTCTTTCCACTTCTCTGTTGATCTATCTATCATATCTATATCTATCTATCTATCTATCTATCTATCATCTATCTATCTATCATCTATATGTATAGACATCTATGTATATCTATATTTATTGGCTTTCTCATAGAAAAGAAATCTTGTGAAATTTAAGTTTTTATACCTAACTTATTTCATGTAAGACTACATTCTACCCTCTCTCCTTATAACTTGCATCCTTTTGTCTATACATCTATACATTTTTAATTTGCTTACTTATTTTAAACCAGTATCTGCTTTCACCAAATTATTGATTTGGATTTAATTTAAAATAAAGGACCAAGAGAAATCCACAAAGTTTATCATTTTATAAACTTAGGTCTAGATAAGCCTTCATTCTAGAAATAATTGGATTATCAACATATAAATAAAAGATCAAATAGGACATGGCCAATAAAAAATAATTTGTGAAATTTGAAATACAACTGAGTAGTCACTGGTAATCTGATTGTCACTAAAATGGTCAAAAAATAAAAGATCAAAATGTATTTTTGAATGGAAAGATTAAGGAACAATTTTAGGGAAGATAACAAAATGAAACAACTACTAATCAAAGGTATATTTCAAGAAAATTACACTGTTAAAAATTTGATAAAGCAAAAAATGTCAATATTACACACAGTAATGGTTGATACATCATGTCAACTTAAGTTCAGAACCTTAATTGAGTGGCTCAACAATTCTATATCCTAGGGAGTAGAGGACATGCCCTAGGATGGCTATTCATGCCCTGGGATATGGTTGATTCACTGTGTCAACTTGAGAAGTTTAGAAGTTCAACTAAGTGACTCTGAAGGGAAAAAGCATCCTCACTTTGTAAACATCCTCATCCTGTGCAACAAGATGATGAATGCTACACCTGCCCTGTGACAGGTAGCTTGCTTACAATATCAGGGAGGAAAAGATGTTTGCTCTTCGTGCCCCTTTTTTCTCTTATTCTTGCTACCTTCTGCCACCTTAAACTGTTACCCTTTAGCCATGACACCCTGTTTTGAAGCCAATTTATTGTGGGCTAAAACTTCCACAAACTGTGAGCTAAATAAATCTTTCCTTCTTTAACTTTGGGCATCAGGTATTTTGTCCTAGCAAAGAGAGAAAATTAACTAATATGCATACAAAATAAATAAAAAGAGAAGCAGATCTAGACACAACATCTAAAAATGTTGAAATTATCAACTATTATTTCTTCTGTAAAGAACTAATATTTGGGTAGAGACATTAACCCAACAAAGTTTAAGTAATTATTCTGGTAACATACTTCCTTTTGGCAACATGTTATTATTTACAGGTAACACTAGAGTGAAGTCTACAGAATTCAAAAGGTAAAAAGATGATGTTATGAAAATTTTATTTGATACTGGTTTGTCATTAAATTTCAAAAAACTAAAAATATAAACTTTCATTATTTAAGGTCTTAGAAAATATTTTCCTGTGTTTCCTCTTCAAGAAAAAACAGAATCTTGATATTGTATTATAACTAACTGAAAGATAAAGTACAATTAAAACTTAAAATATGGAGCATGACAGCAAATACTTGAAAACAACATTGAAATCTTACAAATTTCACCTGTATCCCACGGTGGTTTGCAACACAAGTTCTAGGAAGGCCAAGTTTCCTGCCTAGACTATTTCTAAATTTATTATCTTGACACCTACCTTTTTCAAGCCTCAGATTATTTACTTAAATGAAGATAAAACTGAAATCTATCAAGAAACAATAATTTAGCAAATCAAATAGTATGTTTTAAGTGCTATTCATAATTTCTTATCTTAATTATGATAACAGAATTTAGTAGAGATGTTCAAAGATGCTTAAATCACTTTCATAAAATAGTGCAGTGTTTGCATATAGCCAAAGAATATCTATCTGTATATATTAAATCATCTTTACATTACTTATGGCAGCTAATTCAATATACTTGTACTATATTTTTAGGGAATAGCTACTGTGAAAAAAGCCTATATGGTTTCATTACAGGTGGATTTTATTTCCAAATACATTTTATCTTTAATTGCTTAAATCTGTAGATATGGAGTATATGGATAATGGAGGCTATCTGTACAGAATAATAATAATAATAATAATAATAATAATATCTCAATAGTCAGTAATGAAACCCAAGATTGCATTAGAAAATATCAAATAGGGGTTGGGTCACCATTAGCAAGAAACAAGATTTAAACTTAAATACTAAACTTATTTTTCTTTTTTGATATTTAAAATCACATAAATTTGTTCTAAATATTTCAGATAAAAGGAAAAAAGTATATATGATCATCAAGATCATAAAGTTGTCAATAAGTAAAATACATAAAAGTATGAAAGGGAAATTTAATGTAGCAAAAAGGAGAAAAGGAAGCCAAGCACATCAATAATCCAACCATTTGGGGAGGATAGGGCAGGAGCATTGCAAGTTCGAGGCCAGCCTGGGAAATTTACTGACTTAGAGATACACCATTACAAAACAATATTTTTAAAAAGCCAGGGATGTAGTGTAAAGACCCTGGGTTTAATCTCCAGACACACACACACGAGAAAAATACCAATATAAAGAATAAACTAAACATAAAAAGAATAAAGATAGAATATTTTTTTAAATCCCTGAACTTGAGAATTTGTACATAGATCGATATAGGCTAAGATGTTATAAATATTACATAAATAAGATCATCATATCAATTTAGAGGAATGCATGTCAAAGACTAATGAACTTATTGCATCATTACTAATGGAACATTTTGATGAACATAATCCCAAAAATATTTGAGGAACTATTTAGTCAATGAATTACAATTTTACAACAAAACTGTCAACTTCTATGCTGAATTGTTTAGAGTTACAAAGAATAAATCATAACATTGGGATTACTTTTGAACAATAACCAATTAGGTCTCTACTGAAAAAAATAAATTAACATGTAATTTCAAAACCTGGGCCCTGATTAATAGAAAACAATATATCAAAGGAAGCTGTATTCCCCTTGCAAATTAAATGCTTCTTGTGTGGGACTTTCATTAAATATATCATTATGACGGTGAAACAATATGTAATCCTCATTTTGCTTCACGTCAAAGTTTTGTGCATTTTTTAGTGGTGGAAGATTAATATTTGTTATTTATATATGCTTTGTTCTATGTATCTTGATCACAAAAATATCTTACTCAATAACAATGTGTGAAGAAACTGGACTGTCTTCTCTAAGAAACCAAAATTATAATCTTAAATTTGTCAGCCACTGGAATAAATTCTATGGATTACAGAGTCATAAATGAAATCCAAGTTAGAGATGTTGATGACTATTTGACAAATTTTGAAAACAACTCAGAAAGAAAGGAAATTAGGTTTTTCCCTAAAAATTAAGGTTAGCTGGGTTAAATGTCATAATGAGATTTCAGCTGATATTCTCTCTGGATTCTTACATCATATGCATTTTACCTGGGTTTTCTTTATTTAGTATTTTAAGCAATTGGCTATTACTCCTCAATTTCATTTTCTTCTTGTGGCTACAAATTGTGGAGCATGTTGGATATCTGAATTTGTATGTATGTAGATATACAAATATATAAATATATAGATATATAAAAATATAAAGTATATATAATATATAATATATAATACAAGTATATATAGTACATAACACATGTACTATAATGTATGTATATATATTATATATGTGTAATGCATATATTATGTGAGTACATATATCCTATATTCCATGCCATTGTTTCCTTTTCCTTTCTCATTCTTTACATTCACACACACACACACACACACACACGTACAGGCACATATATATTAAACTTTATGAACTGGCCCATAGTCATATTTTCTTTGTTGCTGTCTTTGTTTCTCTCTCTGTCTTCCTTCCCTCGTTCCTTCCTTCCTTCCCTTCCTCTTTCCCTTCCCTTCCTCTTTCCCTTCCCTTCCTCTTTCCCTTCCCTTCCCCTCCCTTCCTGTCCCTTCCCCTTCTCTTCACTTCCCCTTTCCCTTTCCCTTTCCCTTTCCTTTTCCTTTCCCTTTCCCTTTTCCTTTTTCCTTTCCTTTCCTTTCCTTTCCTTTCCTTTCCTTTCCTTTCCTTTCCTTTCCTTTCCTTTCCTTTCCCCTTCCTTCCTTCCTTCCTTCCTTCCTTCCTTCCTTCCTTCCTTCCTTCCTTCTTTTTTCTTGAGACAGGATTTTCTGTGCAATTTAGGGTGGCCCTGAACTCACTATATAGCCCAGAGTAGCCTCAAATTAAGTAAAGTACAGTCATCCATTGATCTACAAGTCCTAAAGTCTTTTAGATAAAATGACCTAGTACTTACGGGTAATTCACGTCCATCCTCCCATACACTATACATCATCTCTAGTTATTCATAATACATAATAAAATGTTATTTCTATAGAAATAGTTATTGAATTGTATTATTTAGGGAATAGTTATGAGGAAAAAGGCAATAGAAGCAGTTTTTCAACAATATTTTAGGTCTGTGGTTGGTTGTATCCACTGATATGTGGAACCTGAGGAAATAGAGGTCCAATTGTATACATTCAGTGCTTTTAGTCTAGAGGTCTATGAATTTAGTAAACTCATTCAGATATTTCAAAGAAATTGGACAGTGCTTATTTTCAGTTATTTTTACACTTCATTTTGAATGACTTTCTTTCTTTCTTTCTTTCTTTCTTTCTTTCTTTCTTTCTTCTTTCTTTCTTTCTTTCTTTCTTCTTTCTTTCTTTCTTTCTTTCTTTCTTCTTTCTTTCTTTCTTTCTTTTCTTTTTTCTTTCTTTCTTTCTTTCTTTCTTTCTTTCTTTCTTTCTTTCTTTTTCTTTCTTAGATGTCTTCAACATAACTAATTATTCCTTTACTTTCTTTTATAATATACAACCTGCAAATAATGTCATCTAGTGTATTCTTCATCTCAGACACTGTAGTTTTAATATCAAGATGTTCGATTTAGAACTTTTATATATCTTCTAGTTCACTTGTAAGCATTGTAATTATATGCAATAAAGTTTTATCTTTCTAATTCTAAAGTCAATTCTGAATGTTTCAACTAATTGATTTTTATCATGATTATCACATTTTTATGATTATTTACATGCTTGATAATTTTTAATTATATTTCTAGATAACATAAAATTTACCTTGCTGAATGTCAAAGGTTTTTGTAGTTCTATAAGTGATTTTAAATTTCATTTTGTGGCATAGTTATTAAAAAATATTTGATCATTTGGGTTTTCTAAGTTTTACTACATAGAATTTGAGAGTTTTATTTGTTTCGAGCTAGATTAATTAAACTAACCCTTGTACGTACCTTACCCAATCCCTTCTGTATTACTAGGGTCTTCCAACTTGACTAGTGGGTATTTATTCCTAATCCTATATTCGAATCGTCATCATTGCACAGATAAATGATCTAGAAAGATCCTACAAGATATGTGCTCTGGTGTTCTCTTTGTAAGTATTTTCTCTTGTTTGATACTTTTTTTTTACAGACTCTAGCTGTCTCATTTCCTCCAGATTGGTAATTCTGATTCAGGTTTTGACTCATTCCATCTGTGTTCTTCCTTCCTGTGTGCTGCCTGGAAAACTTTCGAAGTTAAGAACTGGGGTAATCACTTCATTTGTTTTCAGTCAAGCATTACTGCCTCTCCTTGCATAATCTTCACAATCTTTTACATATATGGTCCAGTTTTTCAGTGATTGCAGTCAGGATAGTAAATCCTATCCCTTTTATTCCAGTTTGGCTGGACATAAAAACCTTTTTTATTGATTTTTCTTGGTGCTGTTACTTAACATAAAATTGGATGACCTGGCAAAAATTATCTACAATTAACAAACTTATAATTTCTCAGAGTATTGTTTACTACTTACTTATACTTGTACAAAAAGTGTATGTTTTTAAAAGTTGACAATTATAAACATATAAACAAATAAATGAATATGTAATTTTTGCTTTAAAAACTTATACTTCAGAGTCTTTTGGATTCAAAATCTAGTCCTCTGAAAACTTGCGAATAGTATCAATCCCACATTTCTATAATTTTCGTTGAAATCCAGCAAATTTATTTGTATGTATTCAAAACTAATATTTAATACTCTCTGGAAAAACAATCTGTGCCCATTGAAAACTAAATTATGAATGTATTTTCTACATGAACAATGTAAGAAAATGTAGTCTTGTCCATGTTATGTATTAGGCCTAAGCAACTACTGATCAGAATGAAGTATGTATTTTTTTGATGATTTTGCTCTAGTAGTAAATATTTAGACTAGAAGCTTAAATGATGAGCTTTTCAATACTTTTTAAAGAGAAAAATAGGACATTAAGCTCATTAGTCACTGTCCAAATGTTAAAATGATAATACAATATTTATATTGTATTCAGAAATGTCCTTTGTAATGTAATTCACTGTTTGACCATTTGTCCATATAGTAACTTTGTTGGATGACACTGCGGGCCTTTCTATACCTTTCATATTCAACAATTTAAACTCTAGCTAAACACTGATAGTCAGAGTCTAGGAGTTACCAGTTGTGGGTGGACTGTTGGAAAGAAAATGATAGAAACCTGGCCACTATTCAAGCTGTATATTGAAGATTATGCTGAAGTCAACTGAAGTTTTTGAATTTCTAGTGTCTACCTACAGATGGAAATAACCTTTAAATTTGGTTTTATTATTGAAATCTGAAAACTAAAATTGGGAAGGATAAAGGCAGGCCTAAACTAAAATTGAATGAGAAAAAATGTATTTCTTGATCAGTCATTTTTAGTTATCTCTTTGCATTGTATTTCCTACCACTAAATTTATTTTTAAAAGGCACGCAAAGGTCATTTTTAAATAAAGATGCATGAAACCTCTAAAGTTTTCAGAACATTATATAAATAATGACTTTTATTGTACAAATGTGCTTCTTTTTAAGCCTTAAATTTATAAATGTTATTTATAAAAGAAACCAGAATACAGAAAATTTTTAAAATAGCTATAAAATATAAACTGATTAGTTTATATTTATCACATAAGAAAAATTGCCTTTACCCTATACATCTTTATGCTGATCAAAATATTCATGATTGAACTGAATTTGGTATTTCGATGTTTATGTTGGTAATATTTCAAGTTAAAGTAACTTTTTATGTGAGTCCTTTTAATTATTAAGCTGTTTACACTAATTCAACTTCCCTGTACTTTTGTACCATTGATCATATACATAAATGTTTCCTTTTATTTTCTGATTGTATTTCCTAATCTGATTTATAGAAGACTCTGATATGCTATGCATTTCTCTTTAAATTTATTTATGACTTCAATTTAAAAATGTAAAAATTTCAACATTGCACTGAATTTATGATAGACAAATATCTTTGAGAAAAAACAGTTCCCTTTTCCTTTTGTCTTGTTTTTATTTCTTGTGTTTCTTTGATGCCATGCACCAGTGCTGGCTCTATGAGTGCTAGACACAAAATGAGAGTGACATGTCAAACACATGGATATCAAGGATGTGGTTACCTTAGCAACAGGAAGCATACAAAAGCCCTTAGAACTTCCATTTCTACTCCTGGGATGTTTCAGAGTTTCCGATACTGTAAATACTTGTGAATATGATGTTTATAAGAGGTTGCACATATATTAAATTATTATAGAAATGACCCAAGTTTTTCTTGCAGGATCAAGTTAGTAATTCATAATTCATTCCATTCTTGAAAATGGGTGGTATGCGTCAAAGGCAGAAAAATAATTTTAGGTCTTATAAATAGGAATTATATTGAGTCATATATATATACTCACACACAATATTGGAATTTGAAGTTCTTGTTTATAGGTTTTGGATGGCTTATTATGCTAATATTAATTTTAATTTATCTTGAGTGATCAAATGCATTAAAGTTTTGAATGGCTATAGAAATGAAACAGTGAAGATTCTCAACAGATATTAAGAATTTTAATGATATAATGAATGTTTGTTCTTGTAAAGATTTACTGATGTGAATTTGTTCTGTCAGTGGAGGAGAAAGTCTTCCTTAATGTTGTCAAAGTAGAATTAACTTTGCATTCATCAATACTGGCAAAAATTGTTCTACTGATGTTTTGATATTAACAAAGGAAAACATTTTATAACTGTATGTTTTTATCAAATTAATTTGTTGGGCAAGTGCAAGGTTGTGAGTTCGATCCCAGGCACCAAAACTACAAAAACAAAAAACAAGCAAGCAAGCAAACAAACAAAAAACCCCAAATTAATTTGTTATCTTGTTGGTACTTTTTCATTCTTGCTGTGTTAAGGCTTTCCTTTAAGACAAGAAGTCCTATATTGCTTTTCAATATGTAAATTATCTCCCCCTGCTACTCTAGTTCTCACTGCCTCTTATTATCCATCTTTCATGTGCATTAATGGTCCATGTTACCTACATGCATGATGACAGTACTGAAGTGAAAATTTTTTTATTTCTGTGAAGTAGCAATGCTCCTAAGTTTCTAAGTAGATAAAAATACTTTATTCCTCCCTTTACTTGCACTGTAGCCAATGTCATCATTATAAGAAAACTTAGTGATGAATTAAGTATAATTTTGTACTTTTTACCAGGTCTGTATGATAGACAGTTGCTAATATTTCTGCCCCAAAGTCTAATAGATAGGGTCACTCTCTGTTCATTGAAAGTCTTGAATTTGAGCCTTATGGAAGTTAAATCATC